>VYXD01012948.1:0-88591 GCA_013397195.1 Hylia prasina | reverse complement strand
TAAAAAAAAAACCAAAACCAAAAAAACCCCCAAAGAAAAATAACAAATACCTCAAACCCCCAAAAGCTGTTTGTGTATGCAAATTCTGCTGCTGCTGCTGCTGAGCTCTCTCTGTCTCACAGTTGTACACAAGGAGATGGGAGTTCAGTTTTCTTGCAGTGAAGCCAGAGGCTGGTTCCCACCTCAAAAACCTGTGTGACTTTTGCTAGGCACCAACTACTGTAGGAACAAATGCACAAAAGCAGACACCCTGATGACGGTGCCAGCAGGACCAAACAGAGCCCCAGGTGACCCCAGTGCTCACAGAAACCCAAACCTTCCTGCTTCCTGGACTGGGATATACCTCCAGTAAAACCCACCACAGCCCTTTGTGGGCACCTCTGTCCCTGCTGCAGGTGATTAGGGAGCCAAACAGGACCAATGCCACAGTGAAACCCTCAGTATGTTCAGCCAGAGTGGAGATGTTGATCAGTGGAACAGGATGCACACAGAGCTCAAAACATGTTTCAGCTGTGTCAGAGCTCCTCTCACCTTACCAGCTGTGTCATTAAGGCAGCCTCGTTTCAGCTGTTCATCTACACCATCCCACACCCTCTGTTTTAGCTAAAGGTGGTATCTCTAACTTGCTCCAAGTAGAGGCCAGGCTGGAAAAAGTACAGGCTCTCTGGATTCCTCCTAATGATGAGTGACCACTTCACTTGCTCGGATCCTGTACCATCCAGCTGCCTGCACCACTTTCCTTTTAACACTTTCTCTGTCCCCCACCCTCCAGGGCCACCTAACTGAAGGTTGTAGCACTGCAATAACTGGGCAGGAAGACAAACACTAGCTGCAGTGGTGAAGCAGCAGCTGAGGATAGGAAAAAACCAGCCAGAGACTGCAAAAATACAAATGATTCCCTGCATGAGTAGGGTTTCGCATACGTCTCTCTGGGCTCTTGGGTCACTTAACTGTTGTGCAATTCACGCTGACTGCAGTTGTTGGGAAAGGTAAGGGAACCAAACAATAAAAGCAACCTTAAGGAAATCTAATTTAGGGAAGAGAGTTGCACAGCGGTGCAGTTCTCTCGAAGCGACTCGTAACCGGCAGTACCATTCCGAGCCAGTGGTGTCCTCCCACTCCGGAGCAAAAGCTGTTTGTCAGATGCCTTTTGGGAAAGAGATACCTGCAGAAGTGGGGACAGCCAGTACTGATGTGCAAACAAACACCACCATGCCTCTGCAGGCACAACAAGCTCTGTAAGAACAGATGCAGAAATTAGTCTGATTTGCACTGAATTTTACTAAACTCCTCTCATCAAGGTAGACTGATGCCCCTCATTCTTTAAAGGCAAAAGCATTCTGAAAATGTCTTGCTGCCTCCAAGACTGGGAAGAACCAGAATGCTAAAACAAAGGGGGAAGGGGGAGCAACCCAAGCTCTTTGTTCCAGTTGGCATGAAAGAATCATTCTTACAATAGCTCATTTTCTCCTTCTCCCCAACAGCTGACAACTCATGGCAACTAAGGACAGGGCTGCTATTGTCATTAAGCAAATAGTTGTCCAATCTACGTAGCAAAAGAAGAGCTCCAGAGATGACCACATGCTCAAAATGCTTGCAAGGGCATCCCAGGAGGCAAATAAAGACACAGAGCAGTGGAGGAAAGGGTTCCTGAAGTGAAAACAGGGGACAGAGAAGTGGCCTTGCAGCTGCAGATGCTGCAGAGGTTGAAGAGTCAGACTGTTTGATCCAGACAGGGACTCAGGCTCTAAGAGTCACTACAGATGCCGGACTGTTGTCATCCTCTGCAAGCCCCTGCTCCTGCAACCACACTCTTCTGGGTCACACCCCACCCATCAACATTCATTTCTGCATGAAGTGATGGCAAAGGCAGTTCTGAGCACTGGGAGAGCTCCTTCTCCTGAATCCTACCCATAGGACAGCTTGTCTCAAGCATTCAATGACCAGTGTGCACTGAGGACACATGCTTAAGATCTTTCACCAAAAATTGTTTTAAAAACCCGTGAACAATCAAGCAAACAAACAACTCACCACACTCCCACACAAAATGTGTTTATTGTTAGAAATCTCTGCTTTCTGTACAAAGCCTGGACTCTCCCTCATACAAAGCATTTCTGCATGTCCACCACTCCAGCCACACACTTCAGGGGAGGAAGGGGGCTATACATCACAACCTTAACATGCAGGATGGGCTCCAAACAAAGCACAACACACATTTTTCCATGAGCAGTCCTAATCCTCAAAGCAGGAGCACAAATGACTACAGCCCAGCCGCGGCAGCATTTGTTTAGTGGTTGGAATAAGGGCCAGTCTGCCTCTAAGGTTATCAGCCCTTCCTTTCATGACAAGTGGTGCAGAAGAGCTCCTGCAGTCACAACAGGGCTCGGTGGTGACATGCCTGACATGGAGACAACAGCACACAAATGAGCCTCTCCTCTGCAGTGGCAGTGAGGGACACAGCCAGAGGCTGCAAGGCCAAGAGTCACAAGAGAGGTTGGGGAAATTCTGGCACAAGGAGCTTTTCAAGACCCTCATGCCCTCAGCTGGGCAGGCTTTGTGGACCCTTCTTTATGGAATTACTCCAGAGGCTCCAAGTGTCAGCAACAGAGTCATCCAAATCAGCCAACCTGGGGGCTCCCAAAAGCACAGGCTCCACTTGTACCTATTGTGGATTGTTCACAAAGCCCTGCAGAGGGCTTTGGTCACAAGGGATTTTACCCATTTGCAATCCCAGATCTACAAAACTAACCTGCTGCCAGGCATCACTGACTGTCCAGAGGGACCACACTCCACAGAGTAAGGCTGTCTGCTAGGAGTGACATCCTGCATGCCTGGTGCCAGACTCCTCCTTGGCTGCCCTTATTGCCCTGGTCCTGACAACTTTGCATGTCTGCAGACATGCTTGCAACAGCCTGTTTATATTCATCACCACGAACATCTCGGTGCTTGCCAATGTTTTTAAACTGGTGCTGGCTCAGTTGCAAAAAACAAGAGGGATGTGAGGGCAAGAAGAATCACGGGAATTTAAATTTCACTCCAAGCCTCAAAATTCCATCTTCTTCCAGTTGGATGCCACAATGCACAGCATGTAAAGGATTTTACACAGCAGTGTCAATGTGTCTGGGGAAGGCTGGCTCAAGAGCCCAGCACTTATTTGGTTACACTGCAATGCTGGGCAGTCGTAGTGGTCTGCAGCATTCCCTGCACAATGGCTGTGGATGTACAAGTCAACTGGACAAAACCACTGTGTGTTGTTGCCAGCCTCATGCAAACCCCTCAGCAAAATGTTGGCTACTCACAGCTGTGCTCTGGCAGCAGTGGAGCAGGACATGCAGCACCACAAGAGAGCACAGCCACAAAAAATGGCTTTTATTATGTCAGCCCTCAGAGATGCTTTTGCAAAAGGAGAAAAAAAACCCTCAGCTTTTTCAGTCTGATAGATTTTGAGAACATTATGCTTCAGTTCTCTTATCAACTACTGAAAAGTTTGGAGCTTCTCAGATTGTGAAATGCCTAAGAAGCCACAGCAGACAGGCACTATGCAGATAAACAATCTCAGCACAACGGCAGCTGCAGAAAGGCAGTAAACATGGCCTTCTGCAGCTAAACATTGTAAGACAAAAACAAGAAACCATCCATGATTAGGGCGATTTATAGCCTAAAATAAACCTGAAGACTGATGAAGAACACGAGACCAAGAGAAATTATTCCTTCCATTTCACCAGTTTTGTAACTGCTTTGGAACAGGAGAGGAGAAGAATTTGAGAGATTAGGGCAAAGTCATTCTTCATTCCCTGTGAGTCTGATCCAGAGCTTATTGAAGTCTATTAAATGAATCTCACTCCAGGTCCACTGGATTTTTTTTGAGCAGGCCACATGAGATGATTCCTAAAGCAGCTGTGCCTGAAGAAGGATCAAGTTTGTTTCAAAAAAAAAATATATATTTAATCAGCACTTTCCTTTAAGGTAATCTCAGACCCCATGAGGCAGTTAAACCTCAATGCAACTAGCCACAGCACACAAAGGTGAATTGCTGTGAATAGCATCAATTTAAAACAGCATTTGTTCTCAACATTTTTTCCACCCATTTACTGCTAGCATGCCCAGGATGACTACAGGTGATAAAAGAAAGTAGTGTTGCTCTCTGCTTCTTCTCTCCAGCCCAGTGAACCTGCACATTTGAACTTGCACATTTGAACTTTTACTGTGTGCAGTCAGGCTCATTCTTTCCTTGAATTTTTGTGTTACTTCTTTTACAATAGTGAGGAAAACCTGCAAATGTGAAAAGTTGATAGCACATGACAATAATGGGGGAATCCACAGTGCAGATTTGACTTAAACTGCTCTTAATTAATCATTTACAGTTTGGCTTGCAAGTCAGTGATGACTCTTTAAGTTGGAGTTTTCCCTGAAATTCTGACTTTACAAGTAAGTTTTTATTCAGGCCTCTGTCCAGAAGGGGGAAACTAATGGTTCTTGCAGTCATTATCTTTTGGGTCATGTTTTTAGTTTGCTTTGGGTTTTTTTCTGATAGGAACTTTCTGAAACAAAGGCCGAGTCAAGAAAAATACTGGTTTCTCAGCTTCCATTATGGTAAAATGGAACATTCTTCTTTAAGAAAACAAACCCACAAAAAAACATAAGCAAAAAAATCCCCCAGAGCCACACTGTGCAGTGAAGAAATGTTCAGCAGTTCATGCAGGTGACTTCACTGGGTCAGGAGCTGCCTGTGCTCTGAAGCTGCCTGACAAACATTCCTGGCTTTAACCTTTCCAGGACTGAACTAACTCCTTGTTGTCATCAAAATTAATTAAGATAATTTTGATGATTGTGTTATTTTAGAAAATAAATATTTATCTTCTTTGGAACAGGTGCTCTTCCAGATACATCCAGCCCTACAACAGAGACATTGTACAACTCCATCATTGCTGTACTAACAGAATTTTTCATTTCTTCATAACCTAAAGTATTCATAATGAACGTGGAGCACAAACTGCCTCCCATGTCTGTACTCAAAACAGGTCTTAGAAATAATGATGCCTATAGAGGGAAATAATTTAATTAGGTCTATCTTAATAAGGTCTCTTTCCACAATTAAAAAAGGGGGAAAAATAAAAAAATTTCCATGTTCTGTTCTAACTCCAAAGTTAGTACTGACTCCTGCTGCTAGGGCTGGTCTCAGGTTCCATCTCATCCAGAAAAGCAATGAACAGAGCTGGTTTCTTGAGGCATGTCAAGTGTACACTTACTCCACTATCAGGGTGCCTAATCCCTACCCACACTGCCCAAAATCTTCTCATGTTGCACGTTCTAAACACACCTCTCCTGATGCACTGACAGCTCCCCAAACCATTGTTACACCACAGAAAAGGGATAGCAGCTCAAGTCTCTTCCCTCCTGACCCTTCACAGCCCTTACCCAGAAAATCCTGACTGTCCTGTGAGGGGGAGGTCCTGAGCAATGAGTTTTAACTCCTTGAACTGGCATTATTTGTGCATTCATGACCCGTTCTACTTGGCCAAACTCACAGCAGTCATTGCACTAGAAAGTTATAGAAAATTTTGCTGTGTTTCCGCTCTTTGGTTAAGTGGGAGCTCCTGTTAAGACAGAAGTAGCTCCTCTCAAATAGTGCAGTTAAGGACAGGCAGCAGGACTCTTAAGAACCCCTAAGGAAGGCAAGGAGACCAGAAACATTTTGAGTAAGAATCTTGTTATTAATTCCTGGCTTTTCCATTCTGGAGAGTGCTGTACATATGTAGTGCTGGAGCAAACAGTCTATCTTATTTTTGCTCAGTGCTACCAAGTCTGGCAATCACACCATTGAATCAGAGGTTTACAATTTAGCTCTGCATTAACAGTGGGCTGGCCTGCACAATAATTTTCAAACTGGGGCAGAAACCACAAATGATTAGGGCTGAAGTAGCTGTTAGCCATAAATGATAGGTCTTAGGAGCTTCCAAGTCCATTTTCAGTTGTGGTTCAAGATTTCTGGAAGACTTTTCACCAGTTGAACTAAGAAGTCAAATAATGGTACATTTGTGTATTCTATGTGTCTGTTTTTTGTCAGTGTATTTGCACACATTTTGTTTTCCAGGACACACTGATTCTGGAGAGACAGCAGACATTTGAGAAGGCTGAACTGAAGTGCAAACTGACCAATATGTTAAAGCAGCAGAAGCTGCAGAGGAGCCAAATTCCTACAGAAATGAAGACATAAGAGAGAAATAAAAAGAGACTAAAAATGCAGTCATACAGCCAGTTAGCCCTTTTTGGGGCTGCTTTAGTTGCATGCCCTTAAGTATTTTTGCAAGAACACCTAACCTTCTTGGGCAGAAGGTCGTGGGAGGAAGAGGAGGGGAAAGCAAGCCTGCTGGGTTGGAAGTAGAGGCTCTCTGCAAGGATTATTCCCTAGACGTGCCTTCCTACAAGGAAACTCACAAAGCTGCAAAACTGTTCTCTTGGGAAAGTGCAGCACTCTCAAAGCAGGTGATCAAGAGTACTTCTGCTAGAGCTTTTTATTGGCAATATTCCTGCCAGCACAGCCCCATCATTGAGCTTCCCTGCTGTCCTGATCTGGTCTGTCTGCTCTGATATTTTTAATTTGGAAAGTGATTTCTAAATCAGAAACATAGTGAAGAAAGAGGGACATGCCATCAGTCTCCATGGCCTATTTGAACTTCGTACTAGTCTGAACAATACTGACTTGCCAATAGGATTCCAAGAAAGCATGGAGACTGCTTTATTTTTAAATTTGCTTGGGAATATACTTTTCAGCTGCTACACAGGAAACAGTCAGTCCATCCATTACGATTGCTTTCTTGTGGCCAGATTTGAGGTATTTTATGAAGTCTATGAGGTATTTTATTAATTATGCAAGATTGGGGAACTATCTGAGTTTCTTTGAGATCCCACAGATGGGCACATAAAGGACAAACAAAGTAAGTGCTGCAAAAGACAAACATAAACATGCCTGCAAACACAATTGTTCACTCTGCCTTGAATTACAAAACAGCATTTTTCACATGGCTGGAGTCTTAGGTCATAGCAAGTGTCAGTGGAGAAGAATTCAGAGAGGCGAGGATGCAATACTCTAGAAATACGTCTGGTAGGACCTGGCTTTGGAAGTAACTTTTCTCAGAGAAAAGGCTTTAATAATAAGCAAGTGTATCAGATTTCTGCAAACACACTGTTAAGGTCGGCAGAGCAGCTGGCAGCAAGGCAAGTTCTGTGACCTGCTCCTGAACCCTTCAAACTCATTTCCTGTCAAACATCAGACCCAAGAGGACGAGCAAAAAGCTGTTAAGCTCTTTTCTAGAAGAGTCTGAGATTAGAATTCCAGTAATGGCTCAAATTCCTTTCCAGTTGTCCTGAACTGGCCACTTCCAGTGATTGCTCTGCCGTATGGCAGCGCTGTCCTCTGGGGGAAGGAGGAGGAGTGGGGGTGGAGGGAGGAGTGAGGCCATGGAAAATCGGATCCAGCTTTTCCGACAGCAAACAGAGTCAGATGTGCCGTTCATTTAAATAAATTAGCGCCACTTCCGGTGGATGGGAGCAGGTGGTGGGGATTGCCCAGCTTGTCCTGGGCAGCAGAGGTGAGCCTGGATGCCTTGTGCCTCTTTCCAAAGGCAAACACCCAACAGTCACCGTGCTCATTCCAGCACAGGAAACACAACTACACAGATTTTGTGGAAACGGCTCTTAAAATCTCAAGTAATACCACTTTAAGATCTTCCTCTGTCCCAGAGTGGACCCAGCAGTTCAGAGCACATAAATTAAAAAAGCCTAGCAAGGAATATCTATCCAATTGGTTCTGCACAGAACCTTCCCAGTTTTCTGCACCAGATCTGCAAGGGAGTCCAATTTTACAAGGAGTCACGGCAAATGCCTCAAACGCCCTTTGGGTTTATTTGGCAAGACAATTCTGAAGCCAAATTGTTCCATCCTGTACCATATCTATGGACAGAAGGTATTGTTCAACACCAGGACAGATGCCCTTTCCTTCCTCTTAAGGAATCATCAGTATTTATCTTCTCTTTTTAAGTTTACTCAGCCATCATCAACCTTTCAGCACCTCCATATCTACATCAGAGGACCAAATATTATGATGAAGTTTTGGTTTCCCATGTTTCAGAGTTAAGGGACAGCAGGGATCTGAAAACAAATCTGATAAACTTCAATTTATTGCATCTCAGTAGCTATCTTCAATTGCATCTTTCTTTCCAATTATACTGTTATAAACTAAACAACATATCTAAATATATAGCAGACTATTTGTCTTAGGATGTAAATCCAATAATAAAGAAAAATGTTAAAGAAAACAAGAGAAGTAAACTTCCAGCAAATTAATCAAAACATTTGCTTTCCATGTGGGTGAAAATGCGAATAAATCATTACGGACAGACTAGCTTGTGATTTTGTTTTTGTTTCTTTAATATTCTATTATTGGCCAGAGGCTTATATTCATTGCTGGAAATGAGCCAGGTTCTGATAAAAAGCACTTCTACAGCAGGTGTATAAACTGAACAAATTCTACCATCAACAAAAAATTAATATTTGGTGGGATTTTTGGATTTGGGTCTGTTTCCTCTAGTCAGTTCATTAATACAAAGTTTAACTGCCTTCTTTCCCTAACCCAGAAATAGCAAACAACCTCTCCTCTTGCCCCCCAGATCACACAGCTCCTAATCACTGGTTTGTGTCCCAGGAACTCCACTGCTACACACAAATCACAACGGCCACCACACAATCCTTCATGTCAGAAAGGCTGGAGAATGCTTCAGCTGGATTAGATGTGTTTTCCAGATTTACTGCTGGAAATCCTGGGAAACCTAGGGACAAACAGACAAGCTAACATTTTAGTTGAGCTTAGTGACTCTGAATTGGCCAGTGCAGCTGCTGGCTGAGCAGGGACTGACCTGCAGCCAGCATATAAAAATGCAAGGCTAAACAAAGAACAAATAAATAAGGAAAATGCCACCCTCGGAGAACAAGGCTTGAGCTCCTCTGGACAAACCACAGCATAACAAGATCAGCTCCCTCATCAAGGGCACTGCCAGACTCTGCTTTCCCCTCACAGGCTTTCTTTCCTGAAAGCAAATGTTCTGTTTCATGGATCAAGGTGGGATTCCTGCATATGGAAGCAGCCTGATCAACAGCTACAGCCTTTACCAGTGAGCTCCACACAGCTCCGGCTGGGAATCAATTTTAGTTTAGTCCCCAGTATTTATTACAGGGCTCCCAGCTGCTGTCTGCTCTTTCCAAGCATTTGGGTCAGTACTTGAGCTTCAGAGGTTCTCCCCCATGAAGCTCTAGATGTGTTTAGGAGTATTCCTGAACTTTGAAAAAGATTGAATGCACCTGGGGCACATTTTGAGCATTCACTTGACTGCAATCAATTAAGAGTAGCTGTAACTTCTCTTGAACAGAGGAGGTGTGCACAAACAGAAGTTTGTACCTATTGGGGTAGTTTGAAGAAGTGTACAAGGACAGAGATTAATAACCAAATCCTGTAGAATGTACTGAAAACCATGCTCCCAAGATACTAATCACAGAGCATCGAGAGGCCTAGGACTCCAGACAAAAACAAGTTTTTCTTTCACTTACATAAATCATTTTGTAGCAACCAAATCAAAAACTAAACTTGACAGTGCCAGGTCTCACTGACCTCAGTCCAGGACAGCAGTAAATACATGTCTACCCTAATTAAGTTCCATTTGAGTTAAGAAGTTAAAAACGTATTTACTGCTGTTTTGAATGAGAACATTTGCATTTTCATCTATTCTTACAATTAGGGTCCTGTGGAGAGCTAAAAACAATTCCAAATTCACTACCAAAGTATAAATAAATCAGAGCAGCACTTCCCTGTGCTGATATGGCCAAGGCATTTATGCTCAGTAAACCACAAGATATGCGAGGTTTACCCTAGAAAAAAGGATATCAGAATAAAACTAGAAGAAACTCTGTACTGCAGATGCACTTCAGATTGTAGCAGAAAATGCTCTTGAAAACCACCAGGCTGTATTGGGTAAGGTTTTTTGGAAGGTGTTACATACACAGGTACCAGCTCATGACATCAAGTCCTATTCAGACATCAAGGTACGTGTGAGACCCAAATGAGGGGCAAAGCTGAGGACAGGAGCACAAATGGCTTAGGAGGTCAGCATAGAACTGTGCCCTGAACAAAACCAACCAAAACACTTCCTGAAGGCTTTCCACATGCCTAGGTGTTCCTGTACCACTATGATTAATTTGGTACATCCTTTCTTACTGCTTAGCAGCCTTCAGAGAAAATAACCCTTGGGGAGGCCCAGTTAAAGTTGGGTATCACTTGAGTATTGTGCAGGAGCAGCTTTGTAACACCCTGAATTACTCTACTGGGAGATTTTAAGGTTTAGATTTTTCTGGCTGACTGTCATAAGAAGGAGCCATACAGAGCTAAATTAAAATAGGAATACCTGCAGGGTGATTGAAATTTAAAGGCTGCCTCACTCAGAATATGCTGAGTTGGAAGGGACTCACAAGAGTCATTGAGTCCCAAAAATAGTGGAAAGGAAGTGGAGCATGGCTGTGCTCCTGTCCCTCCTGCTTTTGAGCAGAATGGATGCCAGCTGCCCACAGAACTGAGAGAGGAAGCTGGGCTGCAGGTAGAGGCAGAAAGAAAATTGTTTCTGTCATGAACGTTAAAGGAATTGGTGTGGATAATCACTGGAGAATGAGGGAGCTACAGCTCATCACATATCCCAGCAAGAAACATTGTTCATTAAATGAGGTTACTAAAAGAGGCAAAAAGAGGACAAGGTTAGAACACTGCAAAAGCCAGTGACTATTTCTACATTGAAGAGTTTAGAATAATAGCTCCCAAGCAAATTGAAAACAAGAAACTGAATTAGGTTCAGATGGTCTGCTCCTGAATAAACTTGACCGTGGAAGATATCGCAAGGCACTGGTAAAGCATAAACATCCATACCCAGTGTAACAATACATTTATCTTTGTGGGTGGGGCATGGAATGGGAAGGAAAAAAACCCTGACAGATCTAGACAAGGTTAGATCAGCATTATTTAATATTATCAGTGAGAGCTAAACTCAATTTATTACCAAAGGCCACAGGAGTGTGTGAAGTCCTTCAAAAACAAACTAGGTTTGTGTAGTCCCTCTTTCCCTCTCTCCCTCCCCCCTGCCCAAATTCAATGTATACTCTACAACAGCATTGACGTTTTGGAATCCAGTCTTACAGATACCTCAGGGTTTGGCAGAAAAACAAATAGTTGTCATCTGGCATAAAGCATCTGGGAAACTCAAGGAGCAAGTTAAATAGGAATTGGTTTGAGTCTTCAGCTAACTTACCTTTTTTAGGAATTACAAAGGTAGACTTTAGGATTAGTTGTTTCTATTGAACAGCACACAGTGAATTCCACTCAGTAGTAGAAAGTTATATTGTATCTGAATATTTTGCCAAAGTTTCTGAGGGACACTGTCTAAGAATCCAAAGTCATTTCTAGGAATTCTCTTGAAAGCATTAAGAAACATACTCTGTAGTCCTAGGATTCATTTAGGTAGACATTTATAAAACTAACCTCTCAGACCTTTTGCTTTTAACTTCCCATCTAAACAGTGTTTGTTACACCCAAGGACAGAGAAGTAAAACAAAAACTTCCAGCAGTATTTAAATAGAATGTTCATCTTCCAAAGAGCAGGAGTTTGGTTGCAAAGCAAACATTGCAGCACTCTCATAAATGCTCTGTAGCAGAGGTATTATTACAGCAGAGATATTATTAACAGCAAGAGGAATTTTTAGGTCAAGAGTATCTCTCTAATAAGATTCCTAAAGACAAAACCCCCCACATCAATGAAAACAAGCAAAAATTACTCCCAAATCCCTCTCATCCAATCACACAGATCCTACAAGGTCATATTTGCAGTCCATAAGTTGTTCTGCATTAAGGAGGGAAAAGAAGCCTCAAGAAGAAAAAGAATCACAACCCCAAAGTGGCAGCCACCTTCATTGTAAATTAGGTGACCTCCTTGGTATTTTAAATCACAGCATGCAAAAAGATAACTGTGCACAGAGTGAAAAAATATACTACACTGTTTGTCCTCTTGGTCTTGCTACACAAAGGACTAGAAGATCTAGAACAGGGAGGCATAAATAATTTTGATATATGCCAAAACTTTGGAAATGCCCACCCAGAAAAACTACAGAGGGTGTAAATTTTTGCTTTAGTCAAGCCAAGAACTTCCCCGGATAATGACAACAAGATGAGAAACTCAGGATAATCAGAATAAGTAGAACATCTGGATAACTAAGAAAAAAATGTAGGAGTAAACTATCACATTGCAGGAGTGAAAGCCTGACCCTGGTGCATAACTTTGTAGGACTTCAGAGACTGCAAACACTCTCTGGTATTATGGACAACAGCATTTTGTTATGGAAAAGGCAGAAGGACAGACTATTTGTCCCTATTGCTGAGCAGCAGGCGTGGGATGCCCTCTCTTGAGATTTCTCTGTATCCATGAACAGTTGCAGGCCTTCATGTCATGTTCCTCACAGAATCCACTGTGCTGTTCCAGCTTCCTCAAATCTCATGGTGGGATACACATGTAGTAGATTCCTGAAATAACTGACTGCTAAGATAAAAAGCAGATAAAGAGGGTAGAAGACAAAGTACAATTCTCTGCTGTTTCTGCTTCTCAACCCACAAGCTCTTCCATTTGTCCCACTGCAAAGCAGTTGTTTCAGTTAACACTTCCAGAACTGGTTCAATTTTCCATGGGTTAAAAACACAAATAATTCACATTCAGCTCCAAGTTTTGTAGGCTTGAGCAAATTCTTTATAGAATATAACAGTATTACTTTGCTATGTGTCCATGCCTTGGTTTGGTTTTGGCCCCATGACGTCTCTGAATTTGTGTCTTTGGAAAAACGAAAGAAACATCAAACTTGAGAGCTGGAGTTGTTCAGCCTTGGAGAAAAGAACACTCTGGGGAGACCTTAGAGCACCTTCTAGTGCCTAAAGGGCTACAAGAGAGCTGGAAAGGGACTTCTTCAAGTGCAAGTCAAGACAGGACAAGGGGGAATGGCTTCAAACTGAAGGAGGGTAGGGTTAAATTAGATTTTAGGAAGAAATTCTTTACTGTGAGAGAGGTGAGGCACTGGCACAGATTGCCCAGAGAAGCTGTGGATGCCCCATCCCTGGAAGTGCCCAAGGCCAGCCTGGATGGGGCTCTGAGAAACTTGGGATAGGGGAAGGTGTCCCTGTCTATGGTAGAGGCGTTGGAACTGGGTGATCCTTAAAGTCCCTCCCAATCCATTCAAGGACTCTTTCCAAAGAACAGAGCCACAGACCCTTCAGAAGGAATGCTTATAATTTTACCAAAACCAGAGTTAAAAGGAGGATGTGCTACTGTTTCTACATTCTGAACAGTGGAAAAAAGGAAAAAAATGTAAATCAAATAAATGGTTCCAGCATGATGAGCACAGATGCCAAAGACACAGAAGCATTTTTGTGGTGTCTTGACAAAGCAATTTTATCTGTGACACACTGTAACAGTAGTCCAGAAAACTTGACTGGAAACCTGGCACTGACCAATACAAAGCCATGTCCAAACAGACAGCAATGCAGGATGTGCATTTCAAACCATATGAAATGCAACACAAAGAATATTTTTCAGGGCAAACCATATGAAAAACCTCCATGTGAAGGCTCTGAAGTAGAGAAATACTGGCAATGCTGAGTTTGAAAGTATTGCATGTCCCTCTCCCACAGTAAAAACATCTCTAGCAAACCTTGTTGGCAGCCAAGCTGGAACAGGGCCTACGTCACACGGCACAGCCCTCACAGCTTGTGTAAACACCAACCAGCTTCACTAAATACCTGGAATGCTGATTTTTCTTTGCCCTAAAACACTGTGAGTTACATCAAGTGACTTCACTGAAATTTGGTTTGAACCAGAACAACAGATCTGTGTTTTCCTATGCTTCTAAAGAATTCCTTGGCCTGTAGCGTGACAGGAGGGGATCCATCAAGTTTGGCCCCGCGTTGATTCATGACACAAGGAAATGTCTCTGAGTTTCTTCTCCAGGTGGATCTCGCACGGCACGGAGAGCAAACAGCCCTGCTGAAGTTCATCTTTAGCTGTGAATAATTGTGCTCACTCTAAGAGGTTGTGCAGGAGCAAAAGAGCTGCTCTGCCCTTCACTTCAGGAGCGGCTTCCTGTCCTAGGCCTGGGCCAACCTTCATTTCCCAGTTCTGGAGCTGTCCATCCCAAAGCGTGCAGTGACACTGGCACACCGTGGTGCTTTCTGCAGGAAGGCAGCACCACTGGGTGTTCTTCATTGCCTGTGCATGTACATGCAGCTTGGGAAAGAAAAAGAAGGAGGAAGAAGTAGAGGTCTGCAGGCAGTTTCAGGGCTCTGCTGACCCAGGGGAAATTGCTCATTACACATAGTATGGAATCTCATACACCTCATACCTTACCTGGCAGCCAGGAATATGTGCTCTACTTATAAATAATTCCAGAGATAATTGGGAAAAATTCTGTTGCCAATACTATAAATTATGGCTCTACATCAGTTTATTTTGAGCAATGACTTTAAAGGTGAATGTTGAAGGGCTGAGTCCCATTTAACATAGCGAACATAACCAGCCCAAGGGAGAGCTCTCCTTGGGCTGTGCTCTCAGACTGCTGAATGCTATGACATGAAAGTTTTCCACTGTCTTGCAGATAACCAGATCACAGTTACATAGGAAGCACTCACCAGTTTCTAAGGTTGCTGCATTGCTGAAGAGCTACAGTCCAACCAGCTGACTCTGCAATAAAATAATTCCTGCATCATATATTCATCTTGATTACTGCTTGTAACAAACACAATCTCATAATTTATTTTGTGAAATCATAAATCCACAAGAACTAAAGGCAATTTATAGTGTCACTTCCAAACCCATCTGAAGTTTCCCAGCATCCTATGGTTATTAACATGTATTATTTTTGTTCTTTTTCCAGAACACAGTATTTTGGAAATTATGATGGTAAATCCAGAGAGCACAGAAACATAGTTCCAAAGTACTCTGCTGAAAGAAAAGCAACTTTTATAATGACAGCAAATACTGGTTTCCATGTGACCAGAGCTCAAACCCAATTTAACAGATATGATAACCTTCATGAGGGACAAAACCTCTGCTTTGCTGAACTCAGGGTGAGCTTTGCCAAATAGTTAAGCAGATCATAATTTCACTCTGAAAAAGGCTTCAGGAATAACAATAAAAAAACCCCAAAGGAACTAAGAATAGCCCTTTTCCTGGTCCCACATATATGACAGCTGTTCAGCTGCATGTTTTCCTGAATGTTGCTACCTACGACCGCAAAGAAATGGACCCGTCAAAGAACGGGCCAAGAAAATGGAGACCTCCAAATATTTTTATCATTGACAATGCTATTCAGGAAGTAAGTTATAAGTCAAACTAAGTGCTGCAGTATCCAATGCATGCTGTTTATATTCATGTAATCACAGAGAAATGCTCTAGTTGGCCACAGTATCACTCAAGAGCAGAGCAATTGATCCCTTCTGAGAGTCAGCTAAATCCAAAAGTGCTGCAGCAAAGCAAGGAAAGATCCATCTTGTGGAAGATGCTTGGCTTATCTGAAGTTACTGCTACAGCCATCAAAACACAGTAGCTGAGGGATCTTTAAAAAGTGCATTTAAGATGATGCATCTCCCATTGCACAGAGAAAGAGGGCTGACTGCAGGTTCCATCCTATGCCATGCCTCCCAAACCCACCATCTGAGTGGAATTCACCTGCAGCTTACAGGTAAATTCTCCAGTTTGCCACACACTAAGTCTTATCATAGTTTCTAGCATGATCCTTTTAAAATCATGTAAAAAAGATTCTGCCTCAGCTGGCATCTCACAGGCATGTCAATGGCACGTGTAATGCACAAAATTTAGTGTGCAAATATACACTCCCCAGATCAGAATAGAGGAATCTTATCTCTTCTTCTGAGCACAGGAGATTTCTTGCTGCTCATAATTGTAACAGAATTTAAAGAAATAAAATATTTTCTGACATAGCAGAAGTATGACTTTTTTCAGATAAAATGTAAAATACAGTTAGCATTGAGAGGTTTTCCTCATGTTAACTTTCTAATACACTGTACTGCAAAGTGAGTCAAGACTCCTTGCTTGGGAGATAGAAGTGGTTTTGCATCTGTGAAGCGTCAGTCTGACTTCAGTGCCTCACGCAGCAATTAGTTACACATGCTTTTAGAGCAAATTACAACATCAAAATATTCTCCATCACATTAACAGAATGTCCAAACTGTCTTCTATTCTACACAACTTCAACATGTTCAGCATATGTGCAGATTTGGTATTTTATTTTAATGTGGAAGAATTCCTCTGACATGATTAGGCTCAGACGTATTCCTGATCTACACCAAATCCTCTGGGAAGCTGGGATTGGATACAGAGAGGCTCTGGTGTAACGTAGAAATTAGATGCTGAAGGTAGGTTAGCTTCACTTATCTTCTCCAGTTTGTTTAATTTTTATTTGCTGATTCTGAAGCACTTCTTTTCCACAGAGGCACATATGGAACCAAACTGCAATAATGTAGCAAACAACAGCTGCAGCCACCTTTTGGCTTGTTTCTATTTCTATCGCATATTAGCAGCTTTTGCTAGGACTTGGCAAAGCTGAAGGTGTTACCACTTGAAGGGAAGGGAAAGCACCTCTGATTTTACCTCAGAGTTGACAGAGATCAGCTCCAGCAGGATGCACTATCCACAAACTCTGCATAAAATGTACTGTGAGAGACAAGTGCAACACATCCCAAACACTCCACTGAGTCCTGCAGCTGGTCTTGGGACAATTATTTGAATAATATGTAGAAGCCCCCTTTCTCAGGGCAGAGTTCATCACTTGAATTGTGGCATTTCAGTCTTACCCCACACACTTCAGCACTCCCTATGAAGCTGGCTGAAGGTGACATCATAAATGGCACAAAAAAATCACCAGGGATCCTCTCATTCCTGTTGCAGCAGCCCTCTTGTTAGAGGGTAGAAATGAGCCCAGACCCAGACTTCTGGTCTACCACAGCATGAAAAGGGCCCTGGTTTGTTCTCCTTTACAGCTCAGCCATCCTGACTCCAACCATTCCCTGACTCTGGCTACAGCAGCTCCTGCTGTGAGCTTCCCTTGCAGCCTCTGACTGCTGGCTCTTTCCTGCTGAACTCTGACTGCAGGGATCAGTGTGCAGCCTCTGACTGCAGCTTCTACCCAGCCAGACTGTGACTGCAGGTTCCAACAACAGGCTCTGACTGCACACCCACACTGACCTCACAGCAGGGATTGTCTCTCCTCAGGATTCTCCTTCTTCTTCATGATCCTCTCATTCCCTCTTCCTCAAGGTTCCTTTTCCTTCATGATCCTCCTGACCAGCTCACCCCCTCCCTTTTATCACACTTATCTTTATTGGCAACAGCTGTGACTCATTAGGGGCAAGGCTGAATTGGGTAATTAACACAGCTGTTACTTATCAGGGGCAAGGTCACCTGTATTCCCTTCTACACATTCCAGATACAGGAAGCCTTTAGCACAAAAGACATCTGTGGATGTCTTCCCAATACAGGCTGCAACAAACCATCCAGAACAGATCACGCCCTCAAGCACAGCAACATCATATTCCCAAAATACCACACTAAAAAACTGCTGCAAACTGAGTTATTACTCTTCAAAAGGCTTCCATGTTTTAGCAGTTTCTAGAGGACAACAGTTAAGGGAATTGCACCATCAATCCATCAATCAATTTCAGCACCTGCCCCCACACTCCATGTGCCCCACAGTTATCTTTTGGAGCAGCCTTTGGCAGCATCCCATTTAGAGCTCTGGTGGCTCATGGTGGCTTCTGCCATTTCCTTCCTCCCATTTCATCCATCCAGAATGTGCTTCTGACAAGGGCATTAATCACCTGTGGATCTGATGGTGATCCTTTTTCCCCTTCAGAGTAACAAAGTATCAGTTTAAATGAGATATACTAAAACTATAAAATTAGTGCAAATCACATATTTTTCTACCCCAATTTTGTTCTCAGTCTTTCCCCTCAGAAGAAAATGTTGCCATGCTCCTGAAAAATAATTCAAAGGCACTGACCCCAGATAAAAAACACAGTTTATAATATCTATCCTTACTGGGTTTGAGATTTTGTCTTCCATTCTCCCAGGGGCTCTGCCAACCTGTGCAATTCCAAGCAGTATGGCAACCTTTTTCAACTTCTGTAAGTAAAGAACAATTTCCCACTTTGTCCATTTGCCTGGCTGCTGCCCTGCCCACTCCTCTGCCCCTCTCCTCATTCAATGCCACCTTCTGTAACAAGGCAAGGGCAAGGAGTCTGGGATCTACTTTATAGTTTTCTTATTTTGCACATGTTGTATTTGTAAATGCCTTCTCATAAAGGCTTAGGCTTTGTATTTTATAGAGAAATGCAGGATAAGACTCTTAATTTAAAAGTATATTGTACGATATTAGTATTAATCCAGCAGTGAAAAATTCAGATGTTGGCTGCTATGAGGGGTTTGTTTCCCAAGTACTCATCTCTCTTCATAACTACTATCCATGTTTGTGCTCAAAAAGGGACTACAGGTTTCTTTCTCTTCTCCTCCCCCATTCTCTTCAAGCCTTGCAAACCAGAGTTTGATACCATTAATTTCTGATTTTGCAAGAAATCCTGTACATTAACTGTCCTCTTTTTCAAGGGCTGTATGACTATTTCTTCTTGAAGTGCACATTGGGCTCTTGTCTTTAAAAGGAACAACTTTACCTAACGCAGCAGAAGCTCAGGTTTGTTTTAACCACATATTAACAGTCCAAAAATTAAGTGTTTGTGTTACCTACCAAATTCCTTTAAGAGGAGAAAAGTTAACAGTTCTAAGCAGCATTATTTTCCTCAAGTATTTATTGGCACTGATATTTGGGTCCACTTTTACTGCCATGTCATACATTTTGCTTTTTCCCTATGCAGACAAAATGGAACAGGCATGTTTGCTATGTGGTTTCCCGTTTAAAAAACATTCAGTGGATGTACCAAGGGAGACTTTGGTTTAGGTGTGATGTTGGTGTTTCAAACTACCAGGAATTCTGTCCTACAGAAAATAACAATATTAATTACATAATATGTCAAAATGACATTAGCAATAATTAGTAATAGGACACAGCAGTGTAGTAGCGATTTTTGGTTAGCTCAGCTACACTGAAGAAAGCCAAGAAAATTTACAAAAAATTGTTCTGGTTAAAGCAACAAACATAAGGCAAAGGCACCCATATTTTACTATATGGATAAAATCCTGTATTATAGGTTTTTCCACATTTGAGAATACCCATATAGCAGACAAGTATGTTACATCATGGAAAGAACAGCCCAAATTTGGAAATTCAAGAAGAGACTTGACAGTGCATCCTTTGTACCCATCTCCAGCAGCTGATAATAATTTGGCCAAGTCGGAGCTTGATAAACAAAGCTGTGATGTTCTCCTGGAAATACACTGATAGCAACATTAGCATTTCCAAAGACCAGAGTTCAGCATACTTGATGCTGCCTCCACGTTAACCTCTTTCCCCAGTGCTGTTAAATCTAATTCCAAAGAGTGATAATCACCTGTCAAATGCTGAGGGTGTTTGAAATCCAGGCTCAGATCCAGTGTTATCCCTTATGGCAGCCCAGCAGACCACACTCAGTTTCCCTGCTCCCCAAAATTCCAAAATATACATGTACAACTTGAACTAGCCACTAATTTCAGAGCACTTAGAGAAACAAAGAACTTTTCCCTTTTGGCTTGCAGCATATCAGAGCACCTGCAAGTATTCTAGGCACCCCTAGGGAATGAGCTAACATGGAGTATAACTGTGCTTCTCAAAAATTTCTCAGCTAAATTTAGACCTGATCAGACAAGTAAAGGTCAAAAACAAAACAGAGAGTGAGACAAGTATGAAGAGAGGTTTTGGGGAACAGATAAGGCAACTGCCCCGAGGGAAGCAAAGGAGATGGGAAGAGCCTTCCTCTGCTGCTGAAGGTGTGGCTGTATGGGATCCACTGCCAGGGCCTGCTCACCTGCTGCTCTCCCCATTTCCACTGAGAGCTTTCCTACACCCCACTCTGTCACAGGCACTGCATTTTTCCTGTCTTATGCTCTGATCCTCTCTCTACCAGCTGAACATGCACTGAGCTGCTCACAGCTGCTGTTTTCATCTCTGCTGTACACTGGCATCAACTCACTGCTTTGCCAGGCATCAGCAACCAGCCAGGGCTTGCTTTTCCTGCGCCCTTCTCTGCTTCCTGACATCCACAGTTTTCATCATCTCAGTCCATCATGGCTTGGTGGGAAGAGTTTTATCTAAAATCCTAACTTATATACTCCAGTGAGAGCAGTAATACAGCCACTTGTAATTCTGAGTGTCACTGGAGGCCTCATCACACTCTCATGTAACTCAAACTGATAATGAAAATTAACAGAAATTGCTGGGCTGCAATCTCAATATAAATTGAAGGAACTCTGGCTGTTTGGGTTGCACATACAAATTTTTCAAACAAAGTTACCAGTTTTCTTGAGATACTATCATGAAATAAGGAAGGCTGTCGTCCCAAGTATTGCATGAATTTAATTTAAAAGAATTAAATATGCATAATGTTTCACTGTGAAACGGGGAGCAGGTTTGAGAAAAGATAAAGTGGGAAAGCTGCACAGAACAGAGTTTCCAGGAAATACCTGAACACCATAAGGCAACAGGCATGCAGTGACCTAGGCCAGGGGAGAAATATTTTTCAATTGATGCCTTTCAGATAACAGCTAAAAGAATTTAGTGGTAGTCCATTGCAAGTTGCTAGGGTATACATGACCTTATTGACAGCAACATTTAATTTTGATAGCAAAAATAGAAAATCTGCTTGCATGACAAAAACCTGTGTGCAGTAGTCTTTGAATTAAAACACATTCAGCATCACAGGAAATCTCTACGTGCTTGGGTTTTGTTCCTGGGCTGAGAAACTTGTCACACCTGCCACTGTGTGGTCAGCTGTGTGGTTTTAATGACTGAAATAATAACTGATAAAACCAGTTTATCTGAAAAATTATTTTCCCTCCAAAAATGTCTGTCACTGAAGAAACAAAGTCTCAAAGGCTTTGCATGAAGAAGGGCATGCAAAATGTAGATTTCTGGTTAAAACCAGATGTCTGATTTCTGTAGCAACAGAATTGTACTCGCTGAGACTGTCAGAAGACCTACAGCCTGCCCTGACACTGCTAACATGCATCACACACTGAATGGTCAATGACACCATCCCACATACCAAAACCAGCTCCCCAGTTTATTCCTGGCTCTGGTTCATTAGCACTTGATGGGATATTTTCCAGCTTTTCGTACTCATACCAGATAAAGACTTACTGCAAGCTTTCCTTTCAGTCAGGGGCCTGAAGCAGAAGAAACCAAATTAATTTTGACTTCAATTCTGACTGGGTTTTGGCCAGAAAACAGTTTTAAAGATGAAGAAAACTAGTTGTTTTAAGTACAAAAAGAAATTTTTGAACTTAATTTTGCTTTGAAGCAAATACATGATTTACCTTAATTCAGGAAGCACTGAAAATGAGAGCTCTTTGAAAATTAAAGAAGAGTATAAAAAGAATCTTACAGGCATCCTGGAGAAACAGGCTGCCTAACTTCCTCAAAAATCAATGGCAATTCCAGTATCAAGTCCTCAACAGTATTTTTTTAAAGTTTCAGTTCTAAATAATTTGACTGCATGAAACACTACAAAGATTTTAATGCTTTATACTAAATAGTCAAAATATTTTTGATTGAAAACCTAGTGCAAGCACTTGCTACAACTACTGCATTAAAATATTTAATGTGAGGGATAATGTGAGCACAGCAGAAGTAAAATAAAGTTTTAACTATTGTGATGGCACAAAAGCAATGCCACATAAGCAGACTATGCATGCAATTAATTAATTAGTGTTCTACCTGCACTATTGCTCACTATATTGGGCTTCTCTCATTATTCCACACAATTTTATGATGTTATTAATTTGAACTTAATGGAGGTCTTGACATGAACTGGGATGTTGCACCTTGTATAAATTTTGGACAATTAATAGAATTCAGATGGACACTACCAAGTTTTGGAGTTTCTGTTTGATGCCAGGCTTGAATTACAAGAATTCTAAGTTGAACAGTGAGAGAAGTTCATTAAACAACAAAATATTCATTGATATTTGCTCAATATACACTGATAAACAGGCATCAGTAAATAAAAAAAAAATTAAGGCTATGCTTCAGGTTTTCCTAGGGGTGAGAAGGAGAACTATTTAATGCCTGAAAGAACTGCCACCTTTGTATCTCCTTCCAGGACTGTACTGTGGTCCTTTTAGCCTATTTACATCTCCTACTATTGCCTGTTTTACAGATAAAAGTATCAGCGCTCTGTGAATCTCCTAAAAGACACTTAAACACAACATCTTCACCAAAGAGTAGACAATGGAAAAACTGAAAATGTCCCAAAATCAAGCAAAAGTTCCTGTTCCTAAGTGGGCACATTCTGACTTCTAAGCAAAATTTGAAGGGGAAGGAAGAATCTGGAACTATACGATGCAAGCTGAAACTGGACAAAACTTAATTTCCCACTGGATGTTGACTGCTAAGTGAAGAGAGGAAACAATAGTGAACTTGCAGCATCCTTACTGACAATCAATTAATGAAAAATTGGATGTGAAAAAACTCAAAGATGGAAATTTTCTAAATGAGAATGTGGATGCTACCACTGCCCTTGGGCTTGCACAGTAGCCAAAATTGGGGAAGAAACTGATCAAATACAGACAAACCCCCAGAAAGTAGGTGTGACAGTGATACTCAGCATGAAGTTCAGCATAACTGGGGAATGGGCAGATTAATTCCAGTTTTCTGACTCTCCAAAGCAACCACAGGATAATCATGAACAGACAAAATATTTGGATGATCACAAATATGAAAAATGAGAAATGTGGTGCAGCCACTTCAATATACTCCAAGAATATTACAGGATGGAAAGGCAAAATGACAGTGTTTGGACAGGATCACCACATTTTTGTTATGTCTGAAATTCACAAAATATCAGATACAAATAATGTGTGTGGGATGTGACACAAAATTTTGAACATTTGTTCTTGGGTCTGTTAGCTGTTTGTGTACCATTACATAACCAGTGACCCACACGTGTGGCATGCTAAGTATTTTATTTTTTAGTGTAGTAACTCTAAGGCTCCATCAAAAGAAAGGGTTTTTATAGAAAACACTTGTTAGATAGGAAAGAGAAATCACTGATATAATACCCCAGCAACAACTCCTCAAAGCCTAAACTCGCTTCATTCCTCCACCTACGCCATGGATGTTTTGTTACTGAACACAGAGCAGGGCAAACAGTCCTCTCCCCTTATGTCAGACCTGTAATGTTGCAATTCTCTTTTCTGCAGTAGGAATGTTGTGATACACAGTGTGGGAATAGTGATGTGACACAGCAGAGGGAGCACACTGCTCATCTCCAACTCCTGGATGGATTTTTCTAGAAACTAGGAAGTTGAATCCCTTTGTACACAACATTTTTCCCAACAAATTATCGGTTCCTAATTCTCTGCTGCTGCTGCTACAATTCAACAGACTAGCAAACCCTGTAGCTTAAGCTATGCTGGTTTGTTCACATTTTCTCCAAGTCTCTGTTGGAATCTTCATTTTGCAGAGGAGAGACCTCCAGGGACACCACAAACTTTGTGTCTTTATATTGAGAGCCTTTTTTACTGTGCCCTTGTATATTCCTTACACAGACACCACAAATACCACGTCTCTCATTTCAGCTTTTATTTGGGTATTTTTAAGTTAAGTTGCTCAAGTCCATTTTCCATCAATACAGACACTAAAAACTGAGATCAACATTTAAGGCAACATCAGCATCCATGCCAAGCTCAATATGCAAACCACGTCCTCTAAGCACCACAGCATCCCAGAAGTGCCACAGGTCCCCCACCTCCGCCACACGTTCCCTTTCCCTTTGGACTCTGCTGTCCCACACAACACTCAGGAATTCCATTGAGATGCACAGTCTCAAGATCTTGCCATTTTTTTTAATAGTTTCTTTTTTAGGAACTAGATCATTTTTGCACATGGTGATAATGAGTGAGACACATCTCAGGGTGAAAGTATGCAGTTGACTTATGTTGGCGATACCACACAGAATCTTTTTTTAAAAAATATATTTAACACCATTATTCAATGACTTTAGTATGAACATTACATGTTTTTAGCCTTTTGGTAAAGGCTATACATTGAGACTGTTAGAATGATAATTTTGCTTTAAATTCTGATTTCTTTAGTGTTACTGTTGACAAGTGTTTGAGTTAGGGATGCCCAAGTGCAACTTTTAGGTAAGAATATTTACAAGTATACAAAAGACCACATAGCTTTGAATACACCCACTATTCTTAATACAGAGTAAATAACGATTTGTCTTGTGTCTGTGGAATATCTCAACAGGTGGGTCTTGCTTTTCCTCTCTTTTACAGTAAAAGGAAAGTTTTTACTTTTCCTTAAGGAGTGTATTTATTACAGGATGGTTAGCATACGTATATCACATAACATACAAGCGTTAAAATTAACCAGTTACAAAATAAGCAGTGGTATGTATATCTTCATATAACCTAAGAACAGGATCAGTATTTTACAAAGTACATATAAAAGTACTTCATATACAAAGAAAAATACAAATGTGCAAACACCATTGTCACAGGTGGAAATTTGTCAATTGAAAAAATGCTAGAAAAATCCTTCATATTTTTGTTTTGAAATTGCAAACGCATTAAAAACAGCTGTATTTCCTATTGTGTGTGGTGAGAAATCTATGTTCCTTTTTGACAAAATACATTAGTTATAAAAAAACCCACAAAGTTTAATAACTGAAAAATCTTGTAAGTATAGTCAGTTTGGTTAGGCTGACATTAAATTACAAGCAGAACGTCTGGAAAAATGAGAAAATAGTGAATCATATATACAGACCTTTTGTAATATTAGTGTGCTATTTAACATATTAACATTTCAAAGTAAAAACAATGGCTTAATTACCTACATATTCTACTCAGTCCTCGTTATTCATAGACTGTAAGATTTCAACTAATTTGGGGCTATTAAAAATGTTTCACCAGGATTTTAAGCAGAACAAACACAAGTTCATCAAAAGTAAAAATCTATAAACAGTCTTCCAATTAATGTGCAAAAAAATGTTTAAAAAGTATCAAATCACAACACCTCAAACTTGATTATGTACATATCTAATATCTGTAAATGCTGTTAACTAGTTTTGTTTTGTTCTGCTACAAATAACTTACCTCTGTCCTGCAAAATAGTCTGCATTGTAAAGATTTCAGTGCAAGTGCTTGCTTCATTGTTTAGTGCATTATCATGTTTGTTATTTTTTATTTTACAGTGAGCAGAACAGCATATAAATTAACACATACAACTCACACACAAGAGATCCTTCCTCTACTGAATTCCTAGTTTGTTGTTTTCCATTGCCCCAGGGGTAGTGTATGCCAGTTTTCTTTCGTTTATCCCACTGGAACTGCAAACAGAATCTAAAATAAAAGTGCTATCTATGCTCTTCAGGTAATCCCTAGATTTTGAAATTCCATAACAACATTGCAGAAGCACTCAGCAGAGCACAAGATTAGAGAAAGACCCGCACACTGAGAAGACACTTGAAAGTCTGGCATCAGGCAATTTTACTTTTTTGGTCTTTAAAAATATCAACTGTCTATAAACATTGGCAACCTGGTGTGAATGTCGCTGGACTCACAAGCTTCATTTATTTATTTGGTTTTAGGAATTGTAGACGTTCCCTCTTATTCATGACTAGCTTGGAAATAAGAGCATTCTGCTTAAAAATCTAAAAAAAGTGGAAATACACTTCTTGTTGAAGGGAAAATTTCTACACTTTCCTTTGGACAGGTTTCCTAACAGAATAGCTCTGAAATGAGAAAACCAGGATCACATGCTAGTGCAAATACAGCCCAGTTTTATAGCTAGGAATTGTACTGGAGAAAGAGGAAATTCAGGATAAATGGATTATTATTTTTCCAAGTCCTCCCTGCAGAAAAAAAAAATATAGCAGTTACAGTGGTTATCATTATTAAACATTAAAGAACTTATTATGAACTTTTATGGCTGAAATGTAAGGAAGGCGGGTTGCGTGTCAGTAACATTCCAGAACTCAGTTTCTTCCAGGATGAGGTGCTTTAAATGGGACTTTATCATGGAACGTATTTTTCCTTTCTATGCATCTGAAATGCAACTCTGGATCCTGTCCATCCATTGCTGAGCACTCTGTGCATCTTGGGCACAAAAGTTATACACACGTTTATTTGTCTTCAGCTGCAAAGGAAAAACAAGGACACAAAGATGTCAGCACACGGAAAAGAAAACCTGCAAACTTTAAACTGCAATGCTCAGTGTGCTAATTGGGTCTGAATGTAACGTTTTTGAACTATTGCTGTTGAGAGTGATGCCACCTACATAGAATTTTTTTATTGTCTTGAGATGGAACAACAGCTCCTTCCTAGCTCACACCCTCCAGCAGGACTGAAAGCAGGAGCTTAAAAACACCAAGGGAAGGACGATTCACAAAAAGATCAAGTAAAGACCAGATATACTTACATCAAAAAATGCCTTTTCACTGGCATGTTTTGGAGCTCCAATTGTTGGAGAAGCAGGAATCACAGTTTCCACTTCTGCAAGGTCTATGTGTCCCTTACAGCTCGTATCCTCCCCAGAGTCATAGTATCGCAGCTGGAACACGAGAAAAAAATATCCAGACACGCTTTTAGATGGACCTTTCAGATTAATTCCCTTTTCCTGGATACAGCCTGGGGGCATTGACTGCTAAGGGTGGGAGGCACAAAAATTACTAGGAGCTGAGGAGGTGGGGGAAGAGTATTTTGTCCCTAGAGCTGCAGGGCAGAGAAGCAAATAGTCATGGATTGCTCTGGGCAGAGGACACGTGAGGCAGGAAAGCAGAAACATTTCTTCACTGGTCATTACATAAAACTGAGACAAAAGCTTTACCTCACTGAGGTGTTGATAGAACACTTCTCTGTATTTTAAGAATTTAAAGTGATCAGCAGACATTTAAGTGTAATTTTAGGTAATTACAAACCACACAGAGAGCTCACATTTTCCTATACCGCACATAGAGGTTGAATGAAATCTGAGCTTGTTTTTTTCCTCCTTACAAAGATACTTTGATATGGATATTAATCACTCTGTAAACTGAGTTTTAACATGCAAACAAGTTCCAAAAAAAAACCCCCCACAACAAAACCCCAACAAATTCCCATAAGCCAATGTAAAATAGCAACACAAATTTTCACAGCAGAAGTTAAACAACAGAACTCCAGCTAGGATTGACCTGTATTACTCCTGCATCTATCATACTCAGGTTATTTGGTTAGACAAAAAATGCAAAAGTATCTTTTTCTCCTGTAAAATGAACCTTTTCTCCTATACATAAGATATATAGACTAAATTAGGAAGAATAATTATAAACAGAACATTTGTTGGTATTTACCACACTGATCTCAAAGCACTCAATTAGCATTTCAAGAGATGCCTGTCTTTATCCATATTACATATTTTTAAGTGTATTGACTACAATAAATTAGTATTTTTTTAAACAACAAGCATACATGAGTCTGAAAAGTTATAACTCCTACTTTGTGTAATATTTGGCTCAGAATATTTACTGCCTGATGACCCAAGACTATTTGGAGTATACAAGACCACAAGTTTTTATTGCAGAATTCTGGCATATATTGTAAATTGGATAAAAAGTTTAGACCAACAGATGTCTGTTTTTGGTGCTCCTTTTTGTACAACGATTAGGTAGAACACTTGTGAATAATTTTGCTACTAAATTTACACGACTCTGACTAATCTAAAATACTCCTAATATGTTTTTAAAATACTCCTATATGGCTTTTTCTAAAAAATAAAAGGCAAAATACTAAAACCCCTCTGTCCACTCAGAATTCTGTATCAGCTACAAGACACCTCAGACAAACACTGATAGGTCACAAGTGATGCAGCACACATCACATCTGAAAATCATCATTACTAATATTGTTTGTAAGATCAGTCTATACAAACCCACTAAACAAAAACGTAGCAATATATTTATGAAAAAGTCCATTATCTGAAAAGGTTTTACCTGGTGTTTTGTGACATCTAGCACAAACCAGCGAGGTTTCCAACCTTTTAGCAAAGCTCCTCTTTTGTACAGCGTACCTTCAAAAGATCTGAGAGGGACAGAAAATACAGAGGCATGTGATTCCATAATATGGACACTGCTGAGAAATAAACCCCCCCAAATGATACATATTAAACACTTACCACACACATATTAAACACTTATTTTCCTGCAGGAAAACTAGTAAGATTTAAACCAACAGTTTAGCTATTGGTAACTGTGATACACAGATAAAACACCCTTTTAGTACTTTGAATGCATTAAATGTACAACTACAGTTTGCTTGTGCATCTAATGAAAGGGAAGGGTGAAGGATGCTGGTAGGAGTCAAAGGCCCACCCACTGAGACAACTAAATGTAAACAAATCCAAGAAGAAGAAATAAGGTAGCCACGAAACATTCTGTACACATGAAAGTTTCATTTCTTCCTAAGGCAGAGATTTGTACCAATCTAATAAAATATTCATTAATACTGTCTGATTATTCAGTTTACCTATTTTCATCATTCTTTGATGTGAAATGATTGTACAGCGTCGTTGTTCTTCTGTCTACTCCATTAGAGGGAGAGATGCTGGAACTCTGCTCCTCACCCAGCCCACTGTCAGGTATTTCCAACAAAGACCTCTTTTGATAGGAATGCAGATTAGGTGACATCATCCCTGAGGAGCCAGAAGGATGTCTCCGGAGCTGAAAAAGAGGAAAATGGAAGGAAAAAAGGTAATGCAATGTGTCTTGCATTGTCAGACAGTCTCAGTGCTGTACTGATAATAAATACATGGTACAACATGTAAGTCAGGAACTACCGTGTGGCCAAAAAAAAATCTTCCTAATCCAAGTCAGTGCTGCCTCAGAGAAGAAGCCAGAGGGATGGCAATTCCCTGCATTTCTGAGGCAGAAGGGTTCACAAGGTGTGAGAAATCAGTATTTCAGAAAAGCTCCATATAATCCAGTGACATAACACTGAACACTGTTTGCCTTGCTTTCTCAGAAGCATCTAAAACTGAACAGACATTTGGATACAATAAATTTTCCTGACTTCAAAGGGAAGGAAGGGGGGAAAGGAAAAACCATGGCTTCCAAGAGCTACTTTATAGATCCATGCCATTTTAGTAGCATCTCAATGACCTGGAACAAGAGGGAACCTGTATTTGGTCCTAATCTAAATGACAACACTCACAGATACAGTCTTGAACTGGTAACTCACTGTGCAAAGTTCAGAGGCCAAGCTCCCAAAATGCAGTATCTAACATTATTCCTGATGCACACAGAGAGCAAAGAGGCAGCCTTTGACTTAAAAAGTATCTGTATTGTCAGCTCTTCTTGTTACCATGGCCAGGAATTGGAAACACAAGCATGAATATTTCTTATCTCTACTTAGAAACTATAACTCCATTTAGCCGTGGAAATACCTTTACTTATCTCTGAGAATCTGTGATATCCTTTTGGCTACTTTCAGGAATTGAGCTTTTTTAGTACTTCAAGAATCTCTTAAAGATATAAAACCATACACTTGTGCATTAGTAAAATGCTCATTTTATCTGTATGCCTTTAACTACTCCAGAAAAGCAACTAGATAAACAGCACAAGTAAAAATGTATTTTTCAACATGAAGAAATAAAAGGCCAATATCATGGGTTAGAACAACATATTCAGTTTTTCAAAAGCTGTACTTTACTCCAAGAAATACAGTGATTTTGTCAGTGCCTCAGGTAGCCTTTATAGCAGGAATGCAATTATTCTATTGGACAAGCTCTTTTCTACTTACATTGTCTTGTCTGGTGTCATCCTTTAGATTCATTTTGACCCTTTCCCACAAGAGCTGCCACCTCTCTGGGCTCTGATTTAATTTACTTTCCAACCTTTCGATTTCCTGCAACAAGTAACAAGGGTTTCCTTAAGAATAAACATTTCTGACTGATCACTCTCTGGCAATCATTTTTAAACAACCATTCTCTAGTCAGTGTTTTCACCCAGTGAAGTTCAAAACCCTCTAACATACGAGCTATAAACTGAGATCCATCAGAATCAGGAGTCAAAGGCACCCAAGGATATCATCAGCCACATTGTTCCTCCTGCATTCCCAGGTTGGAGGAGCCACCAGGCTTTCAATTCTCCCCCAGTTCTCCTGAACACACAGAATTCAACACCCACTGCCACAACAGAAACACAACACTGATAAGGACAGGCTGTATTTTATGAAAATATTTACAAAGAACAGATTCTGTGCTGTGACACCAACACTGTGCATTGCCAATATTAACATTTACCCTGGTTTATAAAATGTGATACAAAGCTGTAATAAAAGAAGGAAATGAAACAGAAAGATTTATTCAATTTGGATGCCAAACTGTAACAACATGTTCTTGTTCTGGAACTTGGGAATATGACCTATGTCGATAACCTCCAGTTAGGGTTATTTCCTGTTAATAAGACAGTGCAAAGTTAAGTAAAAAGAGTCAATTTTATGAGTTTACATTTACTTGTGAATGCTCATTGATACATTTGTCAAGACTTTAAAGTGTGGTCCATATTCCTTGCCATGCTTCCTTTGTCCATTTTTACTTTCAACAACTATATTGTTCTGAAAATCTTCTTATTAATTTAATAAAACTAAAACCTCAATTTCGCAAATTCAATTAAGAATTAATAATGGAATAAAAAATTGGCACAGGACATAGGATTCTTATGCTATCTAGAAGCCAACTAAACACCTAAGACATTTATTTTCAAAGAAGAGAAAGTACGTCTCTACTTCCTTCTACCCTACCTAATAATTAAATTATTAAAGCTTTCATAGTATTGTCCTATTCCTATTGGTCTTTTGATTGAAAATTTTTCAGGAAATTTTTATTAATTTGAAAGACAGAAAATTATTATACTTTTAAAGTAAGAAAACATTTTGATAAGGAAATTGACTTCTGAACTAAATTTTGAACTCTTAGGTTAAAATAAAGAGCCAGCATTTGACAATGTAACAGGAACAAAGCATTTCTACAAACTTTTTCTTGCTGAAGGTAAGTTAGAAAACTCCAAAGTGAAACTAAATATAAGAAATGCAGCTTAAGAGCAAGAATCAAATGAGAAGTTTTAAATACTGAAGGCAGCTGAAAGTCACATATGCTCTCTTTCTGTTAAGAAATAAAACCAGAACACTTTTGTTTGGAGCATCTTCAGGTGGGTAAAAGAGTAAGGAATGATGAACACAAGGCAGACCAAAGCCTTCTCTAGATTATTTGCTTGTCTTTGAAAGTGCCGAATGGAAAACACTTCTGGAGGCATAAAACTGAATCAATTTACCACACACTTTTTAAAGTAAAATCCTTTCCACATTGCTGCAAAAGGATATAAACTCTTTAATACTCTAAGTTAGTCAGATGAATCTGATCATTCTCTTTCTCCCCTACTCTTGACTTCTGAGTACAAGCCCTTCTCTGCAGAATCTGGAAGTAACTGAAACTTGTTACTTAGCAACTGGGTCACATTCCTTCTTTTTTGGCTCCATAGTGAGTAGTGCTTCCAGAATTTAAAATGAAAAACTTTCATGAAAAACTTTCAACAATCTCCTGTATATAACTTGAAAAGTTAGGACTAAATTCTCTTTTAATAGACCCCATGTAAAAAAACATACATGGCAATAAATCCCTAAGATTTGCTCTTGCCTCTTCAGTTTTAAATTTTACAGAAAGCAGCAGATTTTTTTTTCCTTTCCTTGTGTAGAATGGGCTCTGAGTAGATGCATTTCTTTGAAAGAAAAAAAATTCTTTAAATTTATCTCTCTGGTTCATCTCCTGTTGTCTAGGCTTACAGGAGCAGAAATATATATATATATAAAAACCAAAAGTTATAACAAATTCAATTATGAGAATATCCATTTCCTGCAATTAATAACAAGCAATTAGCATTATTGTGCCTTCCAGAAGATCTGCTAAATAACCTGCTTTGGAATATTTGAATGGTAAGAGACAAGATCTACATCTGCAGCAGCTCCAGAACTCTGGAGCCCGATCACCTCTTTTGCATCCACAATGTGTCTGTGAATGCACACAGGTTCATTTCTCACAATTCTCACAAGAACCAGAATGTGATCCACTCATAAAAGAAGAGCACCACATTCTGCCATGAAAATTCTAAATTAAGGCACTCAATAACTTCTCTGTTTCAGCTTCACATCCTGAAGTGCACTATCTAGTTTTCAATTGAAAAATATCTTTAGAACAAACAAATTTGGGCTTATCACTATAAACTAAGCGAGAATCAATCTTCCCCAGTAATTTACGATGCTAAATATGGCCTCAGTTGAAACATTTTTTGGATACCAACACATTCTCAGTGGATTTATGATTAAAGAGAGGTCTTTCTCCTACATCAGCAATAGCCCTAAATTAACAACTTGTTTTAAAAGAACGTTCACTTTGCTTTTTAAACTTAGAAGAATATTTTTGTAACCTTTATACAACCTCTCCAAAGTTTTCCAAATGTTCTCTCCATTGCTATCTTTTATTACTATAATCTAATTCACAAATAACATTTAAACTCTATAAAACCTGACCCACATATCTTTAGCCTATAATATGGCTAATTTCCCTGTTATATGGCAGTTTCTCACAGTTGTGGATACGGATAGTCTGGCATCTACCCCGGGAAGAAATTCAGGAGAACACTGTTGTATTCCTGATGTGCTTCTGGCCTCTGGTTACCTGATATAAAAGCTCTCTGTGCTTTGCTAAAGAATCCTCAAAATGATCCCTGCTGAGAGGCTGCTCTTCCTTTGCTTCTGGGAAGTTAAAAGCTCTGGGAAGTTTTGACTGTCTTATTTTGAGTCAAGGGAGGGTTTACATGAGATTCTCTTTATTTATTATTTCATTTATTGGGCATTGCTCCTGTGTTCGATCAATCAGGATGGGAAGGAGCAGACCAAAAGGAATTCCAGGAATGTGCCAGTATAAAGCTAACTCTATCAAAGTCTTCAAGGACTCACATCCACTCAGAAGCTTCCTGCATTAAAGCTTGCTAAAAATCATCTTTGATTCAGGAGAACTGGGGGCCTATAGCATACGGTGATTTTGCAAGCATTGCAATAGTGGGCTCCATAATCCCAGCTTTAATGTAAAGTCAAGTCTGCCAAGAGTTTTCAAAATAGAACAGTGCAGACAGGGATGTGAATCTGGACATATAAGTGGCTCAGAACAAGGGAAGTGAAGAATGCCCTTGTCATTTTCCTGCACTATCAATTATGATGATAGCCAAATGTTAGGCTGTTAAATAATTATAATCAACAAGCATTTTCATCTTTAAGAGAAGACAGATGTTAAATCACTCTAAATTACTACAACAATGATGACAATGGGATCATTTTTCATCTTCTAATGAAGAAAGGACAAAACCTAAGCAGCCTAAGTGAACCCAAACAAGAAAAAGTCAAAATCAAGCATCTATTTCAAGTACCAAAATATTCTGAAGAATCTAAATTTATCACTTTGCTTCTGGTAAACATCAATAAACTAAGAGCAATCACGGCAAGCTTTTTGGAGAAATGTGGGCCAAGATGTTCAGTTTATGTTTGTGTATTTGATTCCCAATTGCTAAAATCAACAAGTGTCAGATTCTATTTTCTGATCTGTCCAAGAATCTGGGTCGTTATTTTACCACACACCTACTTAAAAATGAGGAGAAAGAGGTCAAGAAAGCAAGATTCACCATTTGCCCAAATGAAAATAGCTGTTCCTGCCTTTCCTACAAAAGGCAACCAAAAATTTTATTCATTCTTTAAAACAGTGAAAAAATGAATCCATGAGTAGTTATTGACTACAATTAAAGCACATTCCCAGGGAAGTGTGCATTCAGAACAACATCAGCTTTGCAGGAAGCCTGATTTAAGTCCCAGAACCACCACCACATCTCCAGACCAACCACTCAGTGTTACTAAAGACATGTTTTGACATGTATCATGATCCTTTTAATAACAGTACATCTGTAAGGCAATAACTTCAATAAAAAGTAAATATGAACTTCATGAGCATAAGAGAACTTACTGCTCTGTGCAAGACAAGTACTCACATTTAAAAGGCTGGTGATGGCATCAGGCTGTATTTTTTTTACATCATCATAACATGGCCATACTATTTTCCTCTTAGTCTGAGAGACTGAACCATCTGTTTGGTCATTTTCTTCTGAAACACTGCATTTTGCAGGTACCATGGTCCAATCATAGGAAGGACCTGAAGCCAAAATCTCTTCTACATAATAATCCCACTTTTTGAGGCTGGACATATTTACATTTGGCTTCAGTGCCTATTTGAAACAAAGCATTATTAAAATGACATGAAGGAAGCCCTTGAATTTAAGATTTACAGCACAATACCTGTATTTGCCAGATTATTCTAAATTGAATTCTACAATGGTGAGTGTACTGTGAATTTTCTAAAATTATTCAAGACACAGCCCAGTCTAGGGGACAGACATTATCATATAAGATGATATGTAGACATGTAGATAATGTGATTCAATCAGATTGTTATGAAATGTATCCCATTATGACTCTAAAGTCAGTTCCCTTATAAAGACTATTTTAATAATAATTCATATAATTTAATGAAATCAGACAGGGAGCCTCATTTAGTTCACCAGGATGCATGAATACATGTTCCAGAATTTGGACCTTTAAATTACATTTCCATGACTTTCAGACACTGCTCCAATCAGTCAGGTAGGGTCAATTTTGTCCACCAAACACTTAACTCAGTTCAGAAAAATTAAGATATCAAAATATACTCAAGGAATCACCCAGAAAAACAAACCACCTGAATTTTAACAAAAATCATACCTCAATTTCAGCAGGGGCATAGAGGTAATTGAAGAAAATAGGGCTCCTTTTGTGCATCTTCTCAATACATTCCCAAATACAAATGCCTTTCTTGGCATGTTTATCTCCTTTATCTTCAAACAAAGTCCCTGGGGAAAAGAAGAGCAGCAAAAAGATGGCTTTATGATAATGCTCAACAAATGCTAAAGCACAGTCTAAAGAAATTTCTCAGACTGAAGGTAAAACAAAGTCTACCATCAAATGCCACTGCAACAGGAAATAAATAAAGAACATAAATAATAGACATTAACTTTTTTTTAATTAAAATGGTTGCTCAAGTCTAATGTGCCTCACAACTACAACAGGTTTTAAGAAAAGCATTAAAACTGATCATATGCCATGAGAAGCAGCCCACAAAGCAAAAAGAGAAATCTGGAGCATGTTTTAGTGGACAAGTCCCAAGAACAGCCTCAGCTGTGGTTATGGAGCCTCTGTAAGAAGCTGTGAGAGGAGCTGAGGCCTTGGAACCAAGTAAGGTTGCATATGACAGATGGAGTAAAACAGAAAATATAAAAGGAGAAACACTGAAGATAATGCAAGAGGAAGAAGTGGGAGGCAATCAATGGAAAGGCTTTTCTTTCTTGAAACTTTATACACTCTCTGATGGACTCAGAGATTTTGTTTCTGTTAAAAGAAGGTATTTAGTAGGGAAAATGGAACTACGTGGAAAAATTGCTAAGAATTCTTAGGCATGGCACTAATTTCTTCCACTTTCTCTCAGGGCCATCAGAGGCATGGCTCAGGAATCACTGATGCAGAAAATACTACATGTTCTTCACCTCTGTTTCGCTTTCTAGACCTGAAATATAATTCATTATGTGGTCATCACACAGCTACTGGACCACCTTAACCCAGGCAAATTTTTGTAGACCAAATATTGAGGAGAAAAATATCAACAGCTACAAAAGCAAGATGCAATACACAAAGAGCACACATACCATGTTCTAGTCTTTCATAATCTGAATCCAGAAGAAATGTTTTAAATCGATTGGATATGTGATGAAAAGCCAGAAACTTCAGATAATACTGATTGAACTCAAACTCTGTCGGGTATTGGTTATGAATCTAAAAAATAAAATTTAAAAAAAAGAAAAAAAAAGGAAAAAGTGGATATTGAGGTATAATACAAATAGATATGTAAGAAATAATAAAGTGAAATGACAGCAAAACAATTCCCCCATGAATGCTGAAAACAAATTGCAAGTGTCACAAAAATCCTTCTAACATTTTGTCCTAGAATATTCTTTTGCTAAATAAATTCATGTATTGTCTATGCTGTAAAAACATTTCAGAGCAGATAAGAGTGAACAGGGTGATAAGCAGTATTATTATACTCTGTACAAACCCCATGATTGTTCCAGGAAATCCAACTGGATCTAAATCTTCCAGGATAATTCTTGACTCACCACCATGTAGCTTCACAGGTAAAGATGCTACTCCTGGATGTGGCTGGAATTCAAACTTTAACTGAGAGGTTTCATGTTGGATTTCTTGCTATTGCTCAGAACCTCACGAGGCAGACAAGTACAGAGACAATGCTGCAAATGACATTCCATCTACCACTCCTGAAACAGCCAATTTCTCAAGTACTTACTAGTCTACACATATTTCTTCCTTTTCAAAATATGACCCAAAATATTAAGAGTATGGATAAAAACCCCACACTGAGGAGGTGTCTTGCCATCATTCTTTTAAAACAGTAAAAACCATGTCATTCCTTAAATTCCTCATTAGTCTGTGAGTCTGTCCAATTCAGTGAATGTCTCCAACGCGAGTCAGGAGCTGATATTTATTTAAGAAAACTATACAAGATTATCAGAGTACAGCACCGTGAAATGGCTGGTTCTTCACAGCTGCTTCTCTTTAACATTATCATAAAGAGCCTGGTGTAAGATTTTAAGCATGAAGTTTAATATTCATGGCAAAAAAATAGCATTAGTTACTGATATTTATATTGATATCCATATAAAAGAAAAGATTCTAAAAATCTTGATGAGCTACTGCTTGGAGAAATTTCATATGTTAATTTAAAATTTACTCTTCAAATAAGTTTATGACTCATGATCTTTATTTTCAGAACAAACACAGCAATTAACTGAAAATTCCTAATTGCAGTGGAAATAAGTACAGCTTGCAACTGAAAAAGAAACTGCTGATTGAATTTCACATTTGAAGTAAGTCCTGCTGTGCTTTGTCTAGCTCCACATCAATCCTGTAATATACCTTTAGTTCTGCAATCTACCTGTGCCTTGTCTTTCGCATTCCCACCACTCATTTTCCTGTTCCATATTTTCTTTCTAACCTCTTATCAGTTTCTTTTTTAACTTGTCAGTTACTCAATGGGTTTTTTCAGTTGTGATGGGAACTGTTATTAAGATTACTTGAAGCTCCTTACATTTAGATTTCCACACAGACCAGCTAACTAAAGGGAGGACAAAAGTGTTTAGCAAGGAGAGGTTTTCTACTGAACATACAACAGTGACAGGAAAATCCCTTGAAAGGACCTATAAATACCCACACAGCATTTCAGTCAGAGAATTTGTTGTTATTATATCTCAATATTATCTTGGGGCTGGGCATTTAAAGTGCTAAGATACTTTAAGACATGTCAGTTCAATATACCCACTCTTATTTAATCCCCATTTTTTCCCCTGACACAAATACTACATTCCTGCACTGATATGTAAGAATAAAGTTAAGCAATCTTTTTTCTATAATAAATTCAGGACTTCAGTTTTATAGACAAATTAAGTATTTAGCTATATTTATAAAAAAGAGTTTTTTCCCCATATCTTCTTTAGTACATATTTTTTCCTTATGTTAGGAGAAGGTTTTTTTAATATACTGTAAGAAGGAAAGGCAACATTCTGCTATTTGACATGAAATATATACAGGGTCTTAACTTCTACTTATGGTCCAACAATTATTTTAATACATGCAAGAGTTACAAGAACAAGCTGCTGATAAAATCCTGTCACGGATCTAGATGTTGTGGGTAATTCCCTTTCTGAGATTTCTGGATGCAGAAATATTGTAATAACTGTAAGTTATTATAATATAATTTACTTTTAAAGAGAAAACAACTGCAAAACATTTCTCTGATAGAGGTAAACAATGTAGTAATTGTTGCTGTCTTAATCTCCATAATATATGAACATTTAAAACCTGATTAAACCTGTATATGTTTATAATATTATGATTAGAGAATCTCAGCATTTTGGAGATCTTTTTAAAATTACCACGTTCCCACTGAACTATCTCCTAAATGTATTTAATAACCTTATAGATCTAGCAGCCTTCCTTAGTTTTCTAATACATTTTGGTTTTTTAAAGCAATTTTTACCTAGTATGAATGAGGAATATGGCACTCCAAAGGTCCTGTGCTGGCAGTGGCTACGAGGCTATTCCTGCAAACCCTGGAATAACTGAGCACATCTCCCATGGGAGCAGCACTCACCTCCTCTTACACAGGGCGCTGTGACAGAGCTCCTCACTGAGCTTGAAAGATGTCAGCTCTAGAAAATCATCCTGTTTTAATTATATTTAATAAATTACCACATAGATTCAGAAGAAAAATAAGAAAAGCTTCCTCACTGACATCACTTGCATAAACTCAGTCTCCTTAGAAGCAGGGAAAGTATCTGCCAGATGCAGCTATTGTGAAAGACTGATTTTGCATTAATAATTCAGCTGACACCTGGAGATATTGGCATAAACAATGACTTTTTATAAGATGATGCAGTTCTAATTTAGGAATTACTGCTTCATTTGTTTTCTCTGTATCTTTAGTTTAACCCATGACATTTAATGCATGTACTGGCTCTGTGGTAATCTTCCTACTGCACCTAGTATATGGATTCTAAAGGTTAAAAAGACTTGGAAAGGATCAAATGTTTGCTTCCAGTTAATGGGTAATTTTTAAAAACTGATCATAATATATTACACTTCAGGGTCAAGTTGCAATCTAATTGGATTCTGTAGTTGTGTAACAACTTGCACAGAAACCAATGAAACTTCACAAAGTTTCAACTACAGATGTTGAGAAAATTTATTTTTTTATGGTAAATTCATACAAAATTTCAACCAATAATTTGACTTCAAAACAATTTCTGCAGAAATTACAACCACTGTTGTAATGTTAGAATTTGGTAGCTCAATACTATGCCATCATCACAAGTTAGAAGAATAATCTAACTCTAGTTCTAGAAAAGTTACTCAGAACTGCATTCTCCATAGGACTGTAGGTCATTTAGCTTGTCTGTGTTATCTATATTAGACTGATTATGCTTCCCATGCCCTGTCTGGGATGAAGATAAGACTGGGTAAAACCATTATAACCCCTACACAGCCCTCTCTTTCCTCGTAAGAAATTACTGTGTCCTTCAGATGGACAAGCTGAACTGCTTCTAATGGTCTTTTCTACCACATTTTCCCCAAAATCTTGGCTGGGAAAAGCAGGCAGGCTCCCAGGAAGCCCTGAGCTCAGAGACTGGAAGGGTGCTACCTCCACCAGAGCAGCAGGGAATAGCTCCTGATGGGGAGCAAGAGGTGCTCATCCTGCTGGCACAGCTGCACCCAGGGCATGTGCACACAGCTTCAACTCACAAAGCAGGAAATTCACTTCTCTCTGGAAAATGTACCTGCTAATAACCTGTATACCTCATGAGATAGAGTCAGATACCTGCTGAGTGACATGCACCAAAGCTGCTACCTGAGGTGAATTACAAAGGTAATGTTGTATTTCCTTGGCACATTCACATGTATGCGGCCAGAGGCAAAATTGTACCTGAAAGCAGGGCAACAGCAGGGATTTGTCACACTTTACATTTCATTCTAACTTTTAAAGGTGGGATGATTATAATCCACTATCCCATGTCCTTAGAACTGCAGATTTTGTTAAACATAACTTAAAGAAAAAACAAGAATTCTGCCATGAAGAAAACGTGTTCCATTCAATTTCAAGACAATAAACCCAAATCCTTGAATTTAATTTTTAACTTTCTTCTGGATAACCCATTTGTTTCCAAAATCTGTGTCATCTCTGAATCACTTGGGGAAGAAATGCTGCATGGGTATGTGTGGATAATTTCCCCGTAATGACAACTTTCTAAAATTTATTACAGTGAAACTGAAGCCAAGTGTTTCCAGGGGCAGAAACAGGATGTAGGCTATGCCTACATTATCAGGTAATCAGAAATAACCCAGAGTAGACAAACAGACTGAAGCAGCTGCTGCTGAGGTCCCTGCAGCCATACTGCACATCTGTGGTTTTACCTGGACTAGATTTAGTCCAACTGAGTGGATGAGTCCACTTTACATTGATGACCCCAATGGCTTTAAGCTAAGTGACAAATCATTGGTGCAAGTTTAAATTCTTCCCCTCAAAAATCTAGTACACATGCACCAGACCAGCATCAAAAAGTGGTAAGGGGAGATGCTGGAAAGATTCACTTCAAATTTACACTATTGCTTAAAATCAGAGGTAGGTTTACTTCATTCTACTAATGGATGGTGTTATCCAATCAGCCAATTTAAGCTTAGAGAAGACACCTGAAAGCAGAGAGAACACAGCACCATGACCAAGACAAATTCTTAATTTACAGAATTGAATGAACCAGCAGGCAGATGGGTTTCAGTATTAGAGCACGTGGCAATTTTGGCCTGTTGTAGCCATTGCAACTAAGAATATTAGGTTTTTCTATTTCAGAAAGGAGAAAAGGAGCAATAACCCTAAGCCTATTGAAAGAAAAAGTGTGACATTTAGGCAGATTAACTTATCTGAACGAAAAACGCAGTACTGATCCTCTTTAGAGAAATCTCCCAATTTCAAATAAAAAATAACCTTACGACCACAACCACTGGGAAATGGATGAAACAGAAGATGTGACAAATATTTCTAAGGTTTTTATATGGGGAATGCTGTAAGAATCAATGCAAATTCCAAGAATATGATGTATTAATTTCTGAGACAGCAATAATGATAGCTGTTAGGTTTAACACTGGGACACAAACAAAGCTGGGGATTTTTTCCATAACATGTTTTTCACTCATCTTCTTATGAGCTCATTCATTGTCAATCTCACATAGATATGTCTGAAGATTGCTTTCCACTAGCAAGTTATTTAATCTTCAGGTAGCAGAGTAAGACTACTCACAGACTCCTCTTTTATGCAAGTATTCACTATGAATGTGTGTTTCCAGTAAAAAGGCTGGTGCTTTCACAGTTATTTTCTGTGATACACAGTCATCCATACATTTTAACACAGGTTAATGATGCCAAGGAAACTTCCAGCTTTTTCAGTGAGAAAAATCAGAGAAGTGGGAAAAGAAGGACACATGTACAAGAGGAACTATGCAAGAACCCCTCTTACGTTTGCATACACAGAATCTCTGCAAAGAATTTACATTTAGTGCTTTGAGATGACAAAAAGGACAGACTTCAGAATTAACCCAAAATGAATATAACCTTCTTAACCTAATTTCTTCCTACACAACCTACAGTGTTGGTATCCATCTTCTTCTGAACATGCACTAGACATAAAAATCAGAGCACCTCAGAACCCTTGGGTTATAGCTGTCACTGTTTCCAGAACTGGTGCAGTATGAGGCCTCTTCAAGGTGCTTAATAAGCACAAAGAATTAAAAACTGTCTAGTCAGGGCACTAGGAATCAGTCCCTTCTTCCTTCTCACATAGATGTATCTGAAGATTGCTTTCCATTATCAAGTTATTTAATCTTCAGGTAGCAGAGTAAGGCTACTAAAACCAGTCACAGCTTAAAAACCTTCTAATTGAAACCTCTACATAAATGACCTTAATAGAGCAGCACTACCAACCATCCCTCTGAGTCTGCTTTAGGTCAATCCCCTCTGGACAACCATTCCAGCTCTTCCTGAGGGGAAATCCACCCCCTTTAATAAAACCTAGGGAATGATGTTACTAGTCTTCTCCCAAACCTGTATCTATAACATCTGAAACACTGGAATATACACATTTCTTCATGAAACCTTCATGTAAATGGAAGTAAGAGATTGGCTTACCTGATGCACACAGTCTAAGAACTGTAAGAAAACAGGAGCAAATCCACTACCCTGACAGTTGAGGGTCAGATTACTGCGCTGGCTGAATTTATGGCCAAAAGAGAGCCATTCTTTCTCCACCAGCATTCGGAAGCCTTCAAGTGTCCTGTAGAAGGGATCACTGAGTAACTGCACCAGAGATACCACCTGGATCACACAAGACAGGATATTCTGTGTTACAAGTGGCAGAAGTGAGGAGAAACTCTTAGCAAATGAATATAAGCATTCAGTAATCTGTTTATTGTTCAAGAAAATCGAAGTTTTCATATAAACTCAATGACAAGTATTTCATCACATACTTTAAGTACTTTTATGAAACAAACCAAATAATATTCCACATGAAAAAGCTTCAATTACATTGAGACTTTATGGTATCTGTAGAAGGAAAACCTAAGCAGGTACAGACTTGGAAGGTGATTACAATGGTTACTACATTTAAATTATGTTTGAAATAAAACCCTTTTATTTACAATAAACATTTAAAACATAGTATCTACTACCTCATCAAAAAAAGTATTAAAGAATTGGTCTTGATGGTGACTTTAGAGTTTTTGCCCCAGTCAACTGCAGTCTGTTTTTATACACAGCATCTCAGGAGACTTCAAAATGCAGCACAGCTTTCTTTGCACTTGCAGCTATGTATCTCCCCTCTCTACTCTTCATTGTTTGGCAATGATTCCAATAAATATGGTCACATTCTTTTGTGTGCTTGTTTACCTGGTATTATGATGTTGGCTGCACATGAAAGTTTTATTTACTAGAATCATGGATATCTGTGTTTCTCTTCTGAATTATGAAATAGCAGCATGGACACAATGCATCTATTAAATCAGGCAGCAGATTCACCTAATTTATAGTTTGAGGTGATCTGTTCTTGCAGCAGGTGTTACAGGCACTTTGGCACAAATTCACTTTTCTCCCTGTGTGGTCTCCTAACATTACTTATGGAAACTGAATGGAAGAGAATAAATTTCTCCTGTGTTTAAAATGATCAGTGAACAGTTGTGGTAACTTTTAGCTTTCATTCTTACACATGCTCAGGTGCAGGAATGCAGATCTTACATGTAAGCCTTAGAACTGTTGAGACCATCAGGACCCTTGGAAGAAATTCATTGTAAGGAACCACATAATGAAATAAATTTCAAATGAATGCAAGGATTCATGCATTCTGCTTTCTTCTCTGCTGCCACAACACAAATTTATTCATGTCATACAAAATTATCCGTAACTTGCATAAAAAAGTATTGCCTGGTGTTTTTTCTTAACATTTAACTACTTCAAGGTTTTTATAGCAGCTTACTTGAGCAGTAATATCCCAGCCATCTTCCAAACAAACCATAACAGAGGAACCATTTTCCAGGAGCTCAGAGATGATCACACCCAGTTGCATTATCCTGTGAAGCTATAAAATATTATGAATGAGTAACACACTCTAGATAAATCTCTAGATAATATCAATAAATAGAATATTTTCATATTTAAAAAGACATGCCTGATCTAGCACAGAGAAATACATTGATGCAACCAATTAGGCAACAATAAAATGTAACAGTCTAAGGATTTTCATCTGAGCTACAATAAAACTAAGGGAAGTTTTGAAGATAGGAACTTAAAGTATTAAAGCCAATGAGTACTGTAATAAAATAGCTGTCATAAAAAGGAGAATGAGAACAACACATTTGACAGATTTACTGGAGAGAAATTCCATCCTGGGCTTAACACTAAAATAATTTCCTGTGAAATGTTAAGATTCCATAAAATCACTTGGATGGGAGAACCCATGCAAGATATTTACAAGATAATATTACTAATATTCAGTCCCATGCAAGTTGAAAATTAATGAACTGAACAACAGTAACAACAACAGAGAAACACTTTAGACAGTTGGGCAGACAGGCTAAAATGTATCAAAAGAGGACACTTTAATTATTTGCATTTTAATACTCATTACACAGTGATGCTAAAATAAACAGGGTAAAGAAGTTCAGGTGAATCTGGGCAATTTTATCTTACTAAGAGACTTCACATCATTATTACTAAAAAGAAAAACCTATATGATGATTTTACCATTTTTGTATACTGTGACAGCACTCTTGGTAAACAACATAATAGGAAACACATAAACAATTCAGATTTTTACAGCAGAGTGAAACTGTTCTTTGTGCAGCACTGAATATAATCCAACCAACAGAAGCAATAGGAAAGATGAAAGCCTGAAAGAAGGAAGAAAACAGTACAGGAAAACAAACAAAAGATGGTAAGAATCATCTAAGATCATTTATGCAAGGAAAAAAAATAAGTTCAGAAAGTACAAAAGACACAGGGAAGTGAGAAGAAAATTAAATTGAAGAAAATAAGAGGAAAAAATATCAACCAAACAACAGTTAAACCCTAGAAAATTCATCCTTATTCATGGCAGTCTGCTTTCTTCCTCTTAAAAAACTGATGAATATTGCTATGGAAATTGTGATAGAAAAACCTTGACTCCTCTGAGCATTCACATAGTCATTATTTAGGAAAAAAAAAACCCAAACAGACTAATTTTCCAGCAATTTTTATAGGAAAAGACTGGAAAGAGAACTACTTTGAAAACCAAGCTTGTTTATTCTTCTATGCTTTCTTAGGCAGTAGAAGAGAAGAAAGGCTGTTTTTTCCTATCTTTAATGAGGAAACTGATATGCAATCTGGTTTTACAGATTCACTGTTAAAAATGCAAACTCGTTTTATAATTTGTGTTCAGAAGATAGGGCAGTGCTTCAGTTTTCTTCTATGCATTCACATTCTTACAAAGAGATAGTCCATACAGTGTTAACATCAGTAATGTTAAATTTCTATTGCCCAGAAGAGGAAAGCATAATACAATGAAAACATTTCTGAGATGACAGATCTATGTTCTTTCATGGGAATAGTAGAAAATGTGCCAAATCAGTCATAAATTAACTTTATCAGTCATAAATTAGCTTTATCACATAAGTCAGATATGACATGATTTAAACCACAGAAATGTGGTTTAAATGTAACAAAGTTAGTGTGTGACATTATGTCCTGGTCCTCAGCAGAGTGATGCACTCAAAGCAAAGAATGATCCTCTGAAATATGCCAAAAGAGTAACTCCAGTGTTATCTGCCCTGGATCCCTGGGCTGCTACAGGGGACATGTTTATTTCATCAATTCAATGATGAAATGACACTTGATTGATTTAGCTACAATTTCCCAACCACTCTGTGATGGAAACTGTTCACATGATGAGGAAGTCAAGTCTTTTTCATGCTCTCCCAGCCTCTTCCCTTCCTGAAAACCTTGGTGGTGAGACCCAGGCAAGAGCAGCTCCTGCTCTCACCTCAGGGAAGAAGTTAAGCCACTCCTTGCAGCACATTTCAAGCAGGAGTGCATTTCCTGATGTGTGATAACTGACATGCTCCTCACAAGTATTTCCTCTTTAAGAAATCAGCAGAAGTTCCTATTCTGCTTTCTGTGATTAACTGCATTTGAGAGAAGTATATTCTGCAGTGGATTCCAAACGTAACAAGCAGCTGTAATTAAAGTGGTTGTAGATTTACAAAGAGCTGGCTTTCCCACATCTTTCTTAATTTGAATCTTGCAAAGTTTGCTCCAGTCTTGCCTTTGTTTGGTTAATATTTACGTAAAGGAATATGAGAGAGGGCAATAAAGGTACAGATTGAGAGAGAAGAGTGTAACACACATAGAATCCTCTCTTCCCCACAAACATTTCCCCATATCCCACAACAGATGTTTGCTTGTTTTTTAACTTGTGCATATTGAAATACAGGGTGAGAACACATAGGAAGAGTCAAATATTGGTTTTAAAATCAAAAAGCTCATTTATTGTTCCACACTTTCTTTTTCTGATTTTTAAAATATATAAAATAAGAAAAATAATTTCAAACCAAGACCATGAATTTATATAGACAGAAAATGCACTCATCTCTCCTTGTGTGGGTGTTCCATGTTATGAAACATAAATTTTGTTATAAAAATGCCTCCCATATTTGTAAATTTTATGATGGTATTAAAATAATTGTAATGCTTGTGTAATGCCAGAATAGATAGCCTGCAAAGTGCTAACAATGAGCAAAGAAGAACAGCTGGTTAGAACACAATAGTCCTCTGTCACAAGAGCTTGGAATTTATTTTGTGTGAGCAGTACTGCACATAGATTATCAGAAGTACCTGTCAGATAAATTACCTGTGGGAACCACTCTGACTCCCCAAGTGCTTTGAGGAATGTTGCCTCAGAATCAGTAGGAATAGTGCTGGGAACACAAGCTCTCATCAGCTTTTTAAAGCTCGCCTTTGTCTGTCGGATGTCACTGAATTCAACAGGAACAAATTCACAATTCAAAGCAAAATCAAGTTTGAACCCCTGCATGAAAAGGACAACAGCAGATGTAATTTAAAGGGAAGCGTATTTTTCACTGACAGTCTCCTTAAATCCCAAAGTCTTGCCTGCTTTATTGCTAAGCAATTAATTTCTCACAAAAAATCAGTGTAGTTAAACACTTGCCCAGGATAATAAAAAATAAAATAAAAATACTTGCAAAATGTACCACAAAAAAGTGCCAGCTATAACCACTACAGCAGAATGTACTGCACAGCAGTCATATTTTCAATAGTAATCAGAATTATTCTAGCAATAAGAGTGGTGAAAAACCAAAGTCAAGTGACAATCTGTTCTTTATACACAACAATGTACTTCCTTTAACAGTCTTAAAGCTAATCAACAATAAACAAATGAGAATGAAAATATCTGTATGGGTGACATATGAACAGTGCAGGACACATTCTGGGAGTCCAATAAAGCAGAAAAAACTAACCCCACACCCAAAAAGAAGCTCCAGAACTGCAAACCAGCTGAGTCATCTAAACAACTTCTGGACAGTGAGGGAGTTGTTTGACTGAAGCACTTTGTGGAGCACAGAGCAGCAGCTGGATGGTTTTCCTAGCAGAATTCCTCACAGTTTATTTAACTTACTGCATTTAGCAATGAGAGGAGGATTTAATTAAGAGAACGAGTTGGCTGATTGAAAAAACACCCACCACAACCCAATGGAGTATAATGAAAAGGATAATATGGAGAACATTATTAGGAGAAACAATTCTCATGTATGAAGCATCACTGAAGATGTTCATGCCAAACTTTTTGAGTTTTCTTCAGAAATTGCTTTCATTGAATTAAACTTGGCCTGCAAATAATCTTCATTAAGCTCTTTCATAGAATGCCAAGCGAAAATGTAGGAAAGTGAAAGCCTGGTTTTAATTCTGTTTATATCTTGGCATGGTTCAAAAATAAATTCAATAACTCAACAATGGTAAGTTGTAATAATGCATGACAAAAGCAACTGAGGAAAGTAGCACCATTTTTTAAAAATGTATATTTCTGTTTTCCTTATCAATTTATGTGATGTGATATTTAGCAGAATAAAGCAGTAGATTCTGCTATATGGCTGTAGATGCATGACTGAACTCTTCACTTATCATTCATCAAGAAATCAAACAAATAGAAGAAGTCATTATTACTGGAATACAATAATTTAATTCTATGTAATTGATGCATTATTCTGGTACAGCATGTCTCCTCCACCTCCTGATAGAACATAATTTCAGAAAAAAATGAATAGTGATGTACTTTCCTACTACCAATAATGGGTTTTGGACCTTTTGTATTTCAAAAAATACATTAATATTTTAGGTATGTCCACATTTTGAATAAGAAAGTAGAAAAAAGCCTGTTTTTTTTTTAGTCTTTGAAGGCAGAGATTAAAAAAAGCCAGAAAACAAGTAGAACAGACAAGTAGAACAACTAAGAATTAGAGGATACCTGTTTTTCAAACAATTGCACCTAAAACATTAAAATCTATCAAATAATTTGATATATCTATCAAATAGTAACTATAGACATCATGGTCCTCTTCATGTAATCAAGTCAGGAGTTCTGGGTGGGCCTTATTCTCATTAATTTGGATTGATGTGAGTTTAGTACTGCCCACAGTAATGAAGGTTTCCTTCCCTGACAATTGCTCCCCTGGCTAACAACATTTTGCTTCCTTCATAATATATTTCCATGTTATCATGAATATCATTTACTGCTTGTTAAAATATGAGAATAATTAAACTCAACCAAATAAAAACTACATTAAACATTAAAAGGAAATTGTCATTACCCGTAACTGAGATTTTTCTCCAAATATATAGAGGGCTGCTTGTCTTCTCAGGAGCTGACTTTGCAGAAAAGAGCTGCTGCTGTAAGGAGGGGTGTTATCTTTCCCTGCAAGTCTTGCACCAACATCAATGAAGGGAGTCTGAGTGTTGATAAATCGGTTGCTTGAACGAAGACTCGCCCATACACCTTCATAAGGATGAAGAATATTTTAAAAACGCCTTGTGTGAGGCACTGGGGACCATAATTACTAAGGCATATGCTTGAACATGTCACATGCATCCCTCACAGGACAGAATTAACAGCATGTACTGGAAAGAAATAGATTTGTAACAAAAATTGTCAAAACCATCTACTGCATTGTTGTTTAACCTCAGACACTCATCTAACTCTGTGTGTTCTACTGTAGAGAAAATAGTTGCTGTGACATCAGTGCTACAGTGATAAATCACAACTTGCAAATAGCAATGTCCATGTGAGTGCACGGAAATGAAGTTTCTAGAGGGACAGAAATCAGCAAAGTAGAGAAATCCCAAAGCCTGCAGCAACATGAAGTGCAGTGTGATGTGGACCCACCAGGTGTGATGAGCACCTGCAAGCAACAATTTTGGAATGGCATCACACCAACACCCCAAAAACACTCTTGAGTTTGCATATTGTCCACCTTGCTGCTGCAGCTCCATTGGCACTGCCAGGGGAGGAACCTCCTACAGCACAGACATGCTCTGAATCTCATCATGCTTGAGTAAGTTTTAGTGATTTTAACTAAGATAAAGTAGTAATAAACCAGATTACCAAGGCCTGGTTAGTGCTAGAAGAAAAGACAAGCAGTAAATATTTTTCTGTTTCTTGTACCTCAGTTAATGACCAGGATTTTGTGAGATTGTTTTGTGTGTGCAATGTGAGGCACGTGAAAGGTATTGGATTCTCAGAGTATGAAGAGCACTATTTGAAAATCAAATCCCTTAAAGTACACTAAATTTGGCGTCCAAATGGCAGTGTGAAATTCTTTATCCAATATGCAGTAAATCAGATTATCACAAGAGACTCTTGTCCATAAATCTGTGAAGCAAGATATCCAAAAGAGGCACCAGAAATACCTCACAGTACTAGAAATTTAGATACTATAGGACCAACACCCACCCCTCTTCAGGAAAATTCAATAATGTGCTTAGTTAACATTTCTTGCACAGAAGAAAAAAGATGCAGATAACAGTAAATTCCACTGAGATAGCTCAACCAGCAAAATAATTTTATTCTATTTTTTGGAAGCAGGATTGGGTTTCTACAAAAAAAAAATTCTGTATGATAACTCTCAACAGGGACTTGTCTGTACAGCTGAGGTTGTCTGCCTGTCTGGCTGCTAGTCTGAGATGTGAGCAGATGAACTGCAGCAACTGAGAGTGGCTGGCAAGGAGTTCTGAGTCAGTAACAGCTCTCAAAAGCTCCCACTTCACAGCCAGCCACTTTTATAAAAAACCTCAAGTACTAAAGGAGTGTGTTTAGTACAAACTTTTATTCCATGTCTCAACTACTACACATGAGATAATGAAGACTTTAGCAAGCAGAAATCACAGCAAACACTTAAGAAGAGAAAGAAGTTCTCATTCATTTGGTGTGAAAAATGCAAGCTCCAACACAGACTGCTGTCCCCAAAGAAGAAGTGTACAAAAATACACAGTGACACTTTGGAGCATTTCACAAATGCACCCATCATTAGCACTTGTGGCACATCAAAAGCAACAAAACTGGCTACAAATTCATGTAGATGAACATGTTTAACCAGCATGGACAGCAGTGATTAAAAGGCACAATTATGTTTCCATTGTACTTCTGCCTAGTAGTTTATTTTTGTTAACAGTATCTTGCTTTCATTATTTGGCATACAATGTGCCATTATGACTTTCTGATTTGACAGCAATCAATTTTCCCCTGTTCATTAACATTAATAGTAACTATGGAAAGAAATTCATTGACTAGATAACAGTGTTTCTTAGCTAGTTTACTAACACTGTAGGAATACTAAACTCTTTTCCAGAACTGATTTTTAGCTGTTTAAAAGTTTCACACAGAAAATTTTCTCCATATCACTCTGTGTTACATCACTGTCACTGGACATACATTCAACGGGCGAAAAACCTCCAAAACACAAAAAATCCACAACACTGAGCTAAAAACCCCCAAATGTTGTTAATGCAGAAACAAGGCTTTCTGTCAGTATCACTTTAGAATGAATTAAGACATTGTAGCAGAGGATGGTAGAAAAGAATGGGCTTTCAGGACACAGAATACAGTACCTTGATGGACTCTTTCCTTAGTTGCTGATTTGGAATTTGAATGAGTGAAACATTTATCTCTGTACCCAAGGACTGGCAGATAACAGTTAAGACAGAAGGAGGAGGAATGGAATGCACATTGCAGCGAAACACATTGCAGGAGAGAAGAAAAGGGTTACTTATTAATTTCCAAAGATCTAGAATATATTGCATTTATTTATAGTACATGATTTATCAGACAGCACAAATCTTAGGCATCACAAGACAAAACATCAATCAAGCCACAAAACCAATATAAAATGAGAAGGAGGTATCCATTTATCAAACAGGAATAATTTCTATTGCCATTGCAATAGCTTCAAACACGTAGCAAAGCCATCATGTGTTTTTTCATAATTATAATACCAAAGGAAATGTAATGATTAAATCACTCTGTTGAATAATTTATTGAAAGTTTCTATCCAGCTGAAAGATAGTTTAATTAAAAATCCCAACACTAATGCCTGTTATAAAAAACTGATTCAGTCTAGGGATATTAAGTGCAGACTTTGATGGACCTCAAAATTAAAGCTGAATGCAAGATATTACTTCTATACACCTACAAGCATTTTTGAAGTCCTGTGTACAAGTATATAATTTAGAAAACATGTAATATCTATTACAGAAAGAGATCTTCTCTCCCCTAGCAAAAATCATAATTTTCTGTGGGAACTTTCTATGTTTATCATTGCATATATCTTTATATCTATCTTTCAAAACCCACATCAACATAACGGAGTCCTTTTAATACAAATATTCTATTAAATCATACTCAAAATGTTAACTGCTTGAAATTAATGTTACCTGCTTTGAAAATAATTCTCTGAGCTGGGTCTGTATTTTTAAATTATAAATATTCTAGTATTTCTCTAATAGCAGCAAAACATACTGAGAAAACTTTTTATTCTGCTAAATTACACAGCAATGCCAGGTAAATTACACAGCAATGCCAGGTAAGAAGTGCTGCTCTGTAGAACCACATTATACTTCCAAAGTAATATAAGAGGAAAAGATATGGTTTTTGAATGAACTTACAATTCTCATGAAAAATACCAACCAAGAAAAGGTCAAAGAATGAAAATATATTATGAAACATAACTATTTGACCAAATAGTTCAGGTCAAAACCAACTCGACTGAGCTTTGGGCAGATGCTTTGTGACAATGTTCCAGATAAAGTAAAAATCATACTTGATACAGACACAAATATTCAGAACAACTCATGAGTGTTCAGAACAGTGATGGTTTTAAAAAAATGAGAAACATGATTCAGGCACTGGAACATATATTCTAACTTATATTTTAAAATGGTATGTATTACAGATACATTTTCTGGAACAAAAAAAATAGAAAATGTAATTTTCTACTGGTGTATCGTAGTTGAACCTGGCTTTTGAGCCTTGGTATGTGTGATAATAAACACAAGAAAAGGAAGAGTGGTCCACAATCCAAACCACAAAAACACTGCTATTGTATTTTGCAGAGTGTACTGTATAATCCATAGCTGCTTGCTGCATCACATATGAAATATATCTAGCTGTGAAAAAGTAGTGAGAAAGTTTGTAATAATGGATTTGAGAACAATTCTAGAGATTTTATATAATCTCTGTATGTTAGGATTTCTTTTAAAAGAATTGTATCGGCTAATCTAAACCCCCTAGTGTTTACTTCTCTCCAGGGAGATATTCCCTTTCTCTGTTCCCTCTTCCCCTGTCAACTTCTCACCTTCCCTAGGGCTCCCACTGTACTTGGCAAACATTCTCATGTTTCAGCAAAGTCCTCACCTATCCTGCTGAACTGTGAACAGACACCTTTCAGATACACAGGGCAGGTGTGGCAGCCATCCAGCAAGACACAAGATAACTTCCCTGCCCTCTTCCTGATTACTGCTGAAATTTAGCCACGGGATTTCAATGTCCAATAGAACAGCACGTCAGTGACCCAATACTGCCTTCAGGCTCCTTTTTTCTTCTTTGAGTGGCAACAAACTCATCCTATCACACTTACCACAAACTCTAATCCCAGAAACCAGCAGCAGTCACTGCAGCAATCCCTTTGTCTTCAGCAGACAACCTGAACCACCAAGCTCTCCCTGACGTATCTGCAGCACCTTCTCTGCACCTCAGCACCTCCTGGCTGTTGGTGCTTTTGTGCTGGCACAAGGGGATGGGACACAACCAAACCTCTGCTGCCAGCCACCAGCACTGCCACTGCTCCAGTGCTCACTCAGGCTGGGCACAGCATCACTGATCCAGCAACTGCAGCCACTATTCCTTCCTGCTCTCCTCAGCCCCAGCTCTCTCACTCAGACCACCAGCCTTACTCATCTCCAACACAGTAACAACACAGTGAGCACAGATCATAAACAAAGCTCTTAGGTAAGAAATATGCACTTACAAGGATTAATGAAAATGCACAGAATTCCCCATTCTTTGGTGATCCCCATGTCCTCTCCTGCTCTTCCTCTCTTCCCTTCTGCTACAATTCTCACATCACTTCCCTGTACATCTCTGAGCATCTTCCTTTCTCCCTCCCTCTTGTGCTTTTCTTCTCTCATTCCCTTAATCCCATCCATCTCTTCTGAAGTTTTTCTCTACAAAGTATGTTTATCCTTCCTCATATGGACCTGTAGGTTTTGTATCACACAAGGAGATTTGGCTGGAATGGGCCTCAGCAGGTCAACATAAATCTAATAATTTTAGATGACGTATCAAAAGAGAAGAAAAACAACTTTTAGATGCTTAGAAATAATTGTAAAAGAAGCCTTAATGGCTGAAAGGTAATAAAGCAAATATAAAATGCTCTCTCTCATGGAATAGATTCACCCTTATTTTAACAAAGCTATATTTAAGGAATGTGGTGCATTAATGTCTGCACACGTTGCACATTACAAAAACCATAATAATCTCATCAGACTAGAAGTGTGTAAGTAGATGGAATCCCCTTAAGAGAATGAAATGTTCTTGTAGAAAGGACACTGATGAGCCCCTGTAACTAGGAATACTTTCCAAAGAATGTACTTTATCTCCCTACCTACTACACCTGGCCACACAGCTCCCTACTACTTAGAGTAAAATTATTCACGGACTATTTGCAATGTTATGAAGCATCAGCTAAGCTTCGGACACATATTGGAATGATCTGTAATTGCATATTCTATAATCTATTAAATTCTTATATTAAAAAGTGCATTTTCGGGCCATACACACACGAAATTAAAAATATGGATGAATCCCAAATAATTTAGAAACTTAATCCCTATCAGAGTGCTTGATTTTTCACTAATTCCAACATGAAACCAACTTTATTTTAATGGTAAGAAGGATTTGAACAGAAATTAGATAACATTGTGGATTGAGGCCAATCTAATTTCTGTTTTGTTGTTTCACAGAGCAATGAATCAATACAGAGTACAATTCTTTTTATTTCACTAACATTTTTTCATCATTTATTACTTCAGATAATAGACTTTGAGCTAGTCTTACTAACCTCCTCGAGCAAAGCTATTGGATAGATTTACATCCAAATGTCCTGGCACTACCTGTTTAAACACAGTAGACATTCTTGAAGCCCTCGTTTCAGTGCCTAAAGTCAGCCAAAAAAAGAATAGAAGATTAAAAAAGCTGTAGTTTTAACCAGACTAACACTTAATATGACTGATAAAATGCCCTTTTTCACCCAATACAGCTAATTCTTGCCAACTTTGTACTTTAGATTTATTTTTTAAGACAAATGCGTACATTTGGCAACAGTATGGAGGTGTTAGGTACAGCTAAGCAATCAACATATTTTACAATAAATGAAGCAAAGCACACACACTTTGGGATGGTGTTACTTTACAGGAGAAGCCACTGTTTGGCAGTATTAGGCCAATTACAACCAACTAAGACAAGACAGACACAATTTCAAGTCACATCGTCCTTCCTGACACGTTGGGGTTACTCTCACCCAAACCTCATCAGGTTTCATGATAAAATAACTGAAATAAAACATGGATTAATTTCTTCATGGTTCCACCTAGGCATAACTCAAATAGTGTATTTTGAAAGAGGTTTCACTGCAAAAAGAGCTCTATTTGGAAATTACATTAGCAGAAACCCATTATGAGTATGTAATGCATAAACAGGCCGATATGCCTTCCATTGCTGCTGCAGCTAAACAGTGCTGCCTGTTCTGATCCTGGAACCTCATTATACAAAATACAGCAGATTTTGCCTCTTTATATAACATAGAGCAGATTTTGGTTCCTTTAAAATTGGTAGTCTTTTATTCCATATGCAGTTAATGCTTAATTAGTTATAAAAGACTTCACGGCCAGATTAATATTGAAAGTATTTCAGGGAAGATTATCCTTTACACAGAGAAAACATATTCACTGAAACCAAGAGTCAATAGGCTACCTGGAAAGTCTAACAATAAAGAAACAACAGAATTAATATGGAACATTGAACTAGCATCAAATCAGAGAGGAATCACTCATGAGCTCAGCCAGAGACAAGCAGTGTACAAACCAATTTTACCTGGAGACAGAGCAATGGTTGGGCTAACAGTGAGAGTATTACTGCCATTCATTTTGCAGTGGACGGATATCACATTCAGTAAGGCTTGGAGGTATTTCTCCTGTTCTATACTGCTTGAAGATTCTAGAGAAGCAGGAGCTGGAGTCGCAAGAAGAATGGATTGCGTTAAAAGAGAAAAATACAATTTGTAAATACACAGAATAAAAGGCTTACTGTGTAAAGCAGAGCGTTGGAAATGTCCTAGTTTGTCTGCCAAAGGTTCAAAAAGCCTTTCCTTTGATGACAAGCTGTTCATCACCTGGCTGCACAGCAGGATCCAGCAATGTTCTCTTGCATTCCACACAAAGCTGAACTTTTGAAATTTTTACCTCATGGTCACTACTTAAACCATTCATCACTAGCCATTATGTGATCAGCACAAACTGAGTGAAGATAATGCAGCTTTCTCTTCACTCACCAAACAAAAAGTAACATTTCTAAGTTTGTGCTACTTCTCAGCAAACTGCAGAGAACAGACAGAACTGTTTCTTTGTAAGTTAAAACCATACTCAACCAGCTCCACCTCATTCCTGAAAAGGAAGGTTACTTACCTGTACTTGGAGGTTCCTTTTGCCCATTAAAAAAGTTAGGAAACCATTAACAAAACAAAGAACCAAGGGAAAAACCCCTCAAAAATAAGAAAAACAAATAATCCCAGCCAGAAAAACACCACCCATTGTGTCCAGGTGCAAGGACTTATGGAAAGGAGATGAAGCTCAGGTCCCGGGCCATAGCACGATGACAAAATAGTGCTCAGTATCAATGAGTTTATTTTTTTTCAAATGCCAAACAAAATTTTTGGAATTCCAGTTTATTGCAGCCACCTTTGGACTTACTATAGGGCAAGAGTTTCATAGCTGCTTAAGTCAGGATTTGGTATCTTGCTCACAAGAGCCAAGATTTGGAATAAGAGACAAAGAATTTGATTGAGCACGTTTTGACAAAACACAATGGTAAATAGTAAATAATTTTCTGTAATGATGATCCAATCAGATTCTATGCTGGAGGCTAATTGACAGTAAGCTAATTAGCTGGAGGTAGCAAAAGAAATTTCAAGATAGAAATTAGTATCTGAATTCAAAGTACAATTAGAAAGTGATGATGTTTCCTGCAGGAAACATCATGCTGTTTCTGTCTGACCAAGTGGAAAAAGCCTGAGCAGGAACATTATTTTCTCTTCTACTCCTAAGCAGGATTTACACATCCTGAAATCCACTGGAATGATCTCTGGGTCCCCTAGCCCTTGAAATAATACTACCAAAAGTCAATTTAGGTCTTAACAATTTAGTTAAATGAAAAGAAATGAACTGCCTAAATGAAAGGATAATGTCTATCCCACTTGCACTTTAAAAGTTTTATTTCATGAACAGTATTGTGTGTGTTTTAGAAAACAGTTTGACTTAAACAAAGTCTGTCACTGAACCAAGCAGATATCAGAATTAAAGACTGAGGGCAAAAACACAGATTAGAGATGGAAAATTTGCCCCTTCATCCTTACCACAACTCATCCCATCACAGCAGCACAGAGAGGTGATTCAAAGCATCGCCCCCTACCAGCACAGGTGAACTGGGATTTCTATGGAATGACCAACTTTCAAGTGCTGTATCACACGTGAAGGTCACCACAGCAACATGGATTTAAACAAAAGATGGGGGATGGAGATCCCAGTAGCAATTTTATCCCATTTAATTTTGTTTTTACCTCCGGAAAGAAATGCTTTTCTTAGTCCTGCAGTGCCAGTATGTGCTTTATATGCCTGGTCACAGGTTGCTCCATCTTTATCTTACAAGTCCTAATACAATCAATAACTCAGCCTGAACCAAGGTAACTGTTCTCTGGGATAGTGTTACTACACCTAAGAAACATAATTGTTCTTTCCACAGGATGGCTGATCAATAAATGCTAATTTAGGTGTAGAATGTCGTATTTAGAAGGACAGTGCTCTGCAACAAAATTCCTAGAGAGGTCAAAGTAATTCAGAAACCACCTTACAGGTTTCAAAGGAACATATCAAAAGACCTATATACTCTCCATCTCATATTTGAATATCTGTTAATAATTTTTTTTTTTGGACAGACATTAGAAAATGCACTTCTGTTGCACATGCAGTTTGGTTCCACATAGAAATTAAGTACTGTGCATAATTTCTCTAAAAATATGTTCTGTACTTCTTATACAACATACTGACCTCCAACTATGCTTTGAAAACTTGCATAACACACCACGTAACAGGAAATCACAAAAATGTTCATTGAGTTCCAGGAGGCCCGCCTTGTTTCTCTGTATCAACCCAGAACTGACCAATAAAAATCTACTCCTATGAAGTCTCTTCTTAGGAAAGAATGAATGTGTCCACTTGAATTTAATTTCAGATTATCTTTGTCCTCTTGGTTTGTTTCACAATGCATTTTTCATTATAAACTTTCCTTCAGTGCACAACTCCTGCTGAGGCAGCTGTGTGTAACTACCTTTGTTGATCAGGTTTGTTTCAACAAGCCTCGACTTCATTAAGTGTGAGATAAACACCCTATAAATATTCTCCATTTTCCTTGCTGTGCCTTCCTGAGGGAAGTCTCCATTTTCTTCACACTTTATAGAAATAGTAACTCCAGATGCAACTATCTGTCAGACACAGTTATTGTCAATCTGTTTATCTGTTTATAATATTCTGGTGGACACATAGCAATATTAAAGGCTATATAAAATTAAGAAAAGAAACCATCAGAAAACTACTACAGAAAACATCAAAATGCTTGTCTTTACATAAGTTTGAGACTATTCCTGCAGATATTTTTTTTCAATTTATTCTCAGTTTGTACCAAGTTAAAGATGCCTCATCTGTATTTCAGACAGGACAACCAGTATTACATCAGTTGAAGACTAACATTTGAATTGCCATGCCTGGGATTCACACCACAGGCATGTGGAAGAACTGGTGTAGCCATCAGCTTTGGCAGCTGCTGTGGCAACTATTGGTAGTACTTCAATGATTCATTTTATTAATCCTTTCAACAAAAACACGTTATATAAATTTCAATTCATTGCCTTCCCTGCTCATCACTCTAACTAAAAAATGCTCCCATAAAACACTGAAGAGATACATTCAATCAATGTTATAGCAATGAATATTCAGTAGATAATTAGTGATTCCCGAATTAGTCTTAACAGTCAGTCCAGACACTAACTTTAAAAACATTTTTCTAGTATCTTTGAAATAATGAGATTTTAAAGGTGCATTTGATACACACAAAACCTCATTATGTCTGATATAAATTGCTCTTAAAAAGAAGGGAAAATGTGGCTTTCATAAAGGTATTCTGTGAAGGAAAAATTATGGAGGACTATGTAAAAAATATTTAAAGCATGTAATCTTCAAATTACTTTTATGGCACTTGTACATGAGTGTACAGTATGTTTCTTACAGGTTTTGAGAAATTCTATAGAACACACTTGAATAGAATCAAAACTTTTAGTTGCATTTTAGCCATTACTGGGGAGAAATGCAAACATAAACAGGACAATAAAATTTCTTTGCTACCTTAGTGAGTTTCTGGTACTCCAATGCGACCTCACATTTCCTTTTCCTCCAAAAACAAAAATTATGGAATAATTTCTAAACAACTATCAGTTTGATTAAAGAAAATACTGACTCATTCTTGGCATGAAATTAACTCTGAAAAAGCTATCAGCATGAGATGGAAATCCAGGCAGTCAGAAGTATCCTAAACACTGCCTGTGAATGATGGAAGTCAACAAATGTTATTTCCAAAACTAATGTTACCCTAATATTCTAATCCTCTGAAAAACTATTCTGATAAATCTTGTGTTAGTCCAATCTCCGTCCAAATTATTCATTCACATTTTTGGAACTGCCTTCATACCATTCAGGATTGACATATATCAGATAACCACTTACATCCTGAGACTTTTGATTCAGTCGAATCACTGATTTTCCTCTGGCAAAATAAGCATTTCCACGTGAAATTCCTTCTACAGAGAGCCTGGCTGCATCAACTCACCCGTGGGATGTGTGTTTTGGGATTTGAAGAGGCCCACCACGCTTTTTCCATGGAAGCCCCCAGACCTCAGCAGCAGGGTGCTGTTTTTAGTGTTCTTCCAGCAGACAACGGGCAGGCGATTGTGGCGGTAACAGCGAGCCACCCTCTGCAGGCTGCTGTCCTGCACAGACTGAGGGACCACCAGCAGCCCAGGATAACTGCATTGACAGCAAAGTTTTAAAAAAAAAAAAATAAAAAATTGAACGATTAAAACTACTTTCAAAATGCTCAGCAATGAAAAAAAAAAAACAAACTTCCTAAAATTACAAGCTGAAAACACATCTTAATGTAATACACCTTAACTGTTAGAACTTTTATTTTTTTAAGTGATTCTTAGTCCAAGCCTAGTAAATACATTAATTTAAGCAAACTGCATTTTAAATAGAAACTGAATCATGAAAGATTTGTAAGATTATCATTACTAATCACTTTCCATTTAAGGTTAGATTTCATTTAGTAGTATTTTGCTTCTTAGCATTTCTCTTATCCGTCACTATAATGAAGCCGTATTTTTAAGCATGACAGAACAGAATTTTGAGGTATGCAAATGATGCAGTAGTTCTGTTTTGACAATTGTATATGAAATATGAGAACTGAAAGGAAAGAATGTTAGAGTGCCTAAAGTATCACAATTAAAACAATAGTCTTTGGTTTATGGAAAAATACATTTAAATTTTACAGTCAGAGTTCTTGGAATAGAGTGCTTGACACTGCACTCTGTTTAAAACACTGCAATACACTGAGAGATTAGGAAATTCACTGACATAATACCTTTAAAGACAGAAAACACAGCAAAATGGTAGTTTTGTTCATGTTAGTGGCAGAAGGATTCAAGCAATATGAAATATCATTTTCTATCTCCTCCAAAAAATCAAAAATCAACTTAATTGCCAATTTCATGTGTTAAGAAGAAACTAAGATGAGGAACAAGAAACAGCAACTGCTTACAAAAGAACTTTCATTCCCTCTACAATATACACTATTTCTGCAAATTTAATTCTTAGACATTTATTCAACTGCCCTCAGACAAAATAAATGTACGTGGTATTTACAGTCTACACAGCAACCACAGTAATACAGCAGTGGGTAGTATTTATATCCTGAGATTTGTAATTCTTTCAGATACTAATTATAAATTAAAAAAAAGCCCAGAGAATATTAAAGACTCATGGTTTTAGGGGAGGAAAGGGTCGTCTGCATAATGGCCAAAGCGTAATGAAAATTGACAGATTCATGCCTTCATCTGCACTGTACTTCAAGGTGGCTAAACAAAACCAGTACTCTAGACTAGTCAGAAAACAAGAAAGGATCTAGTATTTTTCTTCTGTGCCCTTTTTCCTGGCAATTCCATTGTCCATAATGAAAGCAATGACCAGCCTAAACTGGCTCTAGAGAATGCAAATGTCTTCTGATATGACTCATGCAGATAGGCTTTTGTATTAAAAGGAATTTTTGTGGGCAGTGTCAGTAAACTACATCAGCTTTCACAACCAAAAAATAAGGACTTAGTAACACTGATGTGCTAAAACACAGCATGTGACTTTCAGCACATGACAAACTTTTAAAGTAAATACTTTCATGAAGTCAACTGTAACGCACACTTTTTCATTTGAAGAAAATATTTATAATTGCTTCTGAAGCTCACTTTTTTATTTAGGAACAGAAGAGACTTTAAATGCAAATATATGAGTACAGACATACATACATGTGTCTCTAGTTTCAGCTACTTAAGTGAACTGGCAAACTCACCTCCTGCAAAGGGAATACATCCTGTTCAGTGCAGTTATTCTTAAGTATTCTGTTTTTGAGCGAGAAGAGTTAGTGCTGATGGTGCCCAGCCCCAAACGCTGATAGTCCCTGAAACAGGCTCTTTCTACTAATTGCTCCATGGTTGATTTTTCTGATGCTTTCAGGGTACCACTGGTGTGCAGCTCACTGTCATCTGAAACTAAAGGGAAAAATCTTACTGGGGAGGCCAGCAGTTACACAGCAAACAATGCTACTTTCTTCTTAACAAATTTGTCCTGCTCTCAGAGATGAATGGCAAGATCCAGGACATGCAAACCACAGGTTTTATTTATAAACAGTAAAATAGCATTTTAGTCAGCAAACCTGATTATGGGAAACCTGACTATAGCATAAAATTACCTACTGTGCTTGTGACTGGCATGGCTGACATCTCTCTACCTAAAATCCTGGAGAAAGTTATCTCACATATTCATTTGAACTGAAGACAGATAATCTTTCTTTACCAATTTACAAATTACAAATTTACAATTTTTTCTTTTACAGATTCATTACACATTCAAGATAAAAATAAACTACACATATTTTTTTAAGCTATCTTCAGAAGAGGTAACAATCTTTTTAAGAAGAACATTTCTAAGAAGTGTTTCAGTGTTGTAATTTCACAAGAGATGACTGTTAGGTTCTGAATGTCTCAGTTTCAATGTCAGAGAGCACCTTTCTTCAGCCGTGCATATCAGCTGCCCTTTCCAAAGCAGAAAAAACTTCAACCATGAGAGATAAAAAACTATGTCACAAGTTCAAACTACTCTGAAATTCAAGTCAAGCAAGGTCTTTGTACAAAACCTGCCACCTGCCTATTAGTGACACTTCCAACCATTTCCAAATACTTCTGAGAGCAGATTTACTGCTCACAGCATGTATCAGTTACTTGCTACCACCTCAAGCATTGAAATATGTGCATATGAGAAGTATTTCTTCATGCATGAGACACTGAAAAGTATAAGAGGATTTAAACTTAAAACAGGACTTCATAAAACTGGAATTTAGACTTATTTAGAAAATAAAAATCATGCTATAATTAACACTTTACTGGCAGTAGACAACATTCAGAATTTACAGGAGTAGTACCTCTACGATTTTTTCTGTGCATCTTAGCATAAAAGCTAAATGAAAAATTTTCTTTGCCCTTTCAGCTAAGGAAAAAAAAAAATCTCAGTTTGATCTAAATAATAAAGTTGAACACTCTGGATCTCTCCTCTTTTTCCTCTTTTTTTCATATTTGTCATGGTAAAAAGGAGTCACACAACATCTGAATTATGAAATGCACTAATGAGAAATGAATTTAAATGAGTTTTAGAAATAATTTTTTGGGGTCATACAAAATCTTGGTATTTAACAGTTTTGAATGGAAAGCAATAATGACTCAAGATGAGGATGCATTTCGGGAAATATTGTGAAAAATGGATTTTTCTCCCATGAAAGCAGGTACATTGGTGATCAAACTTTGCAAAACACTCTCCTGTGCATAAAAAGCTAAATATCAGAGCCCCTGTCCATGTCCTTAAGCTGAAGAGGGAGATGAAGGTATTTTGCTGTCCCAAGCTTAACATGATTTATTTGATTTTGAAAAAACAAGGAATAGTCCTTTGTTTTACTGTTCTTGAGATATGACTGTTCTCAAAAGGTTTCACAGTCTCTTGTTTTATTGAACACCCTTATGACCACTATAAGAAACAGAATTTACTGAAGATTGAGAGATTCTAAGCTCTGAAAACAAAGAGATGAGAAGGAATTTGAGGGAAGTTAGATGCTCTTTGGCAACAACTAATAACTACAGTACTGTGCCCAGTTTTCACAATCACATTGCAAGTTATATTTAGACTACCTAAAGAAGCCTGAGAAAAGAGCAACAAAGATGTTAAGTCCATCAAGACGAATAAACAAAGAACTGAAAGAACTGCATAGATTTAACATTCAGAAGACAACAGAAAAATATTACAATAGATCATAAATACATCATGCACTGCAATCAGAATGAGGGAAATCCTCTCCTCTATATGTATATAGATGCAGAGTAAGAAATTAAGGGCTTAAATTGCAGCAAGATGATGTTTAGTCCTGAATCTCAGAAAATTGCTTGTTTTCTCCACCATTATGGATGGTTTAAATATTAGTATGAGTTGTCTAGAGTTGTGGAACCTTCACCTTTGAAAGCTTTTAAGAAGAAGTTAGGCAAACACCTATGAGGAACAGATGAAATATGTTGATCTTGCCTTGGGGCAGAGAGTTGGACTACTTGATCTCTTGAAGTTCCTTCCACCCCTATCTTTAAAATTTCTTTTTTAAGACAGTGGATCACCTGCTGCAGATAGTTCATTGTTGGCAGAGCTGCACAGTTTCCTTTACTTTAGGTTTTGAGACTTGCAAACAAGTCAAAAACAGAGTCAAAGCCACAGCAGTCAGTATAAAAGGAATTGCAGGGATTGCTCCCTGTGGCTCTCTGCACTCTGTCTGTAGCAGAGTCACTGCTGTTGACAGCTCCCTGTCCCTGGTGTGCCAGGGTTGCATGGAGAGAAAAGCAAACTCAGCCTTTGGTCACCTTCACACGTTCCCAGCCAAGACACCTAGAAAGCAACAGGCCTAAAGACTCACAAGTTATCCTTTTGTATGTTTTTTAGTGAAGGAAAAAAGTAACTATCACTAACCTTTATACAGCTCCTGTGTTCATGGAAGAACACCTTTGTTTTGTATATCAGCAATGCAAAAAGTCTTCAAACTTCATCATCAAGAGACTGTGAATACACAGGTACAACTGTGCTTGGTATCTCTGGGTGAAGGACACAAAGTCACCCCTAAATCACCCAGGTACAGCCTGCAGAATTGTTTCCGACCCAAAGAACATGTAACATCAGAACACATGCTAACTCAGCACTTCAGGAAGATGCTGGAAATTCAATTAAGAACATAATTTTTCAGCACTCTAAAGACACTCTGTGTTTTCCAAACTTTTCTTTTTGCCTATTTCTCACCACTTTATCTGGAATGAAAGAAGAGAAAGTATTTTTATGCTCGCCTGGAATGGCTTTCTTCCATTTCAGAGAGAACAGAGGCTTCAATCCTGCTTTAGACAACTGTCATACATCTGCCTCTAAGTCACATCAGTTGCCTTGCTCGCTGACCAAATATTCAACAGCAAAATTCGGCTTGTTTGATGTTTGGAAGAAATTATCAATGTTTGAAGAACACTTCATTATCTGAGATGCCTATGTTTTTTTTAAAGAAAGAAAGCTTTGACAAAACAACACCTGTTTATGTACAGGAGAATCTGGTTCCCTCTAGTGGTTCATTATAAATTAGCAGTGGTCCAGATAAGGATGTACAGACAGCAGCATATGGGAGGAAAAGAGGCTTTTTGGGGAACGTCAAACTCTACACCATCACACAAACTGCACAAAGTGCCCAAACTCATCTCTACCTTCTACCCCAAAATAATTTCAACTGGAAATATGGAAAGTGGTATTTCCAGCAGTAATGAGTTCTGTTGCTTTCAGAAATCATTTTCCAGTTCCACATCCACAAAAGTCTCCAATTTGCTCATTCTTTCACCTCACCAGTTACTGCTTCCTCATCACAGACTAGCTGCAGATGCCAGATGTCTAGAGATAAATGGAAGCTGCAGCATGCTTCTGGGCTGTTTCATCTCCACTAGCACGATGTAACAATGATCTAAAAGACACCATACCTAAATAGTTCAATAATTAAAAAATATTCTAGTACTTTGCTGTACCACTGAATCAAGTCAACTTCCTCTTCTCATTGCAAAAGAAAACACTCACTAAATGCACAGATTTGAAACCCTTCTCTTTCCTGTCTAGGAAAACCCTTCCATTTGTTGTTGAAGGCATTTCTCATTCCATAGACCAGAATGGAAGCATAATAGGACGGATTTGTTAACTGACATGGATAAAGAAGCCAGTCTTACCAGAGATATCATCGTCTTCATTCCAGCCAGGCCGATTCCCTCTCTCCTCCACTATCGTGCTTGTTTTCTTCTTCAACAAGTACTGGCGTCCAATTGTCATCTTCCCAGCACGTTTTGCTCCCTTCACAATGCTTTTGGAGAAGGTACTATAAATCCAAAACAACAAAAGTATTTGGAATGATTCATCTGATTCTGCCTGATAGCATTCACAGATTTCTATGACGAATGCAAATAAAATGGATTTAATCATTCTTCTCTTAATACAAACAATTCAGAAACACAACTTCAGAAAAAAATGCTTCCTATATTAATTTTTCAACATAAATTGTATTACTTGGAGATAAATTTGTGTCTTGTTTTCTACTGGTAATGAATAAGCAGATATCATGTTTCTTTAGGGTTTTTTTATTTTGCTATGCAATAAATCTAGAAAGTTGCCACAGTAAAGGCAGGAAAGATAGAAATTACCTTTAAATTTTAGCACTTCATGACTAACTTGACATTTTATTTTCTGTGTCAACAATGCACTAATCAACAGAGAATCACAGGACCTACCATTCTGGAATAGACTAATGATTCAGCTGGTCCAGTAAAAATTAATATGTAACATAAAAATCAAAAGAGGACCCAAAGCTCAAACTCTAAATTAAAAACCAGTAGGGCAAATGTACAGGGTAAAATTAATCCTAATCCACACTAGGCTATAAGTGGCTAGGCTACTAATTTTAAAGTAATACACAATTAATCTTATTTCCATGTTGAGCTTGCATAGCTCAAGATGCTACTTCTATTTCGTGTGTTTCAAAATGTAATAAAGGTGCTCATTCAAATCTACTCCAGAAGTTTAGACAAATAATACAATTCCAATCCCAAATAAACATCTGTATCCTACTAATCTATCTCCTACTCAGGAATACAGAGAGATGCAAAATAGCAATCACTTATTTTGACATGATCTCCACTTGAGCAGAGCTTTCAGGTTGTTCATTGCATTTGGATAATACAAGACAAGAACATCAATAAGAAAAGAAGAAAGACTGTACCGGAACGAAGTGTTCTTTTCTTTCTGCTTTGGTAGAATTATCTGTGGTGCTGTTTGCCCAGCTGCAAAGGCAAAAGTGCTGAAGATGGACTGAGGATAACGAAACTTCATCAACTGTTTCTTAAATATTTCCACCACTTCGGGACTGACCTCTTCATCAAATGCTACTTTAATTAACTGTGTATTAAAGATGTGACATGTTAGAAACTGGAAAACAATCTGAGAATTTCAGAAACTGGAAGATTCTAAACTATAGTAGCAAAATTCCCATACTTTCACAGAATTATGCCCTTCAGAAAATACAGATATATGTACATATGTCTCATTGATTTTGATGGCTATTACGCACTTAAAGAATTTTTTATTTCCTATTTTAAATTTATGTCCTAATACTAAGGTATCTTCACTAGGCAGCATCTGGAATTCTCGTAAGATCAAATACAAAATATTTTGGTAAATCCAAGTTGTAGTGCTGGCATTAATACATCTACAACAGTTCAAATTCTGGTCACATGGGACAGCTTAGCTGAGAAATAATCTGCCAGCTCTGCCCCTACACTGGGAACTGAGGTTGGTAATGCACTTCAAAAACTCAACAAGCCAGCAATTTCAGCATTCATATGTCATAACCATTATATTTCTATTACTTAGATGTTCCAAATTTCGCCTCACCTTGCAAAGTATAGAAAACAGCTAGTAACAAAAATGTTGTAGTGAAATCTGCTCCTTAAAAAGGAAATAACCTTGTGCTAGTCAACACTGACCCATCCACTTGACTAAAAATGCTTTTTTAAAAGGTTCTGGGGGGGGAAAAAAAATCCCATCCAATCATCCTCTGCAGAAAGGAAGTCAACAATTCGGGGAAAACAAAGAGAGAAAATACGGAATCCATAAAAAGGCCCAAAAGAACTCTAAGAATGTGGAGAAAGCAAACAAAGAAATATCCTAGAGCTCTATTTCTGAGCGCATACCTAGACACCTTTTAAATTCCTTTGCTTGCCATCTAGGAGGTGGATTTCATCCTTGCTTTTCCAATTTCACTTGTTTTGTAAATACTTTCCAAATGACTAATGGCTCTGTTGTTCTAGGACCTCCTTGAAAGGAGCTCTTCAGTCTTTCAGGGTTACACTGATCTGAAGTTTTAAAGATATCAAACAGCATAGCTGCACACAAACCCATCTGAAAAATCATAATTAATAAACAAAGGGGAGGGGCTCTTTCATCCTGTATTGAACCCTGGCTGTTACATAGGGGATAGGGAATAAACTGTTTGTGGATTGTTTTTGTTCTCATAATCTAATACAAAACTATGCTAAACAAAAGCAAAGATGATGTTTGACCCGAATCCAGCTCTGAGCTCTGATTTATCACATCATTGAAGCATGCTAAGTATTCTGGTAAAAAGATTTCTGGAAAATAAAAGTCCTCTCAAAAGTCCACAAGGACAACTTTTTTTTTGCTTGTTTTACTCATTTGCTTTCCTAATTTCATGCTTTTGAAGATGACACTGAAGGATGATTAGCTAAATAATGTTCATTATTGTAAAGAACTACTAAAATGCTATCTTGTTATGTTTTCAAATGTTGGAGTTATTGTTCCCAATGAAAATACGCTTCTGCAGTCAGTCAACCCAGCAAAGTATTTCATATCTTAAGCACTGCAGTCTATTTTCATGATATAAACTTCCTTGCTTGCAGCTCTTGATCTCTTAGGATTTGACCACAATTAAGATCAAAACCACGAAGGCAAATTCAGGAAAGATGTCAGGATTCCTAATTTTTACAAGTCCATCTCTATCAATTGCCCTGCAATGCACACTTTTGTTGAACACAGTGATGGGAATCCTTCAGAAAATTCCGAGATCTGTGCCTATCATATAGAGGCTCATTGGTTCTACCCTGAAGATTCCTGGAAGTGCAGCTTCCATGTGCAACATCCCATGACCTTTTGCCACGGATTTTAACAGAAAACTGGTGAAGTGACAAACCTTGAGAAGAAAGCAATACTCAGAGCTTTTCCATACTGATTCCATATAGCTGGAGGAGAGAGAAAGGAGGTTCTCACAAGCCTCCTTGGGCCTCTACTCACATAAATGGATTCGGGACCCAAACCAGCCCTTTTCTGGTTCCAAAATAGGTGAGGAAAGCAGTGAAAGAAATCCAATGTGAAAATAACAACCCTCTGTAAACACCAAGTGGGCCAAGAAACGCCAGGGTTTCCATGAGCTCTGCCTTGTCTAATGACCTCACAGGGCAGAAAACTGGACTCTTCACGAATACCAGGGCAACGTGCTGCTTGTAAATATTTTGAGCTGACTTCAGCCACATAGAATTTCACAAAACTTCCTTTTACCTGAAAAGTGGCTGAACTGATCTGCAGCCCTTCCTGCATGCTCTGCTGCAGCTGGTTCTGGATACTGATTTTCTTCTCCTTGGTAACGGAGGCGATAGGAAAGCTCCGGATCACGGTCTGCTCCCCAACTGAGGATACAACACACAGACACTTGTTAGATCCCACAGTCAGGTCTGCTCTGCTCACACTGTTACTGGAGTAAACCAAAGTGAATAAGTACAAAGCAACCTGAACATGATGGCATAGGATTATCTCAAGCAAAATACCTGAAAAGTTGGCAAATTGCTAAAGCATTGTTTGTAATCTGAATTTCTATTCCATTTCAGCTGTGATGATTAGAAAAATATTCTCCTTCCCTCTGAGTCTTTCTACATAATCTTTCTACCCCTAAAACGTTGGTCAGTAGGGGCTAAAGAAGCAATTTCAAGTTTATTCAGATTTCATAATGCAATATGTAACTTACAAACAGAAATAATACACTTTGATATCTTTACACATGACCATGAACTTTCCAGAATAAATTTATACTTCTGAATGACAATCTGCTTATAAATGGCACATGTTAAATCATGAAAAATTATCATTCAGAAGAGCTGACATATTAACAAAATACTGTTATTTCCAAGCAATAATTTTAGGTAGAAAACCAACTCATGAATATTTTTCCTTCCACTTGCTTTCAGTGTCTGAAAAAATTGTTTAATGATGTTGATGCTTGAATAGGTGGACAGGCCAGCTCAAAATCCTGCCTATCTGAAGGACCACAATTGAGATTTTCTTACCCAGTTGATCATGAGGAGTGCCTTTAAATATAATTCTGTAGGTGGTAAGAAACAAAGCTCCTTCAGCAGGGAGAATATGAGGACCTCCAAGTAGTCCTCCTGTGGCTTCCTCTCTGCCATCAGGGTCCAGCAGCACACGGAGACCTTCACAAACGAATTCTTCTCCTGGCAGTAAAGTTGGCCGCAGAATTTTGGGCTGATGCAAAATAAATGGAAGTGTAAGTGTAAATTAGTGTTATACCTAGACCCAAATATTATTTGGTTTTAAAAGCTTAAAAATAAAATTGTTATGACACTGAGTCCAAAGAAGGGAGATGGAGTTTGGACTCAATGAAGAGAAATGGGTCTCAAAAAGCAGTGGGCATGCAACAGCTTGTTTGTGATCAGAAGTCTGGCTCTACTGGTTTCATATTTCATGAGACCAAAGCCAAGCACTTTATTTATCACTGGTGGAAATTTTCTTTTAATGTTTTGATATTTCCTCATAAAATTATGAGAGGAAAAAAAAAGATGACTAGATTTTATGGTTCTAATACTTGTAAAGAATACAAATATGTTTCATAACACTTGCCTTCTGTATTGGTGGAAGCCTCCTACTCTCCCGATGGACAGCCTCCAGAGTCTCTATGTGCATTGCTACAATGCCTGGAAAACAGGAACACCATAACTGAAGTCTCACACAGTGTGAAAGAGAAAGCTGTAATTAAAATTCTGATAGCTCTGAAATTCTCAAATTTTGACATCAAGGAAATAATTATCTGAGATTCAACAGCAATTACAATCTGGAAATCTAACTTATTTGCAGATAACTCGGATTAGAAATTGCATTTGTTTAATTAGGAAAAGTAAAAAAAAAAAGACCAAAAAGCATCTTTTTGTGACAATTCCTACCTGGTATCATGCAGTGCAGACCCTTGATGTGATCCTGTGTGACCCCACTTTCTGTGCAAACCTTGTCAATAAATCTGGTGATGAAGCGCACGACTGCGTTTGCAACATCATTGTTCTCCGAGTCCTCAAACCCACTCTCAGTGTCATAACTCTCTGCAACACTGCCTGCAATGCTAAAGGCAGGAAAAAAAGTAGTAACAAGTGTGAACAATTCAGCTGGTGACGCACATATGACACCTGACTAGACACTAACAAACTGTGGAGGTTTTTTCTAGTTACAATTCACAAACCTTGCTAAAAGCATATGGTGGTACCACAGTTATATTGTACTTTCATTGCCAAAACTTCGTGAATGACGACATAGGACAATTTTCTCTCCATGAGTCCAGCACAGACAGGCCCAGAAGACAAAAAACAGCTTTTTGAGAGCTCTATGTCTTCTCTTCATAAAGTCAAGTAAAGTATTTGCAACCCGTGGTAAGCAAATACCCAGTTATATAAAGAAAGATACATTAAATGTATATTTAGCTTGCAGAGCAAAGCAATCAAAAGCTAAAAAGATCATAAGAAATTTTTTTTGTGATTTAGATAAGCAAGCAATTCAGTGGGAAATGTACTTTGAATGTCTAAAAATACCTCCCGTAAGAATATTAGGGGCCAAATTCATAGATTGCAACATACACCACAAGCAGGCTACTGAGCACATCCTAATGCCTGAGATTAGAGGTGTACAGTCAGCAGAAATTAGTAACTCCATGGGGAGTTTCATCCTGATAGTGTTTTACTTGATGCCAGTGTTCTCACATAGTGTTCTATAATTTTATCAAGTGAGAATTTGTACAGAGAGGTGATAATGAAGACAAACAAAGAGGGAGGAAGGCTTGTTACGAAATGTCCTGGATTTGCATGCTAGGGAATGAATGGAACTGGTGCTATACTCCTACTGCTTCCTTAGTCATTTAACCTTTGCCATTGTGGTTTAGCCCTCTTGCTTTTTGTGACCTCACTGCCTTTCCTCCTTTGCAGCTGTTGCACAGAAATGCTGATTTTATAGATGCTATACAAATGCTTTCTTGATTTTAGATTCATACAGTGGTTTTTTCAAGTTATATAAAAACTAACAGAGTGGGTTTGGGGCTTCTGTTTTCTTTCTTACCAAACTTGTTTGTCTTCAACATCTGCATTACTAGACTAACAATTCTTAGTGGGACAATACAATGTTCCTTTAAATGGAAGTAAATCACTCCAGACAAAGTTCTGTTATTTGAGAGGAATTATGTCAGACTCCTACTCTCCTTAACTACTGAACTTGAAAGGAAGTGAAGATGCTGAGCAGCCATTTTGCAAGCTGTGGTCCATCCTGCTCCATGGGCACTGCCCTCAGATACCCACCTGTTTGTGACAATGCTGTTGCTTCCACTCTCCCAGTCCCCAGTAGCTGATGTTCTCAGCAGCTTGTTCTTACTTGTATCCAGTGGTACCAGCAGGTAGACCATGAGGTTGGCAAAATGAATGGCCTGGCTGAAAACTGTGCTTTCCTCATTCTGAACTAGCTCCTGCTGTGTCTGTTTATTAAGGGTTGGCCACAATCTCAGCTGCTCAGCAGCCAGGTCCATCGCTGTCTTATCCTGGTCTGCAGGAGTTTTCTCCTGGAAGACAGAGAAAGAAATACAAAGACCCAGAAGAAATGATAAAACTGCAAGTTAAAAAACAATGCTTAGCCAAAGCTTTATTTATTCAATTGCTAATTAAACTTCTTCAGTTATTTAAATTATATATTCATTTAAATAGAAAGAGCAAATAACTACCCTCAATAGGGTTGAAGAGAGTTATGATTATAGGCACTGAGCTTTGAGAGCAGTTTACTGAAATGCACCAGTAGCACAATGTGGGCAGATCTAAATAATCTCATTGCTTTTAAGGTCTTTTTTATGCCATCCAATCTTCCATGTTCCTTCAGAGTGGTTTACTGATTTTAACATAGCTGCTCTCCTCAGCTTATCCACTTAGCTCAAATAAGAACAAGCATAAATCAGATTGAGAAATAACATGCAGCTCATGGCTCGATGCTGGCAATATTCTCCAAATTCCTAGGATGTTCAGGTGAGGGAAGCTTTTATATAAATAGTTTCCAGACCAGCTGAAACATTCATGTTTTTATATGTTGGAGTCCAATTTTAGCATTAGCTTAAAGCAAAAAAGGTAGATGGCATACAGTCAAAGCAGAATAAAGGAATCTGGCAGCTGATATTAGTGACCTAAAGCCTGATGTTAAATTAATGAATGACTAGGTATCTTGCAAATGCTTTTTCCACACTAATTCCACACTTTTTCCACACTAACATCAAATTATGCTTTGCAGATAAATGTAAATTTCTATTATTTCTCATGCTCTTGTATATTCTCTAATACGAGAAAAAAAATGAAAGAAAAACACATAAAATTGGAAAAACTGTAACCTTAACTCTCCGTAACCTAGGAGACAATTAATATGTGAAAAAAAATATTACTTTAATATTTTAATATATTTTCCTACCTTTTGTTTCAACTGTACTGCATGGTTGTCATCCTTGGCTGTAAGGTAGAGGGAGCGAACTTGATTTTGCACGTTGCTATAGAAAGTTGTTTCCCAAAACTGTTGGTTAGTCCAGATAGGATGATCTTGTACACAGGTGTAAGCAAACTGACTAACCCCAGGTGCTAATTTCTGAAAGCAAAAAATGTGCAAGGTTGACAAATCAGTCCTATTACTCAATTTCTTTTAAAGGCTATGACTTCAGAACTGACACACACACGTGTATAATATACGATTCGTAGTACAGACTGAATTTTGAAATCTATCAACTTTTGTACTGCAGTATGGGATAGAGAAATTATCTCCAGTTTTGTGCCATTCAAGAAATTAACACACAGGGAAGTTGCATAAAAGTCTAACGCCAGTGCAAGGCATGGTTTTCTTGATTCAGAGTAGAAAAATGAGAACTGAGGTAAGAATTTTGTGACTACAGTACAGAACACATTTGTAATATAAAATATCTTCCTTGCCAACAGCCACAGTATTTTTAATAACCTAGTTGTACAACACTGAAATCAGTATTCAAACAGATAAAAAATATTTCTCATTTTATTTAGAACTGTAGAAATGAAATCTAAAGTAATAGTGTCAACTGAGTCCTTCCAATAAACTGCATTTGTTGCAACAGCAGAAGATTAGATAAATCGTTATCTTCAGTGTTATTTACTGAACTGTATGACCCAAATCCAGTTCCTGAAAGAGTGCTAATTTGGGTATATTCTTTGAAGTCACAAGGGTCTGGATCACTGTAAAGTCTCAAACAAACCCAGAATTGTTACAGTATTAGTCATAATGAATGAAGCATTTTTTTCAAGTACATCTATTTATTTAGGTTGCACTAGTCTCACAGGGAGTTGTTTAATATTCTTGATAACCACATAAAAAGAAAGGAAATTTATTTCAATGACCTGAATCATGAAGAATGAAATGCTTTATCATATGTTCTTACTTTTTGAAAAATAAGACCACAAAACAATGTGTTGTATACTGCATGGAGCAAAACAGCAGGTTTGTGATTGTGATTATTTCTGCAGCAGAACTGAAGAATAAAGTACATTACTGGGTGCCTCATTTAATGGTTATCACTCACAATACTACCCATACCTATATGCACACACACTAAATCTAGAATTTAGATTTTACTTTAGTGATTATGTTCTGAACCACTTTCCTGGAGAGCATGAATACTCCTCCATTTAATATTTGTAATTGTAGAATTGTACAGAACAGCTAGTACTCATAATATTTCCCTAGCTGGCACTTGGGCATTCAAATGGGAGGACAGGAAATTACAACCAAAAATTTTGCAGTCTGGTTTGCAGATTTCCAGCTTTACAATTCTTCAAGCTGTGTTTTCCTCACTATGCTCTTCCAAGTACACCATGAACTGAAAGTCCTGATCATGTGCTATGTACTTATTCCCTATCAAAGGTTCTTGAAAATTCTGTATCTGAGGAAATGCTATGTGACGTGCTATTAAAATACTCAATTGAAGTGTCTTCTTGTGCTTAGCCATCTAAAAGTGAGCAGCATAATTTTGATTTGATCATGCAGAATTTTATCAAAATTTCCTGGTAACCTTAAGAAACCTTAAGAAATCGACATCTATTCAAATAATGTTAAATGTGATTTTGTTTATTCAACACAGACTGAGAGAGCAGAGAGCTGGTTTAACAGATGCCCAAGTTTCAGTTGTGGTGCAGCTTATGGCAGATCACAGGAAATGATAATTGATCTCCCATGCCTGATCCAGCTGTTGATTCACAGAACAGGTCAGCACAAACAGTGTCCTACTGATCTTTGTAGGGATTGCTGGACATTCCCTTGAAACAGCCTAATCATACAGAAGACACACCACAGGCCCCAGGGATTGATCTGGTCCAATCAATGACCTACCTCAAAATCCAGATGTACAAAACCTGTGTTACAGAGGAATAGGGATGATGGGTAAATTATGGAATAAAAATATGGACAACATAGCTTGAAAGCAAAGGTTAGTGCTAAAGCCATGTCATGACTTTGACTTTTTATTTGTTCTTTCACTGGGACTGAATTCCCAATCACAACAGATCTGCAAAAAGGGGGTATGAATGTCAAGAAGAGGAGGAAGAAAAAAAGGGGAAAGGAAAGAAAAAGGGGAAGGAAAAACAAAAGGAGAAAGGAAAAAAAAAGTCCGTTCAAGCCTAGCTAGTAGGTAGGGTTACCTCACATCAATTTGTGCAATAAATGCACACAAAAGAGTGAACTATCAACCTCTTCAGTTGCCTTTGACACCTCAACCCAAATCAGGTAATTATGTAAGCTGGGGAGAAAAAGGATGATTTTTGACACAAACTCAAAAAGAAGTTTAAGCTCCTAACACCGGGTCTAAAGAAATAAAAATGAGATAAATGATTTTCACATGGGACAAACATGACAGGAAAGCTGAGGGGCTTTTAGATGCTCTTCCTGTGCTCATAATTTAAAACTATGAACAGCCATGTACAAAACATAATTTTTAAACAGTGGAGATTTATGTTCAAATATAATGACATAAATCAACACTGACAGTAACTCCTAGACCAAATAAGAAAAGTCTGTTTACAAAAGCATGAAAGAAAACACATTAAAAAAGCTCAGTGATCATAAATACTATCCTTCTCATCACCTGCATGTGTTGAAACAAATGGCAAAACCTGATAGTGGCCAGAGCACAGAATCAAAATCAGGACTTGCAGTTCCTGGCTCTGCCAGTTATTTAGGCAAAATCACTTTGGATTCTCTGCTTGTTTGGGTTAGTTTGTTTGTAAAAGAAGCAGTAAGAATACTAGCCTCAAGAAGCACACTGTTGTTCCTCTGCAGCCTAAATCCGGGGACTAAAAATACTCTTGGTACAAATATAAGCATTCCATGAAGTTTGCAGTCTCTATATTCTCTGTGCAGAGAGTGCTTAGTCAGCCCATTTCCCTAGAATGGAAACTCATCTAACACATCAAAAGGGCCCCAATGTTTACTGCTGCATTCAAAAGAATTTGCACAGAATTTCTCCAGCTTAAGTAGAGCAGAAATTTGGTGTTTTCCATCAATACTACATATATAAAACATATCTTCACCTAGCTCTCCACAGGGCAGCTGAACTACACTGATATTTGTGCTCTTTCTCTCTGTCCCAATAACTCACTCCTGCCAGACAGAATGAATGCAGGAGGCAGCAAAAGAATTTCCTACTTATAAGGGAGGATTTAGGGACTGACAGCTTGAAAGAAACCCCAAAAGAAAATAATAAAAGTAGTTCTGAACTGATGAAGTCCTTATTCTAAAGCTGTCAGTATGACAGAAAGAGCACTGAGGTGTAAATTGTAACAACCAACAGAAGATCAGTTAACTTCTGCAAAGGACACTGAGTCCTTTAATTAGATTAATGAAACTTAAAAACCCCTGAACACTCCCTTCCCAAAATCTGTATCAAAATAATTAATTACATACTTACCCCTATCAAAATAATTTATGACATACTACAGTTTGAGAAAACACAAGGTTGGTTTGGGACTTGCTATGTATGATTATACAGGCAACTTCCTGAATTCAGGGGTTATCTTTCCATTATTTCCACTTTACTGAGAGGTACTGGATAACACCTGCCTAGTATTTTTTCCCTGTTTCCCGACACTGGATACTTCTGATGAAGAAAATGATATTTGCAACTCTGTAAGAAATATGCACCAGTTCCAAGACTCCCAAACTTGCTGTGGGGTCCAGGCTCTCAAAGAACGACTCTGTAACATTAAATTACCTAGATTTCTTGTTTCTGATAAAGAAAAGCATGTGTTGTGTTGGTCACTCAGCAGTTACTACCCTTTACACCACAAAAGCTCAAAGAAGGAAGTTTATTATAGCAAAGCAGAGGATCCAGCAGAGGACTGTGAAGCTGAGAAACGATTTTCAAACCAAAAAGAATAAAAACCAAAGCATGAATATACCTAACCACTCTTTTCTCACAGGATTTTGCTACATGTCTCTCAGTTATGAAAATGAAGGGGCAAACTCAAGGTGCACTATTTTTTAGAGAAATCCAGTTTACTTCAGAAATAAAGTGTATTTCTGTCTCCAGCTGAAAGCCTGTGTTACTGGTTTGGATACATTTGCTGAGAGAATGAAGCAGAACAAGTGAGAAAGAGGGTGCTGCCAAACACAAAGAGTAGCTTCCTCCTCAGCTCCTCAAGGAGTCACTGGCTGTGAGTTATCCATCCTGCCTCTGTGAGGAAACTCCTGCAGCACCTTTGCATGTCAAAGCTCTTCCTCTCCTCTCCTGGTTTCAGTTATCCCTGGAATCTGCAAGTGCAGGCTTAGAGACCATCAGGACACAGTGGCACTGCTAATTTAAAGAGCTGCTCCCTGTCTCTGAGCTGCATAGATAAACATCCAGTCAGTCAGCAGCTATTGCACATCACAAGTAGGTTCCAGTTACTGCAGCTGCCCCTGCCCAAGTGATGCAAACTAAATTCTGCACGTAAACATGTTCTATGAGCTGGTCCTGCAGCCACATCTATGCTGTGCCCACACAGATCCTGGTAAACCCAAAAAGACTTCAAAGTTGTGCCCCAGTATCAACCCTCACTGACTGACCAGCAGGACTGAGTCCTATCTACATCCTACTTGCAGGTAACACTGCATCACAGTGTGTGCATGTATCACAGAATGGCCTGGCTTGGGAGGCACCTCGAAGATCATCCAGCTGCAGCTCCAACACCCCTGCCATGGGAGGGACACCTCCACTAGAGCAGGTTGCTCCAAGCCCCATCCAACCTGGCCTTGAACATGTCCAGGGATGGAGCATCCACAACTTCTCTGGGCAACCTTCCCTCATGTCTCATCACCCTCGCAATAAACAATTTCCTCTTACTATCTGTTTTAAATCTACCCTCATTCACTTTGAAGTCATTACATGCACATATACCATCAAGTATAATTGCATATGAATATGTTTTCAAGTCTGACTTGTACTGCATGGATAACATCAGTCAAAAAAATTTAATTCAATGAATGGTTTTCCTATTTGGTCTAAAGTATAAAATTATACCCACATGTATTGAGCACACACGTGTGGGGAAATGTCATAAAAACATGAAGGAAGAACTGCAAAGCTTCGGTTAATTTCTATTTTACTCCTTTAGAAAAAAAGGTGAAATACTAAATTGAGCTTTGTCTCCACAATCTGAAAAATCTGCAACAAAAAAGGAAACAATTTGCCCCCTCTCCTGCCTTCAGAAAGCCACCAAACCAAGAGGTCAAGATTGACTCCTATTTTAAAATAAAATGAGCAGTAAAGTGCTCTATTACATTGTTTATCTACTATTATTTCACCATGAAAAAGAAAAGGAAGGTCAATTCACTCATAATTTAGCGCTACCAAATCACAACCAGGTACACTAAACCAGCAGAGGGCAATAGAATTCTAGAATTTTGCAAAAATGGGATGTAATTCTGGATGGAGCTTTATTTACTGTATACATTTTCTGGCAAAAGTCATTTAAACATCCAATTACTCATGATCTCTAATCCTAGATTCATGAAGGTCATGTGTAATTTACTAGACATTACTTAAAGCCATGCAGAATACTCAGATTTCTACACAGATTTATCAAGATAGATATAAGCTAATACAAAGTTCCCTGAAATATTAAATAATACACATAATAACATACTTCTTTCTCCACAGAGATAAAAAGAGATTTAAATAGTTCTGTTATACAAAGAAAGGAAAGAAACTAAAATTGTCTAAAATGACGCATGTTCAGATCCCACAAAAAAGAGAGAAGACATTTTCATACCAGAACTTCACAGTTCTAAATAAGGTTAAACTCCACAAAGTTGATGAGAAATAGTTTGATTTTTCTTCCTCTATACAGCACAGTAAAGTTTTGGTAGGTTAAATCCATTAGTTAAGATACAGATTTCACAAATTGTCAGTTGAAGTGTTGAATCCATCTGAAGAGTTTTTTAAACTTTGACACAGTTATTTTGAAAATCTCCTAAAAAAAAAAAATAATTAATGAATCCCTTTGGATCAGGTGGTTCAGCAGTGAGTGTGCACCTGTGAGTGCACTGGAATTGGCATTGGCTCTACCCACAAAAATAACCCACAGCAACAAGGTTGTTCTCCAGGTCTGTGCTCAGAAATAAATAAACAAACCCTGCAAATCTCACAAGTTTATGGGTTTTATCTATATTCAAATAGTGGTTCTTAGAATTATTGATGACTTGATATGTAACTTAAAGCCCAGCTAATCCCCCAAGGGGGTAGTAAAGTGACTACTCTAAGTTCTTCTGTCACTTCATCCTAGTAGTTCTTTAATTACAATTTCCTTCTTCTATGGCAGCATTCTCTAACTTCACTGGTCAAATTAGTTCTGAATTTCTCACAACATGCAGAATTTCCTTATCTGAAGAAACTATTAAAATAATAGTCCTCAAGTAGCCCTCAAGAAGAGGATGAGAAAATTTGAAAGATGTAAGGGTATAATACAGAATACAAATTGCTATTTCATAGAATTTTAACAATAATAGATCTCACCCTGGCAATACAAATTATTCATATACTATATGGTTCAGGTGAAAGAAAGGAGGACAAAATCAGGAACCGCAATGTTATGCAGAATTCTGAAAGCATGGACAAGGAAATGGAACTTGCACTCTGAGCTAAGCTGTTGGAGAGATTAAACAAAATCCAGTTTGACCAACAGACAAAGAAATGATTGTGGAGGTGCTGAATGGAAGTGCCCTACAGAGCAGGATGCTGTCAGGGAAAGCTCTGCCAAATGGTAAGATGCAGTTTTGGCATGAGGAAGAGGAGAGCCACACACCTGCCCTGTGATTCTCTACTGGCACAGTGTTACGAACTCATGACAATGAGCTGATGTGGTATTCACAAGTTCAGGGAGCTGTGATGAATCAGAGGAAGCCAAGAAGAGCATCCTACCAAGAATTCCAACTGCAGGTACTGTCATGAAGGGTATAGAAACAGCAAATGAAAAAAATGCAGGGATATGGATGAAAAGGAGAGTAGGAGATACAAACGCTAATTATGGGCTTAAATCACTTGGATGTGGAAGGAAGAAAAGCAGTTTTGACGCCTCAATTCTTTGGTCACAGTTTAAATTGTTGATGAGCTACCAAGGATGGCAACTGAGACATTTACACAGAAGCAGCCAATACACACAAATATATCACTTATTTCTCTCCCTTACCATCTGTAAGCATTTGCTCCCTCATGGAAACATAAAATAACACTGCTCAAAACATCACGGATAAAAATGCGACAATGAAACGGAACTCAATGAAGGAAATTGTGTTTTCATGCAGAAAGTTCCACTCTACTCGGATAAGGATGTAGTGACGAGGAGGCAAAACTGAACTTACACATATGGAAAACGCATGGGGGACTTGGTTACTTCATTTACATTCCTTCACTTTAAGGTCAGAAGATTTACTAGATTTTAATTAAGCCACCAGAAATTCTTTCATGGTGAAAATTCCAAGTGAATCACAATTTCTCTAACACTGTAATCCCCCCTAGAAGTAACAAAGTAAAGAGATGGGCTATAAGTAAATTAAAATTTTTTAACCAGAGTTATGTATCATTTCTAGAAAACAAGCTCAAGTGAAATGAGTTACAAATGTTGTGATCCAATATAATGGAAATGTAACAGAAAGCTTTCTTCTTATTCTAGGCAATAGTGGGTCAGTTCCTCAGTAACAAACTTATTACAAAATTTATCATTACATCTATTTCAATTGGAGGGAATTTCCTTTTTTTTTCTTCCTAACCCAGTACTTCCTCCCACAAATCACTAAGGAAAGAAACTACAGATTGCTAAATTATGTTATCCACGATGTTATCATTCTGGGAAAGCCAACTTCTTCAACACAGCAAAGTCACCACAGTAATTAATTTCTTAAATTTCTTGTAAAGAAACATGTTAAAATCATTCTCTAGTTAGTCTCTCTAGTTAGCATTCTCTAGTTAGCATTAATATGCTAACCTAATATATGCTGTATTATACTTTCCTGTTTAATTTTGTTTTCCTCCACCTAAAAAATAGTTCTGGAAGTGAGATAATCTCTACTGCAAAGACACAAAACGTGTGGCATGTATTATGTATCCATTCAGAAGCAAAGTGCACAAGTTAAAATCTTAAGGATCAGAGATGATATTTGGGCACCTGTGTTTGCAAGGGATACTGCAAAACCACTCAATCATAACTAACAAGAATCCTCAGATTCCTGTTTTAACTTGAAAAGTATTTTTGCTTTTACAAAAATAATTTACTGAACTATAATATTTCTATGAAAAGAACTTTTAATGGATGTAATAAAAACTTTTGACTGGAGAAGTGTTTGGAAATAATGACAGAACTTTGACCATTGCCTTAAAAATGCTCTTCCATGACCCCACTCATATTCATAAGCACCTGCCAAGTACCCACATTATCCTCTCTCAAAAGTCAATAAAATCCTGCTTTTAGGTCATGTCTATAAAAACTTCAGCCCTAATTAACCTACTGGCACACAGAATCACCAACAGTAATGATGACTATTATGAATAATAATGACTGTCATGAATCATGAACAATAATGATGACTCCACAGCTTCCTTCCAATGCTTCAAACTGTCCGGCTTCAAGTATTATTACTTATTTCAAATACATATTGTAAGCTCTTGAGGGTAAGTATCTTCATTTTTCTGTTCTTTTGTACAAAAGCAACACCAGCAGTTCTGGTCCACAATTAAGGCTCCTGGATTTTCCAGGAATGCAAATAATGCTCATATACACACTTGATAATGCTGTAAATATTCTTCTGTGGTTCAGCTCCTTCCCTATTATCCATTACATGACACAGCCATGTTCTTTTTAAGCAGGCAGCTTAATGTATTTCTATATTAAAGGGATTAGCATCCTGCGAATGGATAAATAAAACAATTTTAGTACTAAAAATAATGTTACTTAATACTATTTCAGTCACAAAAACATTTCCATAGACTAAGATAGTATCAGAACTGGCAGGATAGAGATACAGAAAGAAAATTAATGGAAGCAGACAAAACTCCTTGCCAAGACAATAAAGGAAGTCTTTCACGATGGGAGTTTCCTAAATTAAAGCCAGCAATTCAAGAGTGAAGAATTTTAAAGTAGAAGTGATTTTAACCCAAGCACACCAGAGTAGAACAGAAAGTCTTAAAAGGAAGTATAATAACTAGGTGCAAGAATGAAAATATTTCAGTGTAGAAAGCTAACACATCACAGAAAGTCTTCCTACTTTTCCAGGAGGCTAAAAGCATGCTGACAATTATGGGAATTATTTGTGACGATGACAAGTTGTGCAGAAATTGAAGTTAAAAATCAAAACTCATGTTAAATGTAAAGAACGCCACTAATTTTTCTTTTCCAAATTAACTGCATCATCCAATAGCTTTATTGGAGATATATATATACATCTATATCTCAATTCCCTGGTATTTACACAAATTCTAAAATAAGCACCAACATAATATTGTTATAAAGTACCAGAGATGTTAGTACCAAATTATTCCACTGTTTTCCACAGTACAGGTGGACCACTATTCCACTGATTCCAGCTGACACTGACTGTAAAATTTGCCTGACAAAGACAAAAATGCCATCAACTCTTCACCCATCATCATGTATTTTCCATATCAGCCTTTCATGGGGTATCTTCCTTGTGAATTTTTAGCTGCTGCTACACAACAAAGAGCACCTCTCAAATTATGAAGGTTCTGTTACATAATTAACCTTAAACTGGCTCTCCCTTGGAAGGGGGGGTCATGATAATGATTAAAATATTATAAACTATTCTGAATTTCACCAGTACTGCCTCCAATCTGCAGAGAAAGCCTTCATCTGTGAAACTGGGAATCCCTCCTACACCCAACAGGCTCTGGAGTCAAGCAGTCATTCCTTCAGGCATTTTAAGGAGTAAAGACTTTCTTCCACTGAGTATCTGCCATAACTGTTACTGAAACTTGGTAACCTCTTTCAGCTAGGAAAGTACACGCTCAAATTACTTTCATTTTATTATCATGCTATGCAAACCAACATATATATTTCACTATGGAAAACATTTGAATTATTTCTATTGGTGCATTAACATGAAATACTTCCAGTTTCACTTTTTTACATTAATTCAACTTTTTACTTAACTCACAATTTTGCATTCACCTTGAAGATTATTAAAAAAAAAACCAACCCTGAACTAAAATCCTTTTCCTCACAAAAATGCTGCCAGGATAATTCTTAAGATGACCTGAATAAATGGTCTGTACTATATTCAAACATTTTAAGTTAAATGATTTACACTAAATTTTGCTCTTTTAAAAACTCTCAAAAAAGTCTCCTATTTTATGTAACTCTATTTCGTTCTCAACAAAGGTACAGGAACATGGAGTACAAATGAAAAATGGGCATCCACACACATGAAAATCCCAATGATGCCATAGGATAAGGACTTCAGCCAGCCCCAGTCTGCAATGCTGCAGACTCATTTATCTCACTCTATTTCAAGCTGTACAAAAAAATTCACATTAGTATCCAACTGAAATTTTATTGAAATTTTGTGGCTTAGAAGCATTTAAAAAATAATAATAATACTAAAAAACCCAGTTTTTCCCTCTCTCCCTCCCAAGAATTACATAATTTAGTCACATAAAAAGTATAAGCAGTCTCCAGTGCATCTTGCTAAAAGATAAATGTCAATTTGAATGTAATACATCCAAACTGTGAGACATTTTGTTGCATTTGGGTTATTTTTGCCTAAACTAGATCAGCACTCTCCATGTATACATCAAACCATTCAAAAGAACTGGCTCAGAAACATAAACACCTGTGACTCTGAAAAATAATACTGCTCTGAATACTGCAATTTAAAGAAATCCTTGTCTATAGATGTGGAAGCCCATTCATAATATCTACACAGAGAAAACTTTACCCTCAGAATAGTATAGTTTTATTATGCCACTTCCTTTATTCAAACACTTCTGAATGCCAAACAACAGAAAATTTGCAAGTGTGTTACTACTGTGGACTATGCAATGTGGTAGAATATACTAGAAAGGTATGGGAGAACAGAAGATCATATACAATATAACCATAAAATTTTAATAATAAAATTTTGGAAAAGATTCCTGAGGGGTAGAAAATTTTACTATAATCTACACAATCAGGTTCAGAGAGGAACACAACTGTGTCTACCATTCTGTGGTTGAGGGATGCAAGAAAGACTCAGCTTAGCTGCAAGGGGAGGGCGGATGGACATTAGCCTCTGCCTGGGCTAGCAGTGGGGACCAGATTTTGATCCCTGTGGTGTTGTCCCGGACAGGCTGGAACTGGTGCCAATGATGCCTTGAGTTTTAGCTTTCCTGTTTTTCAGATTCTGTGCTGCCTAGGGATGTAGTTCTGAGCCTCATATTGAGTGTCAGTCAGCTCTTCACAGAGTAGGGAGACAAAACAAATCCTTTTCCTGATGAAGATCAAGGACAGTTTTCAGGCCCAAAAGCACAAACAATGGTGGACTGAAGGGAGAAACGTGAAGGATGGGACCTCACAACCTCACAAAGCTGTAACTGGACGATTAAACTCCAATATGCAAATAGACGAAAACTTATAAAAGTGTAAGACCTGGTGACCTGTCATCCATTTTGTGACCATTCTAACTCCACCTTGAGTGTAGCCCTGACCAGACTCTTGTCCTGCTCAAGGTGCATCCTTAGAGGCCTTTTGATAAACACACTTTATTCTCTACCTCTGTCCAGTCTCTGTTCCAGGCCAGCCTTCCCAAGGCATCACGCCTGCCACTGATCCTGCCTGGCTGCACTCTGAGCCTCCCAGCAGTGCCGCGTGGGGCTCACCACATCCTGCCACCTTGGCAGGGCCCCAGAATGAAACAGGGAATCCAAACTCTGGGCATCTGACACTGTCAGTTGCACAACCATCAAATTGTCTTCCTCCATGAGTTAATAAAAGGAAAACATGATTAAAACACGTCCCTTTCCTCTTGTCCTTTCTTCCCACACGCAGGACAAGACCTCTTTTCCGCCGCACCGAGGAATACTACATTTCCACTTTATCCACAGAAGAAGTGACCACATACCAAATAAGCAGGGGTCATTGGTACCACAAAAACATGGAAAAATTCTTTTATCTTCATGTATAAGTACATTTTATTTATATTGTTTCAATTTTAAACAGAATTCCAACAGTATTACTAATGGTAAACTAAAACCTTTTTCTAACTCAGAAGCAAAGATTTGTTTGTTTTTGTGACTTTAACAGTACACACCAAAGTCCACTGTCACTGATGAGTCACATTTTGCTAACAGCTTGTCTCCAATATTTAAAATTTTTAAAAAGCATTGGGACTACTTTTTCTAGAAAAATTCAATTATTACTCCAGGCCACAAATATGCAACCAGTGCTGACTTCCTGTCCATGACTTTAATCCCATCAGCTCTGACTTAGAGCGCGATCAAATCCTGCCTGATCAAGTTTCACAATAGATCACTCACCAGACTTCAGGGAGAATTCTGAAATTTCACCAGACATCCCAAGAGCTCCTAGCACGCTGTATACAGTGTGATGTTTCTTGTAATTTTAATTGGATCTGTGTAGAAATACCCTAACTAGTTTTTAAACAAGCAAAGGCATTAAGACAAGATGGATTACATCATGCCACTTTGTTCCCTTCTTTAAATTTTCTGCTGTTTTACCAAAAATATTTTAAAATCCCTCAAGGCTAATGCATGACACAACCTTTCCAGAATCTTACCAACACCACCTCCAAGTTTTAAGCTGTGTTACTGCTCAGTTTCTTGGCTTATCTGCTGAACTCAATCAAAACCACATCTTCTCATTATTTATACACCTCAAACGCTTGGTGACTGCACTGTGTTCAGTAAAACACAGTAAAGTTATTTAGGAAGAACAGGTAGTTGTTTCTTTTGTGCTCTGCTTTGTCTTAGATAAATCAAATGAAACCTAATATTTCATGAACACAACAGTCCTTCCATAAAGGAACTGTGACGTTGTGTAACTTCTTTTTACTACTTCATTAAAAGCAACAGGAATTACACTAACAATGAAATGCTGTGACATGAAATCCCATCATCATTTCCCATCAAAATGCTACAGCAAAACATAGATGGGAAAATATCAGACTGGACTGAACTCTGTATACTCTTAGAACTCTATTGCACTTTTAGATTTACTACAGATATTGTCACTGATAACTTGATTTGGAGCACTGCCTGCACAATTACACCAATGTACACACAGATGGAACCCTGTGTCACTGTCAGATGCACAATTCCTGTGTCCAGTCTCAAAAGGGGTGGGTGAAATGAGATTTAACAGGCTGCTGGCATTAAACATGGCATTCTGAGAACAGGAACACCAATAGAACAAGTGCACTCTGCCAAGCACTGCTTCTCATCCTTGGGAAGCATCAACACAGTCATATGGCAGAAGTAAGGTAATTCTTCATGTTGAAGCACAGGTTCATGCCAGTCGAACATATTCACTCTAGCCTATGACACAATTTTGAAAACCTCTAGAGAAGCTGAAAAATCCCCCCAAAAGTATAAATTTTTACTCAAAAAAAAAAAAATCAAAAAAATCAGTTTACTCCAAAGTGCAAGTTTTATTCAGACTGAACCTTAAATTGTTAATCTGAATTTTAACTAATCACTGCAAAGTTAGCCTAATAATCTTATGTTCTGAACAGCATGTCAGTTTGTGTTTAGTATGAATAGTTTTATGCCAAAATAAGTACTTTTGCCAAAGAATTGTATCTAATGGGACATACCAAAGGGGACCATCACTGAACCTGAGGATTAGATCTGGGAAAAACAAAATTCTTTTTCTATTATGCATTAACAGCTGGGTTTTGCAAGTTAATAGTCAGGTTATTTTAATTTTTAATTCAGGTCAGGCACATTAAAAAACTCATCATGAGTCTTCCATCCAGGGACTCACAGCTTCCTGAGTGTATTTTTAGAGTTAAATAGTCTAAGCCACTAAAAAAAGATTTCAGAGAACTTGCTGTGAGAGAAATGGTGTGAGATCTTGGTACCCCTACCAAAAAATACAAGTGTGTGGATGAAATTACTTAAATATATTTTATATTCAATCCAGATTTTTGCTGTGCTTGATGGTGAAAGCATAACTTAAGCTTATTTCAAAACTCGATACTACATTAAGTCTCTTTTTAGTGTCTTTTTTTTTTNGAAGTTTCTTTTTTGTGTTTTTTTTTTTTTTTTTTGCCTACTTGATCAAACTTTATTGAGGTAGGAATCTAACCAAACTGCTACTACACCCCAAAATACTCCCTGTACCTCTCAAGGTAAAGAGCTATGTGGACTCTTGGCTATTTTTATCAGCAAAACTAAAAACCAGAAAATAAAAGCAGAAGTTTCTTCAAAACGTAGACTTTATGCAGTAGTAAGAAAAAAACAGGAGAGAAATTTCTATAGCTCATTAGCTCTTCCCTCAAATTAATTATTTGTGGCAGTAGCAAACGTGAAACAACAATTCTGCTACTGAAGGACTCAAAACAGAGGGAACAGAGAAAGATAAACTTGGATCTAAAGCTGGGAGAAAGTCTATTTGATGGGATCAAAAATATTTAACATCTCACCATGTACCTTACATAAGTGAATGAAAATGCTCTGTACGTTCTTCCCTAAAAGCAGTTGTGGGGTATTATGTACAGGTATAAACTAAAAAAACATTTAAATAATACTTTTTTACAGTTCAAATAATTAGAAGAGGAAAAAACCCTGCCACTTCATGCTCCACACACATTGTTAAGTACTAGTTTAAATGAGAAATGTCAAGAAATCATCTACACATTTAAGTTTGTTAAAATTGCTCTTGACTTCAACAGATGATTCTGGTTTGTATGATTGGTAAAGTTTGACATTTTTTTATTCTAAAAACAACACAACAGAATCTATTTCTAGCTAAAAAAAAAACCCCAAAATTGACTAGAATGTGTAATTTAAACTAAAAATGACTGACAGATTTTTCGGCTTTTTGTTGCAGAAACCTTGGTTTCCATTCAACTAAAATAGGGAACTTTCTGCATTTTACTTCTGGCTACTCACAAATGCCTCATGGGCCACCTGAAAGGTGGAAGGCTGCATTTTTCAATTTCTATACTACTACTGTGTAGAAAAGCTGTCACAGCAACTATTGTTTTGCAGTATCTCAGTACATCAATTACCAATGACTAAGCACTTATTCTCCAAACTGGGTTGTGTAACAAGATTCACATTAAACAACGTTTATTTAATATTGCAAGCAAGTCCACATTCTGAACTTATCTCCTCAGGTAAGTACATCCTAAAAAGCAGGACTGGAGCTACCCAGAACTGGTGCAAAAGCTACTGTATTGGGACACTGAAACAAATACAGTCATACTACTAGAGTTGTGCTTCTGAAATAATTACTTCTAAAATTTGCATTATTTACATTTTTGTATTTACTATCATATTAAATTTTGCCACTATCAAACATTATGTTCCTCCCTCCCAAAAGAAACCAAAACAAGGGACTGAAAACAAACATAGAGTTAAAACAACCCATTCATAATATCCTCCAAAATTAACAACTACACAGACTGAAAACTTAACTTCTACTTTTGGCCAAGTACTTTATGGGCCAACTGCACTACAGTGACCATTGCATTATATTGGTTGGCCAGTGTATGTTCAACATGCCAAAATAAACACAGTACTACTGAAATAAATAGTTTTTACATAGTAACATCAGAAATTATTCTTTTCTATTGTTTTAGTGACTAAATAGAATTC
>VYXD01012947.1:0-16095 GCA_013397195.1 Hylia prasina | reverse complement strand
GGGACAGGGGACACCGGGAGGGGTGTGGGATGGGGAGGGGACACTGAGCCGAGTGCGGGACACGGGACACCGAGTGGGGGTATGGGACCGGGAGAGGACACCGGGTGGGGCTGCGGGACAGGGGACACCTGGCTGGCGGTGCGGAGTGAGCGGGCTCCGGGCTGGCCAAGAGTGCAGGACCATCGTCACCGGGTACGGGGTCAAGTGGCAGCAGGTCGGGGCTGTGGGTCAGGGGCAGCAGGCGGAGGATGTGGGACACGGGACACGTACCTGTCCATACAGGTCTCATTCAAACAGGAAATATTAAATTAGGAACTTTTTTCAGTTCCTGCTTTCTTTGATCACTGCCTGCCTGACCTCTTTTTTCCTGTTTAAAGTAACAGCCTTTCATTCCAGAGGAATCTGTCCATTTAAATTAGAACATTTCTGGAGAATTGGGTGGGTTTTAGATAAATGTGGTGATTGACTTACATTCCAGTGGCAAAACCGCTTACAGAAAAATATATTTCTTGCTGAGAACTCCTGACCTGTTGCGGAACAAGAAGCTTTTCTTCCTTTCCAAAAATTTCAGCTCAAATGCTAAGCGGAAAGAACTGCTAGAGTTTAGACAATTGTTACTGAAGGAAAATTATTTTCTCTGTTCAAAAATTCCAGGGTGCAACCAGTTCATATGGCTCAATGGCTGTTAGCTGTTGAAGTTCAGCATTCCATAAAGCCAGATAAGATAGCTTTTTATCATTAAGTAGACAGGAAATCAGCTGGCTCTGGAGGCCAAGCAGTGCATTTTTATAACCTAGAAACTAGATAATAAAGGCCTGTTTCAACAGAGCAATGTCAAAGTTAGCAGCATTGTCTGAGGATGGAGACCCAAGAATGTGTTGGACAGTTCAGTGAAACACACCTGTGCAGTAGTTGTGGCTGCCAGAAAAATGATAGTTACATTTCTGTTTTAAACTCCTGCATGCCAGATTTTTACCTTGTGCTTCAGGACACTCACACAAATGTACAGTGGCGCCTAGAGAGAAATTCTCCCAGCACTGTTTTTGTGTAACTCCTGACTGTGCTGGTGCCTTCCCTTGGGATCAGCTGTTCCTGGTGGTCTGTGCTGCACACAAGGCTTACACTGCATTTCTCTGTGCACTCCTCTGGGATTACCCCACCTGCCCAGGTGCCCTTGGGTCAGAGATGCCAGGCTCTGCAAGTAGAACCAGTGCTGAGAATTATGCTCTGTTGAGGTTGGAGGTACCAACAAGGTCAAGTTGACCTGCATTCCATATCAGAACCACTCCTGGGGAGAAAAAAAATGACAGGTTATTGTCATGGGGACTAATTTCTGAGAGGAACAGAAAGCCCAGTGTATGGACATTGGAAGAAAGGGCAGGTTACACACGAAAAATAGGGAGATGCTGTTCACCATTGTAGGGGGAAAATTCATATGGCCAGAGCTTGATTAGTGTTTAAGCTTGCCAGCACTGTGAAGGACAGCAAAAAGGACTCCTTAAAACATGTTACCAGCAAAACAAAGATCAGAGATTGGTCAGCACTTGACGAGGTCAGACACCTCACAAACAGGGACATGGACAAAGCAGAGATTTTTTTAATGCCTTCTTCACCTCTGTCATTAGCACCAGTGATCGGCTGTGGGAGCCCCAGAGCTCTGTGTTGTGATTAGGGGCAGGATAAGCTCCCAGCCAAAACTGAACTTGCTTGAGGCTTGCTGCTCCAGCTGGATGCACATAAATCTATGGGGCAGGATGGGGTTCATCACAGGGTACTGAAAATGCTGGCCCTGTCATCACAGGATCTCTCTCCATTATTTTTCAAGTCTAGGGAGCCTGGAGAGGTCCCAGGAAACTGGAAGCTGTCCAAAGTCCTAGTTTTCAAGACAGGCAAGAAGGAAGACCCTGGTAATTACAGCCCTGTCAATCTCACTTCAGTGAGAGTAAAAGAGAGTTATTTTTCCGGGCATTATTGAAAAAAACACTTGAGAGACAACACAGTCTTTTGATTTCCAGCAAGGAGCAGGTTTCTGGCTGAGAAAATTTCTCTGGATAACTCTCTCATTCTTTTCAAGTTTCGGGATGGGGGGAGGGCGAGAGATGAGTTTACTTATACATGTATGTGTGTTCTGTTTCCAATTGCTGTCTTTCACGCTCCAGGAGCCCTTGCTGGCCGTGTCCTGGCAGAAGGAGGTGACCTGCTCCCACACGGTGGCACTGCTGGCCTGGCTGTGTCCCACAGTGTCCCCACGGCCTGCCCAGGGAAGGGTCCTGAGAATAGCCCAGTGGACCTTGCATCTCACAGAATCACAGAATCACAGAATCACAGAATCGTGGCCCTCTGCAGCTGGTTGGTGAATCACAGACTGATCTAGGTCACCTTCTGCTCCTCTTTGCAGGATTTTGGGGAAGGGGAAAGGCGCTGGGTTACACCAGCGCTGAAAGCATTGTGTGGTGAGAAGAGTCCTGCTCATCCCTCGCTGGCTCAGGGCACTCATGGGGCCAAACACCTCCTGTTGCTCTTGTTTTTCCTGCTTCAGCTGCCCCCCAGACCGCTCTTGTTTCTCCTCACTGCTGCCATGCTGAGCCACTTTTTCCAAACATAAGCTCTCAGCAGCACCTCCAAGCTCCATCCACGCCTTTTCCCTCAAAGCCTGTTCACCTCTTCCAACACCCCTATAACTCCTCCACACTTTTTTCCTCCTAAGCTTTCCTTTGTGCCCCCATTCCTTTCCTCTTTGCCCAGTGCTGCATTTGAGGCCTGAGCCAGAACACACACTTGCAGGTGGAGTGGCCTTTCCTTTCCTCAAGTCGGGCTTCGGATTGTTTCGTAAATGGGTCAGGTGCAGCTCCGTCAGGTGCAAGCTCTGGTTGTGTTTTTGGACAAACAGCCATGGTTGTGCCTCAGAAGGGCCATGCTGGACTCTCCTTGTGGCTGACACCCTGCCTGGCTCGGGCTGAGCTGCAGGATTTGGGCCCTTCCACGCCGTGAGGCACTCGGGCATCCATCGCTCTGATCAACCCACGCAGCTGCTAAACTGGGTCCCTGCCTGTGTTTTCCTCTTGAGTGTGACTGTTTGTTAAATAATGTAGTGACACGAGGTTCCTTGAACTCAGTTTATCCTCCCGTGTAGCCATGGGAACAGCCGGCGGGGTGGTGATGCTGGGCCTGCCCTCAGATCTGCTGCAAGGCTCTGGGTTAGCCTGGCTCAGCCCTGCTCCTTCCACTGATGCTGTCCTGCCTGGCAGCTTCCCTTCTTCAGGCTTGTTTTCTTTCTTCTTCAGCCAGCAGCGTGACTGTGCTTTAAACCTGGGATGTGCCGGGGGTGATGGGGAGTTTGGGGGAAGATGAGAGGTTTAGGGGCAGCCAGATGTGACAGACAGGGGAGCAGTGGCACCCAAAAGATGCTGCAACTCTCTGTGCTGCCTGCAGTAGATGGTTCATGGGAAGAAAATAAGGACAAGTGCAAGTAGTTGACCTTATCAATCTCTACAACTCCCTGGAAGGTGGCTGTGGTCAGATGGGGTTGGTCTCTTTCACAGGCAGCAACAGACAGAATGAGAGGACACAGCCTCAAGCTGTGCCAAGGGAAATATAGGTTGGATATTAGGAAAATTTTTTTTACAGAAAGTGTGATAAAGCACTGGAATGGTCTGCCCTGGCAGGTGGTGGAGTCACCACCCCTGGATGTGTTTAAAATAGACTGGATGTGGCACTCAGTGCCAGGGTTCAGTTGAGGTGTTGGGGCTGGGTTGGACTCGATGATCTTGGAAGTCTCTTCCAACCTGGTGATTCTGTGATTCAATACTGTCCAAGCCTGTGCTTATTTCCAGTGCAGAAGCATCTTGAATCAAACCTGATTTCCTCCTTTATGCCATAAAAGGCTCCAAGGAGCTGAGGAGAACCCACCCTTACAGTGACACATTCCCTGTCCCTCCTGAAGGACATTCTCTCGCCCAGGCTGTGGGTATGGAGGAGAGGGTGTGTGGGTGGCCAGCACAGCGTCACTCCTTTGACTCAAACACTTCATTTTACCTGGAAAGGCATGAGACCATGTGACAGAAACCAGTGCTTAGGTGATATCACCAAACATGTGTGGTGTGTATTGCCTGAGAGTCAGAGTTGAGCAACACAGCAATGTGGACAGAGAGTGCTCCATCCTGCATGGTGAGGATTGTGTCATTTCCCCCAGGGCTGCACTTACACCTTACCACAGGAGGGACTTTCTCTGTTTCTATTGGAGGCAGAAAGGACACGTCTATACAGCTGTGGGGTTTTTTGCAGTCTGTAGGACCTGTGTCTGTGTCTACCATTCTTCATCTCCTGCTTGGTTGAATCCCGTTTCGTTTCCAGCTCATCTTTCAAGATTTCAGAGCTGTTGCTGTGACCTCTCTTGACATGTTCAGATTGTGCTCTTTACTGTGTTTTCAGGTCAGTGCTGCAGGTGGGAAGACTTGAGAGCGAAGGTAGCTCCCTTATCTCCCTCCATTCATAGTTCGAAAGTAGCTTTTATTCATTCATGTTTGGTGTTTTGCTTCTGACATCTCTCCAGCTGGTCCTCAAACCACAGGCCTACACCACGATCATAATCAATTTTCAATAGAGCTGTTGATGAGATTGAATCTGTACCAGGATATTACAATGAGCCAAAGTTTTACTTTAGCAGCGTTTGGGATGCTTGCACCAGTTTTTATGGTTGCATGAAATATGGTTTCTGAAGTACAAAATAGCCAATGATCTTGGGAGCATCCATGCTTCTGACCATTCTGGGAAGTTTTATCCCAAAAGCCAATCATCCCTTGAAGCATCTACCCTGGGTGGGTGAAAAGACAGACCTTTATTTTCTTCTCCAAAGCTGCTTCTAAAGCAGGAAATGTCCACACCTCCTTCAGACTTGATCTCAATGTTCTTCACGGCACATATGTGTAATCTTAGCTGCTGCTGCTACTCCTCTGCATCTTTTTTTGTTCCCTCCCATTTAAGTAGCTCTATGATCTGAACTTTATCCCTAACACACTTGACCTTCTTTTTCAGAGGATTATGCACAGACATCCCCGGAGTTTTTCATGGCATGTGTCAAGCCCTTGGGCTAAAAGCTGTCTCCTGGCTTATTCCTGCCACCCAGGGAGAGGAGAACATGTTTGAGTGATTGTCATGGTTTAACCCCAGCTGGCAACTCAGCCCCACGCAGCCACTCACTCCCTCCCCACCAGTGGGATGGGGGAGAGAATTGGAAGAGTAAAAGTGAGAAAACCCGTGGGCTGAGATAAAGACAGTTTAATAACCAATGGAAAAGTCGTGTATGCAAGCAAAACTAAACAAGGAGTTTATCCACTGCCCCCCATGGCAGGCAGGTGTCCCAGGAAGGCAGGGCCCCGTGACATGTCACAGTGCCTTGGGAAGGCACACTCAGAATGTCCCCCCTTCCTCCTTCTGCCCCAGCTTTATGTGCTGAGGGTGATGCCACAGGGTCTGGGATATCCCTGTGGTCAGCTGGGGTCAGCTGTCCTGGCTGTGTCCCTCCAGCTCCCTGTGCCTCCTCCCTGGTGAGGGGGAGGAGCAGGAAAGGCCCTGGCTGTGTGTGATCCCTGCTCAGTGAGAACTCCAACATCCCTGTGTTACCAACCCTGTTTCCAGCACAGAGCCAGAACTCAGCCCCACAGCAGCTGCTGTGAAGGAAATTAACTCTGCCCAGCCAAGCCCAGCACGGTGATGTACAGAAAACAGGCACTCAGGCATTAGTGAGAGGAATGGGCTCTGCTGAATGAGGAGGTGGTGAGCAAAGGCCAGCTTTGATGCAAGCATCCATCAGCAGAGATCCTTGAGCCTACGGAAGCGTTCAGCAGCCTGTGAACAGTTAGCGGGCTTCATATTCTCACCTCTCTATGTCTGACATCAGCAGCAAGATAAAAATATATGCTCCTTACAGCAACACACGGGGCTTTTGGCATTTCTTGAGCTGATTTGTTTTCCCCAGTGTGAGGAAATAACACACAAAGTCGTTCCGTGATGGAGCATTTCCTAAATGGATGTAGCTTGGCAAACTGCAGCTATTAATTTTCCTTAGATAAGCTGGTATCAGAGTAGCTGGGTTTGAAACCTGGAACTTCCCTTCTGCATCTTTCAAAGCTCTCTCAAAGATGCCTGTGCCAGGAGCTGCTGCCAGAGCAGTTTGGGGGGATTAAGTTGTGTAGTGGAGATAAACACCTATTGGAGGTGAGGAGGTCAGAAAGGCATCTTCAGAGATAAAGATGTTTGGCAAAGCCTTCTCCTCGCAGAGCTCTCAGTGTCCACTGTGCCAGCACCATGCTGTGCCCCATGAAGTCCTGGGGCTGCAGCCAGCAGCCCTGGCAAGGCTTGGGGGGACCCAGCCTGTCCTGCCCTGGGTCCCAGCGTTGCATGGGGGGTGTGCAGGAGCAGGCAGCAGTGCAAGGAGCCAGGGAAGAGCAGCGTTGTGTTTCCCCTCAGCTCACGCTGCTGAAGGCACTGTGGCTCTCTTCATTCCATCACTGAGCTGGGAGCTTTAGTCCTGCATTTCCTGGGCAGCCTCCCTCTGCTTTGCCAAGACCTTCCATGGGAAAGGGCAGCTGCACTCAGGGACAGCTGAGGGTAAACTTGTCTCCTCACACAGGACTGGGCTGCCTTCACACTGTGTTTTGCACTGCTTATCCCCTTTTATTCCCCATGAGGATTTTACTCGTACAGAAGTTGGGTGCATCTCTCTGTGGCCTGTGAGGTAAAACCTGTTTTCAGCTGCAGAATCCCAAGGCAGAAATCAGCCCCTTGGGACACTGGTCACCCTGGCACAGCAGGGAGATGGGACTCCCTGAGCTTTGGGAAGGAGCCCATAACCCACAGCAAGCCCAGCCAGGTGGAAATTTATGGTGTGTTAGCAGGATCCTGGCAGCTCCCTGGGCTGGCCTATGGGGACTTCGTTCTGGGAGCCACTTCCAGGGGCTTTGCCTTGCAACAGGGAGGTCCTTCCCCTTGCAGAGGATGTCTCTGGACCCAAAGCCTGCTCTCCTTGCCTTGAAAACAAGGAGATAATTGTTTTTCTCCCTGATATCTCTCCCCTGCTGCCTCTCTGGGCAGCACTGAGGTGGAGTGAGCCTTGCCCCGGCCAGCAGCCAGGCCTGGGGTGAAACATCCTGCCAGTTCACAATCTGGAAACATTAAAATAAAGGGTGTTTGGGAAGGGCATAAGGCTGAGGAGGAGGTGTTCACTTGTGGGAGGATCAGAGGCTCCCAGTGCTCTGTGAGATGCGTGCCTGGCTTCTGAGGCAGCTGGGGGAGAACCAGAAGCAAAGAGCAGAGCCTTCATTCCTGTAAAACTGTGCTGGAATAGTTCAAAGGGCACATTGGCATCACAGTGGTGGATCCAGGGACAGCTGAGGTCTGCCCTTAGCTCTGTAATGCCTGCAGAGTCTTTTCTGGGCTTTTATATGCCCTGAAAAATGCTGAAGGCTGAAATTGTGCTCACTGCCTCAAAAGGAAAGGGCTAAAAATTTGGGTAATGAAAAAGCATCTGTTAGAGAAATCTTGGGAGCACCTGCCAGGTAGAGCTGGTGCTGTGGGACTTTGTTCCAATGACCTGAGAAACCTAGAGAGACAGCTTTTCTGGGAAAGCAAGTTAGAGGAAATCATGCTGCTTCTGACGTGAGTCTTGTTCTGCTTTCAGCCTTTTTTAGCAGGCTGGACATCCCAGAAACAGAGGGTGTTGTAAGTTCTGTGGAAAAAGACACCTGACTTGAGGAAAGATGAGTTTACCAGTGTGGGAAAAACTTCATGCAAAGCACACCCTGAAATCCTGAGTAGAGATAAAAGGCCAAAGCTGGTGAAGCCCCCCCTGGTTTCTCTGCTTATGGGGTGATTTGTTTCTTCCAGACTTGTGCTGCTCAGCAGAGAGCCTGGAGGGGCTCGGCTGTGCCTGGGGTCTGAGCATCTTCCAGGTATGAACCTTGCTAGCAGCTGCCAAAATGTTGGTGCCCTCAGGCATGGAGGTGACAGGATGGCAGGGATTGCTTGGGAAGACTCTCCAGACTTGCTAAAGTGGCTGCAGCTCTGCTTGTCCATGTAAAGGTGCTCTGTTTGTCCATGTAAAGGTGTTTGGGATCCTCTGGTCTTCCTCTCTTCTGTCCAGCTTGGAGCTGTGGAACCATCACATGGCAGTGGAGCTGTCAAGGGTACAGGACAATTTATCTGCAATTCTCTAAATCTGCTCTCCAAAGCAGATTTTGACAGATTTTGGAGATGGAGTATGTGTTCCCCAGTATTTCTGTGAAAAGAGCTTACATTTGTACCACTATAAAAGTATATCTTGCTCACTGAATTGGTGTGGGTTCTACTGCAAAGCCTTTTTTTGCTGCTACAGCTTGCATGCACATGAGGTGTGCTGAGATCACTAACCTGAAGCTCATCCAGTAGAGATTAGGCTCAAATTATTATGGAACAATCTGATTGTGATGTTAATGCAATGCCTGGAAGATCAAACCTCCGTGTCCTCTCCATGAGGATTTGCTGAGATAAACACCTTTTATAACTCTCCTGATAGATTTCTGAGCTGTTGTTCAGACAGGAAGGTGCTTTCTAGCAATCTCCTTCGGTGCACCCAAAGGCCTCTGTCCCCTGCAGCGTCATGGGGTTCATTCTGTCCTGTTCCCTCATATCTTTCCTTCAAGACTGAAAGATCCTTTGAAGTGCCTTTAAACAGGTCTCCTCTGGGAGGCTGTGGAAAGCTGTGAGTTTGTGCACCAGTTTTCCCCCTGACAGAAGGTGTTTCCCAAAGAGGAGCTTGTTTCTCACCTCCATTGCAAGGTCTCCCACCAGGACCAGAAGAGCCAGGCACCAAGAGCCTGACTCCAGACAGGGCCAGCCCCATGGCTCCAGGAGGGCAGGAAGCCTTTGGAGGTAAAATGTGAGTGCAGTTGCCAGCTGAGCACCACAGATGCCCAGAGGTGAATCCCTGAGGCTCTCTCCTGGCTGGGGCAGGGAATGCCTCTCCCATCCCTACCAGTGCGTGACTTGAGCCCAGCCTGGGAGTCAGGATTTGGAGTGTCTGGGAGCAGCCCCTTTCAGTTGTGGATCCTCTGCTGCTCCTGAAAAGGCTGCAGCAAAGCCACGGGCCATCTTCCACCCCAGCCCTGGCTTGCTGAGGGGCCAGGAGGCTCTGACACGGTGTGGGAGGCAGCTGGGAGTGTGCTGTGGCTGGGGAGAGGGTGGAGGAATGTGCTGGTCCTTTCCAAGTGCCTCAGCCCATCAGGAACTTGGCCTGAATTTCCTTCCCCCTCCCATCTCTCCTATCTGAGCAATTCCTGGGGGCTGTGGGCAGAGATGGGCCCTCCCAGCACGTGGCTGATCCTCCCCAGAAAGCTTGCATGGATTATTTGCTGGTGCTTCAGGTCAGCTGTGCTAGGCAGAGATGAGAAGCAGGTTGGGAATGCCAGAAGGAGCTCTGCTTGCTTGGAGGGCTCCAGGGAGACAGGAGGTGTGTGATCCTGGTGGCTCCAGGGCAAACCTGTGCCCTCTTTACCTGGGCATCCCTGCCTAGTGCTCTGCACAAGAAGAGGCTCTGCTCACACCTGGGGCAGTACTTGGTGGGCAAGGACTGGATGTAGAGGCCTTGGAGGTGGGCTGTGTTGTTCCCTCTTTGGAAGAAGTTTTTGCATGTTTCTTGTGACCAGATGATGAGGTTGCAGTCCCTGATCCTGGGTTGGGGTGTACTGAGTGTTTATTGTGCCTCTATCTCTTTTGAAGATAAGGGCACATTATTTTATTGCCCCATTCCTTTTATCAAGGCATCATCCAGAGTGAGAAGAGGAGAGGGGAAGGACTCATTTCCTTATGACAGGGGATTAGTCACTGCAGCCTGGCCCTCCAGTGAGGGCTGCAAGGTTCCCCACTCCACCACTCTGGCCTGAGAGACGAGGGCTTGAGATGGAGAGAGCTCTTCCCCACCCAGCCCTCCTCCCACCCCTGCTTTCCCCCTAACTGCCCATCTTGTCCTGAACTTGGCTCTGCTCCCCTGTGCCTTTCCTGCAGGGAATCCTGGAGCACCCTGAGCTTTTGCCACCGAGCTGCTGAGGGGCAAGGACCATCTGAGGGGCTGGCTCTGTGCTGTGCTGGCTCTGCTCCATCCCTTCACTCACGCTTGCCATCAGCAGAGCTGTCCCCCTGTTCTCTCTGTCCCTAGGCTGGGCCACATCCAGGCTGCCCTCCAGAACCTGGTTTATCAATAATGAGGAACATGGTTATTGCACGATGCAGAGATAACCATTGCCACCACATCTGTGCACCCAGTGTCCTCCCCTCCCCTTCCCCATCCTCCTTCCCCAGTGGAAAATCTGCGTCAACCTGCCTTGCCCTGTAGCAGGTTTCACATCTTTCTGTGCATTCACACTGAAGGCCAGGAAAGCTGGAGGGGAGAAACGTTCCCCTCCCTGAACCCACCCACTGCTCCCCTGTGGCAGGGCTGGTGGCACAGGGGAAAGGCTGGCCCCTGTTCCAGTGTGGTGGCTGTTTCTGTACCCAGGCTGCCTGTCTCTGCCTGTGCCAGCTGCCTTTCTCCTTCTGGGGGAAGCTTCCCTTCTGCTCCTTGAATTAAAGCATTAATAAGCCCAGCACCAATCAAGCTCTGAGCGTTTCAAATGCCCCTTTGTTTAATTAGCACAGCCTCTGCCCGCAGACAGGGGTGGGAGGCGAGGGGCAAGGACCCAGTGCCCAGGAATTCCTCCTCTTTAAGGTGTGACCTTTTGTGCCAACTATTTTCTCTCCCACTCTCTCCACCAGCTGCCCAAAAAAAAAAATAAAAAACAAACCACATTTATGGCCTCAGAACTTGCAGCATCTCCTGGGGGGCTGCAGCCAGCAGGTTAAACCTCTTGCATACCCCTGGGCACTCTTTTCCCCAGGGCAGGAACAAATAACTCAGGTGGCCCAGGGTTGATGCTGTGCTTTGTGCTTTGTCCCTTGCCTGTGGAAATGGGGTCACTGACCTTTTCCTTGAGCTCCACCCTGGTCCCCTTCAGCGAGTGTCACCCTGGGGATGGGTCCCCGTGTGGCTCCTTGCTCTCTGAGGAGGGGAGAAAGTGTGACCCAGCGTTATCAGGAGCGTGTTAACCCCACAGCAAACATGATTTCTCTGGTGCAAGGGTGATGGTGGTGACGTTTGAGTGGAGAATGTGGTCCCTTCCTCTCCATGAGCTAATCTAAATTGCTTTATGAGGGGCCAGCAGGTAGACCAAGGCCTCCTGCTCCTTGGGGGACAAGGAGCCAGGACAAGGTGGTCTGTGGGTGGCCCTGTGCTGTGGCACAGCCGAGCAGGGGTTCTCTCAGGTGGGGCAGTGGTACATCACATGGATTAAAGTGTTCTTGCTCCCCGGTGGGCTGTGGGGCTGGGCTGCCTGCACCTCCTCACCTGGCACGCCCTGGCACGTGCCCAGCATCCCCCAGTGCCACCAGCACCCGCGTACATGTCATGCTGCTGCTCCTGTGCAGGGCTGCACCCTCCACAGCCTTGGCCCCTGCCTGCCCATCCCTTGCAGCTTTCCAGTGTCTCACTGGTGGTGTTTTTCTCCCCAGACAGACCCTTCAAGGACCTCGGGCTCAGGACCTGCCTGGGAGGCCTCTCTGCAGCTGAGCTGGGCTGCTCAGACTCCACCACAGCCAGGAGCTGCCTCTGGTCCTTGGGACCATGTTTCCCCCAGGGGTGCCAGCGCTCAGTGGGATGGGGATGTGGGAATGCCAGGGCTCCCCACCACCCTTGGATGAGCAATGAATCCCCAGTGGGCACCCCAGACTCATCACACCTGCAATCCTAGAAGCAAGAAGGGCTGGGGGAACAGAGGGAAGGTGCTGCCTGCTATTATCCCACGGGGAGCTCTGCTTGTCCCTGCTGGCACCCTGGCAGTCGTGGTGCGTGGCAACCTCCCTGCGTGGTGCCCAGAGACAAACTGTGCCAGGGAGTGGCTCTCCTCCTCCTCAGCAGTGCTCCCACCTGCCCGGGCTCCTGGGTGACAAAGCCATCAGCTGTGGGGTGGGGGACACAGGCCAGAGCAAGGGCCAGGGGCACCTTTCACACCTTGACCCCCTCCACAGCCCCCCTGCTGGCCCCTCGGTGCCAGAGAAAAGCTCGGATACAGTCTGGCTAGAAAGACGTATTTATTGCGACATCGGTTTGCAACCAGCACTCAGCTCCCCCAGTGCAGACCCGCACGGATGCCCTTGACCCCGCTGCGATGCCTCCGTGGCCAGCGGGCCGGTCCCTGGGGCCACAAGCCCACTCCCCTGTCCAGGTAGGTTCATCGGGGCTGCGGGCTGGGGTCCGGCTGCGAGCCGGCAGCACGGAGCAAAGAACAAAGCCAGATTCAGGGTCCTTCATCAAGGTAAGCCACCAGCTGGGATCTCCAAGCAGTCACAAGGCTCTCAGAATCCCAGGGAGAGAGCGGGGTCAGCCCCCCCAAGCACATGAGAGGGCTGAGCACGGGCGATGCCGCCGTGTCCTCTGTTATTACCGCGTTCCCCCGGCGCCAGCCCGGACTCTCTGGGCAGCCGGGAGAGGTGCCAGCCTCCTTCCCACCTGCAGTCACTACACGTATCCCGTCAGGTTGTAGGAATTGACTTCACTCTTGGTCTTCTGCACCTGGCTGACAGAGGGCTGGGGGCTCTTGCTCGCCAGCAGCTGGGGCTGGCAGGCGCTGGAGTAAGCGGCCGTCGTGTCCCGGGCAGGGCAGGAGGCGCAGAGGATGGAGCCGCCGATGAGGGAGAGGAGGGAGGAGACGATGCCGAGGTAAAGCGCCTCCCCGAGCTCGAACTTCATGCTGTCGGGGATGACGGGGTTGCGGAAATCGCGCAGCACCACGTGGATGTTCCACACCAGCGGGATGAAGCACAGCAGCCCCCCGAGGACGAAGCCTGCGCCGCCCGCCACCGCCAGGCGGTCCTTGCCCCGCGAGCCCTGGCTGAAGACGGTGCACCTCATGCCCACGACAGAGAGCAGGCAGGCGAGGGAGGACACGGCGCAGGAGCTCACCATGAGGGCTTGGGCTGCCTGGATGTCGGCGGGCAGGTTGAGCAGGGAGCTGTAGATGTCGCACTGGGTGATGCCCGTGCTGTACGTGGCGCACTCCATCCACAGCCCCTTGGTGAAGCTGATGGCTGTCACGATGCTGGAGCCGAGGTAGGCGCTGACCTTCCAGCTGGGCAGCAGCGTGGCCGTCAGCGTGCCGATGTAGCCCAGGAAGGCCACGGTGTAGCCCAGCAGCTGGAGCCCCATGGACACCATGGTGGGGGCTGGCTGTCGCCTCTGTCACCTACCCAGGGCTGGCAGCTCGTCACCCGGGTCCCTCCCGTGTGCTCACGTTCCCATGGCCCTGCCAGAGGCTCGGCTCGCAGCGCTGCAGCTCCACCCCGCTCCCCGGGGTGCTGGTTTTGTGCGGGGTGGGAGCCGCGGGGAGGTTACCTGCGAGAGTGGAAAGCAATCCCTCCCCGATTAACGATTGACCCAAGCCCGTGGAGGAGTGCCAAGCGCCCTTTCACCTCCGCTATCTCCCCAGCCAGGCTCCCGAGGCAGAGCAGCGCTGCCCAGGAAGGACGCCAAAGCCCTCCCCTGCGCTGACGCCGCGGGCAGGGATGGAGAGCCAGCTGCTGGTGTGGGGAAAGTGCCCTCTGCCTTCCTCGAGGTCCCTTGTCTACTGTGGCGCCTCGAGCTGAGGAAGCCAAAAAGCTGTGGCTGCACCATCTTATTTGGGACCTGCTGGAGGTGACTTCAGGTGGTGAAGCTCGCCCGGCTGAGGAAAGGGGATGGCACCTTGTGCCCATCTGCACGGGGCTCACCCAAGGGATCTGCAGTCACCCACAACCCACCCCGAGCTGCTGAGGCTCCTTTGGGACAATGGGACACGGCTTCCTGAGACTGAACCACAGATATCGGCCTTTCTGTGCTGCTGGGGACAAGGATGGAGAGGGACGCATGTGACAGTGACACCTGCATCCCCAGGAGAGCCTGGAGGGCCACAGAGGGCACAGTTGCATCAGGGCTGGCATCTCCTTTGGGATGCTTCCTGGAAGCATGCCAGCCAAGCAGGGTGACCTGTGTGTGGAGGGGTGAGGAGCAGTTTGGGGTGCAGCCCTCGCTGGGTTTTTGTGCCGGTGCCACCTCCCACCCACAGCCCCTACACGGGCGGGGGGGTTGGCAGAGGTGGTGGAGAGGGTTGGTTTGTTTTCCCTTTGCTTTGTTTAAAAATTCCTCCTTCTGTGGTGCCTTGCGAAACTGGACTGAGCCCCGGCACGGCGGCCAGTGGCCTCCCTCACCCTGGAAACGCTGCTGGCTGAGCCTGCTGCCACCACCCAGGGCTGCCCCTCTGCCCCCGTCCCCCCCGCTGCCACCTCAAACGCTTGGCACCAAAGTTTCCCAGCTTTCTGCCGCCTCTCCTGTGCTCTAACCAAGACCTCCCACACCTCAGTTGCTGGAAAAGAAGCACCTGGGGTGCTCAGGGTGCCGGCAGAGAGGTGCAGGAGGGAGCTCTGTGGTACTTACGGAGGTGGCTGGAGCTGCAGGTGCGGCGCAGGGTGGCTCAGCCGGGGGTCCCCCAGCACTGGAGGCGGCTGCTCGGGGCAGGGTGAGCAGCCAGGGCCCCAGGCCAGGGGATCAGGGGCTGCACTTGTTCAGCCACAGCTTTGCACAATCCACCTGTAAATCTCCTCCTGGATCAGAGGCTTATTGCAGATCAGAATTAAACCCTTTGGGCGTCGGGAAGGATTGGGGAGCCGGGATGCCTCGCTTTGCTGCTTGTCTATGAATGATCGGGGTAGGTTCACCCAATGGGTTCAGGTTTGAGGCTTGCTGTCATCCTTCTGGACAGCTTTAGTGGCTGGCAGGTGACTGTGCCACTATCCATGTGTCCGCTCTGGGCTGTGCTGCCTGTACTGGGGTTCGAGGGGCAGTGAAACACCAGCAGGTTGGGCTCCCCACCCCTCAGAGCCAGCCTGAGCTTTTGGTTTACTCTTCCTGGCCCTGCTTGTCCTCCACGGGGTTTGTTGTTGTAAGACTACTGGCCCAAATGAGGAGCAAATGGGGAAGGTAATGAGAGCCGTGCTGGCCCCGTGCCCCCTCCTGCTCACCGGCTGCCACAGATGGAGAGGGGCAGGGAGGGCCTCTGGTGACAAATTGTGCTTGGAGCTGAGCAGGGTCCAGCCAGCGTTTGGACAGTGGTGTTTGGATGCTGATAGCAGAGCTACAGCAGGGACCATTTGCTATTTTCTTTCCTTGTCCCAAACTGAAACTCTCCCAGGAGCACGAGGTGACCGGTCTGCCAGTGGCACTTTTCTCTGAGTGTTTGGGCAGGAGCAGTGGGCAAGGATAGGATGAGTGGCCCTGCTGGGGCCAGGGGGTGCATCAGCCTTTCACCCTCACATTGAGGAGCTTTTCTGTACCTCCTGATGTGGTCCACATCTCAAAAACTCAAAGGAGAGGGCAGGGAGCACTGCCAAGTGCGTGCTCTCCCATCTGTGGAAATGGGATCTGGCAGCTCCCTGGGGTGATGGGCCATGGATGCCTGAGCAAGACCATTGCCCTGACAGTGCCTGGGGTCCATCCCTGCTGCCTGTCTTCCCTCCCTGGCTGCTCTTGAGCCTCTCTCCAGTCATCAGCTGCCTCCTGGTGGCTCTGTGCTTGCCACGGCCGTAGCCCATCACTGTCCTCACCGTGCCCTTTGTGCTGTCCCCATCACAAGCCCACCACACTGTCCCCATGGCATGCCCACCACACTATCCCATGCCCACTGCACTGTCCCAGTCCCATACCCATCATGCCGCCGCACCATTTCCCATCCCTTTCCCATCTCCCCCCCACCGCCTCCCTTATGCAAATAGCTACAAAAAGCACTTAATCATCCTTGTTAATTGTCTCTACCCTCCCCTGTTCCCCCCCGGGGATTTTCTCACAAATGGTGTCCAAATTTTCCCTTTTTGTGTTTTGCTTTTCCACCAGAGATCGCAGCCCCTCCGCCCCCAGCCTCCCCCCGGCCCTCTGTTTACACAACTGGGACAAATTTCACACCGCTGTCCCCCACGGCCCCAGCCCCTCGCTCCCCTGCCCCA
>VYXD01012945.1:13769-35676 GCA_013397195.1 Hylia prasina | reverse complement strand
GCTCTCGGGCAGCTCCCCAGCAAATGGACGAGCCTGCCCTTCTCCCCTCGTCGTATTTTTGGGACTCCGCTCCGACCGGTCACTCGAGCTGTCCCCCTTCTCGGGTTTCTGACACCTGCAGCCTCCCTCCGGCGTGCAGGGGAGGTGGCAGGGAGAGGAAGGGAGAGGAAAGGCTCTTTGCGGGGAACGGGCGCTGCGTGCAAATGAGCGCGGAGCTGTCTCCCATTATTCCTTCAACAACAACGACAACAACAAAAAAGGACTTTGGAAATGTAGAGTTCTCCCTGTCAATACATGAGATGAGGGCGGGAAGGCCTGGGAAGTGAAATCCCTGCGGAGAGAGGCGATGGGATGACCGGGCAAAGGCACGGGTGGCTCTGGAGGAGATCCAGCTGTGGGGGAACGCGGCTGAAATCCCAACCGGGGCTCCAAGGCAGCGGGAACAATGGGGCCTGTATTCAGGCTGGGCTCAGAGATGAGAGGGGAAGATAGAGACAAAAAAACCAAGTGAAAGCTTTCTACTGCTAATTGCGAAAAATGCCAGGAAATGAGTGAGCTGGAGCCGCCAGGAATAATGTGGGAGACCGAAATTGGGGATGAGAGTGTTTGACATCAGCTACAGCCTCTGGCAAAATACAGCCGGGGGTTTGGGGGGCATTTTTATTTTCTTTGCTCTCTTCCAAGCGACAGGGAGCAGGAAAAATGAACTTTTTTTGTTGGATCGCTGAGGAGCCTGGCATTCTAAGTTCCCTAATTAAAGACAGGTCCTTTCTGGGACACACCATTCCAGCTGCTGGGAAAACTCAGCCCCAAGAAAAACGGCTCCAGAGCTGCTGAAGACGTCATGGCAGTGATTAAACAGCACTCGCCAAGAACATCCAGGACACATCCAGGTTCAAACTGGGAGATTCTGGGAAGCAGGAGGGGATGTCTCACCAAGAGAAGGCACAGGGAATGAAAAGGAGAAGGACAAACCTCCTGGATGCAGGGAACGCCACAAAAATGGTCACAAGAAGGAAGAAGCCCCAGCTTCTGTCACCACGGGGAATGAAGAGGAGAAGGAAGAACCTCCTGGATGCCGGGAATGCCACAAAACCAAAGGGCTGCAGCATCCCCAGAAGGAAGAAGGCCCAGCCGGGAAGCAGAGGCTCCCAGCGAGGGGAGGAATTCCTGCAGTGTGACTCGGTGCGGTCCCTCAGTGCCATAGCAGCAGTGATGTTTCTGAGCCAACAGCCAGCCCAGAGCCCCGAGCCCCGGGCCAGCTGCGGGGTAATCCGAGCAGGGTTCTGCAGAAATGTCACTGCCCCGGGGGGCCCAGCGGGGCTATCTTTAGCCAGCCCGGAGTTAATCACCCGAAGCTCCCCGCACAGCAGTGGAAAGTGGTGGGAGCTCCAAGGGTGATCCTGGCCTGTTCTCAGCTCCCCGGGATGGGTGAATCGCCCATCTGTCACTCTCTGCTCACTGCAGGAGGCTCCTCTCTGCTCCTGCCACAGGAAGGGACCCTCAGAGCTCACCTGGACCGGCCTCCCACCCGCAGTGGGACCATCCCAGCCGAGCATTGATGCCTCAAGTTTTATCTCCCATGAATTCCAGGCTCTGTGCTGCCCAGCTCTGAGCTCACAGTCAGTGTCACTCAGCTCTGCACAGAGCAGGGACACAAAACAAATCCTGTTCCTGCTGCACACCAAGGACAACTCTCAGCCCAGCAGCACAAACAAGGGTGGCTGGAGGGAGGGACAAGCAGGATGGGACCTCACAGCCTGGAGCTGGAACTGGACAATTCAACCCCAACGTGCAAATGGACCACAAGTTATAAAAGTGTGAGACCTGGTGACCCAGGGTCCATTTTGTGACCATTTTGTGACCATTTTGGGTCCACCCTGGGTGCAGCCCTGGCCAGGCTCTTGTCCTGCCCAAGGTGTGCCCTAAAGGCCTTTCAATCAATCTCTGCTTTATCCTCTGGCTCTGCACAGTCTCTGTTCCAGCTCAGCCTTCCCAAGGCATCAGCACCAGCAGCAGCCTGATGCTGAGCAGCTGCAGGGCACTGCTGGACACCCCACACCTCCCAGCTGTCATCAGCCACCAACAGGACACTCAGCCTTCACCCCAGCCTGGTGTCCAGCCCTGTCAGCAGCTGCCATGTGGGAATGCTGTGGGAAATGGTGCCAAAGTGCTCCCTGCACAGCCACCCATGTCCCCTCCAGCCCCTGGAGGAGGAGGTGGGGCCTTTCCAACACAGTTTGCTTTGGCAAGCCCACATCCACCGTTCCCAGTTTTCTTTCCTGTCTTTCACGTGTTTGGAAACAGACTCCAGAGGACACCCTCAGTGACCTCTGGGTGATGAGAAGAGTCTGACCAGCCCACGGTTCCCCCAGTCTGCTCCACCCTTCTCAAAGATGCACCTTTTTCCTGCTGTCACCTTCCTAAGCAGCACAGTTTTCATGGGTGACTCACAGTGACCTCGCAGCTTTTCCAGTGATGTGGACCTGGACACCTCCACCTCCTCTAGGCTGTCCCCAGCCCCCTGCTCCCTCACTGTCCTCCATCCCTTATCTTCCTGAGCAGGCTGGGGGATGAAGAGTGAGACAAAAAAAACCCCACTAACTATTTTGGTCTTTCCTGCACCATTAAGTTGTTTCACCCACGGATCAACATTTTTTCTGTATTTTCTTCCCTGCTCCGTACCCCCACTGGAGTCCCCTCACCACTCACAGCTCCACCAGCCCAACAGCCCCCACACGCCCCAAGTTTTCCATGCCTCCCCTGTTCCCAGTCTTTCTCATCCTTGCCTGCTCTTTTCTGGCATTTTCACTCTCTGGGAAGCTCCTTGCTTCACCGAGTTGGCTTCCACTGGAATTCCTGATCTTCCTGCACAACAGGACGGTTTGCTCCCGAGATTCTCTTCAAAAAGCAGCCACCACTTAAGGCTGGTCTCTAATTTTTAGGTGGCTGAAGTGGGACAAAATGAATCTTACGACAGTGACAGGGTCTGGAGAGCAAGCAGGAGTGGAGGGCCTGGGCAGCAAAGAGAGGAGCTCTTGCAGAGCCCCGGTGCTGGCCAGTCCCAGTTTGATCCCAGTTCCTGTAAAGCAGCCCAGGGTGAGCAGCAGGACATCAGCTGCTGTTTGGGAGCAGAAATGGAGCATTTCCAGGGAGCTCATCCCAAGAGGTCAGCCTGGAGCGGGAGCCAAGCCTGAGGAAGCCGGTTAGGGCAGAACTGGCCAAACCTGCAGAGTCCTGCCTGGATCATCACCCAGGGCATGAGAATCGGGTCACCGAGGCCACCAGCACGGGCTGGCAGCTCCCTGCCAGCCCAGGGACTGTTAGAGGAGGCAGAGCTGCCCAGCAATTAGCGCAGAGCTCGGTGATTGCGGCTCATTATCTCCGGAGATGGGGAAGCTGCTGGTCTGGCCAGGCCTGGTGGGGATGGCTCTTCCCACTGCAGCCAGTCCTTCAGTGGCATCAGNGTTAAAAATAAAAATAATTTAGGTGTCATTTCTTGATTGAACTGTTAATCCTTAAAAGGCCTTTCAGAGACTGACAGGGCTCCATTTTTACTCTGTCAGCCAGAAGTGCTGTAGAACTCACAGTGTGTGAGACTGTAATACAGATAAGAATTAACAAACATCTGAGTCCGAACAAGAAATACGTCTCGAGCATTTCTGGCAGAAAAGAAGATAAAACACAACAGCCAGGATCCCCCAGGGGGGGCAGCAGGGCACTGAGAGCACCAACAGCATCACCCCTTGCAGGAGAGGATGGGGATGGTACCTCTGGGAGAGGAGGGTGACATGGAAGAGGCAACCAGGAGCTGGGACACCCCCTTGGAAAAGCCCAGCTGGATCAGTGCCTGAGCACCAGGAACTGAAGCTCTAAACTGACACAGGAGCCCATTGGGTGTCCAGCTGTAGTTTTTCAGGAAGACCTTGGGATATCCCCCACAGACACCTTAAAACCAGACTGAAAAGTGCAGAGATGGGGCTGCTCAAGTATTCCCAAGATCCCAAATGTTGGATGAAGGACCTGAGCTTCAACGGGCACTGCAGAAGATGTTTCACCAGGAACCTTCATCCCCACACAACAAACAACTCAAACATCTCCAACAGAACATTGGCAACTCTTGGAAAGGAGCAGCTAAAAAAGAAGTCTTGCTCCTGAATTAAACTCAAAAAAGCACTTTTAGATCAATTTTGTGTGTTTTAATGTGTCTGATTGTACATCAGCCGTGTAAAGCTCAGCTTTGAAGACGCCACAGGAAGAGATGAAAGCTCCAGATTCCCAAAGCTCCACTGCAGCTTTCTCATGACAATGAGGTGCAAAAAACGAGGCGTGAACACCAAGAACACCTAAAGGTGGCTGATGGAAGCTGATGAAGCTTCCCAGAGAGGTAATTCCTGATGTGCAGATAAGCCTAAAGGTTTAATCTGAAATGCTAACGAGGAAGGAAAACCGGAGACGTTCTGAGGAAGGATTTCGACTGGAGATAGCATCTCCCAGTAGGGTGGGATGGTTTTTTTGCCACAAGGCAATCCCAGCAATCCCGTTTCCCGGTGTCCTTCCCCCTGCAGGGAACAATGCAGCCGAGGTGCCACAAATCAGGGGGGTAAGTGACAGTGCTTTTATGGTGCCAAATGGAAGTAACAAAATGCAGGAAGCATCCTGTCAGATGTCACTTATCACCGGGGAATCCGGGAACGGGATTTGCCTGCATAGCAGGAATTCCTCGGTCCACCCAGGGGGAGAAGCAGAAATGGCAAGAGAGGCAGAATCTAATCTTGGCCTGTCCAACGAACGGGAAAGATTCCTCAGCTCCAACTTTATCTCCGGGTTTGGCACATTATCCTTTCACTGACCACGCTGATTCCTCCTTGCCCTGGAGGATTCTTGCCTTCATCACAAGACAGGAGGAAAAATAGGAAGCAAGAGAGGAATTCTCAGGGTCTAACCACGAGTGCAGAAGATGGACAGTGCACACAAGGGAGGGAGCTGCAAGGAGAACACTGGGAGTGATTTTGTAGGGAATTTAACACACTTTGAGCACATTGCCAAAGACAGAATTTCCCAGGTCATGACGGATTTTTAAATTCAGTGAAGCCCCGTCACACCTTTACTCCCCACAGCCCCCACAGAGCAGTGAAAAGAGCCCAGAGAGCTGCAGGCTGGGATGGAGATGCCCATGGGTTTGGGTGGGAAGGCTCCAGCCCAGCCCCAGAGCTGAGCCCGAGGATTTCGAGCCCCAATCCCAAGTTCCTGCAAATCACAGCGTGCCCACAGTGTGTTTTTGTTTCTCTAACTAAACGAGGCCAGGCTGGGTCACAGCAAGAACATTTTACTGTGCGAGCAGAAGTGTTTTCTTCCCGAGCACACGTGAGTGCAGGAGTGTGAGAAAGCCCTGGAAAAACTCAGGATATGATGATGCAACGACCTGGGTACCCACCTAGGATTTACCTGGGCACTGCATTATCTCATTTGCTACATGTGGAAGAGCTCTGGGGAGCTCACACGTGCCGGGAGGGGAAACCGACTTGGATCCTGGAAGCAACATCCTTGTGCTAACGAGGTGCTCCACCTAAAGTAATTAGCCCTGCCTTTCAACAGCCTTAATTAGGTGGGGCACCATCCTGGGCTGTTGTGGCTGGACGGTTTCCGGTTCTGGAGCCGGCTCAGCCACAGCCCGGCCCAGGATTCTCACCGGGAGCCGGGTGTGCTGGAGGGGGGCTCTGCCCGTGCCAGCCCCCAGCAGAGCCCAGGGGCTCCCCACGTCCCAAACTGCTCCAGCCCGAGCTCCCTCCATCCTCACAGCTGTGCAAAAGCACCTCCTGCACCCCTGCAGGTGCCCCAAAACCTCCTCCTCTGAGAGCCCCAGATGAGTTTCACGAGAGGCCCAGGGCACGGAAGGAACTCCCCGGCCAGACCGCACAGCAACGATCTGAGCTCAACCAGAGGAAAAAACAACCCCCAAGTCTGAGAGAGGCAGAGGATTCACTGTGCTCTGTGTCACCCTCTCACAGAACACGAGCAGGAAGGTCCTCGCTTGGATCTGCCCCCAAATCCAGGCATTGCCTTCATCCCCAGACCCGTCTGGAGCCGTTAAATCAGCTTTTAACCCGGAGATAATAAAACTTCTGGTCTAAAGAGTCTGTCAGGAGTGAAAGTCCTTTGTGGTGAAATAAGTGCTGGAGTAGGAAATGGAGGAGGAACCTCAGGGATGAATCCTGGAAGTTCAAAGCACAATCCTGGATCTACCTGAAAAGCTCCACCTGGCCACTGGTGCTGGATGCAAAGACAAAGTTTATTAATAATCCTCAGCTCTTCATAAGGCAAATTATTCAGAAATGTTAAACAAGGGGCAGAGCAAGGCTGCCCACGTCACCTGAGCCACGTAGAACAGGCCATTGGTAAAATGTTAGGCCTGTTTCAATCAGGTTCCTTGGCCCCTGGGAAGGTTAAAAGGTCACAATTTGACACTAAATTTGCCTCTATTTCCTCTCACTTTAATTTCCTGAAGTTTCTCAATATGAAAGTTGAGAATGTGGCTTTGGGAAGCATCCCAGCTATAATCCACAGGAATTCTTTAAGACACATAGCATCCTTTGTGTCCCCGAGCCTTGCTCGAGCCGTGGAAAGACAGGACACAAAGTCACCCCTTACATTTTGAGTGAGCATTTAATGATATTAATTATAAAACGCAACAAAATGGTGGTTTTTTTTGTGGCTAAATGTAATTACTTGAAAGCATTATCCTTTAGGATGGCAGCTTAAAAACCTGCTTTAGTTTGGAATTTTAATCTGTTTTCCTCCAATAGGTATTTTATGTACCCGAGGGGGAAATGTCAACCTCGCCCATTCACCCCGGCTGAACTCCGTGCCCTTGGCTTGCCTCTCACCGAAATGCCCGGGACTGTCATCCCCCAGCTGAAATCCAGGGATCTCTGCAGGCAGCAGAGTCACCCAAGAATGCAGAATGTTGCAAAAAATGTCCTGTTTGCACTGCCCGGGTTGTGAAGCGGAGCCGTGAGTCAGCGCTATCGGCGGATCTGGGATTGCAGCGCGGGACACGGCGCCAGGTCAGCGAGCAGCACCAGCACAGAGAGCTCGGACAACCCAAATTTCCCAACCCACCATCCTCTGGCTTTTAAAAATGCAGAGTATCTTGCATTTGTGCTGGGTGGTGCCTCCCCAAAACACGCGGGTTTTGTCCACCCCCGCACCGTAACTCTGATTTTGGGGTGAGCCTCAAGCCCCAAACTCCGACTCCTCAGGGGCTGACAGCAGAGCCAGAACATCCCCATGCTAATGGTGGCTATTCATCATCTCCCTCCCTGCACAGCCTGTGACTCACTGGCCTTTCTGTTTCCCCATGTGCACGTAGAGCTTTCGGAATAATCTGCTGAAAATCACGGAGCGAGTCCCACGGGGAGCGGGGTGGGGAGGAAGAGGGAGATGGCAGGAGCCTACGAAGCAGCATCATTTGTTTTGACAGCTTTTAATGTTCCATATTAAACCCAGCACGTGCTGATCTCCACCTGTGAGCTGAGGCCAGCACACCCTGGCTGTTTAAAAGGTGTGTTTGGGACATGGGATCAGATCTGCCCTGAAACTACCAGGGAAACAACATCAGATTCATTCCCTCGTTGTGGTTATCTGTAATCAGAATTTGATGTTCCAGAACACCAGGTATTAGTTTGTTTGTCGGTTCTTTTCTGGACCTGGACTATTTCAGACAAATGTGAGGATTCTGAGTCCTGCGTGACAACATTCCTTAAACCTGGGGTCAGTCCTGACCCAAATCTGGTTTTTTACACCACAGAGATGCCTGGAAGGGGCAGATGGGGACAAACGTGGCCCAGTAATGACAGGCAGATTTCAAAGTGTAACCACTCCCCAAAGGGCTGCAGCCAGCAGAGCTAAGAACAGCCTTTCACTCTCAAAAACCATTTGATTAAAGCCCTCAAAATACATTTATTTAAGCACCTCAATCTGAGTTCAAGGAAATCAAAATGTCACCATTACAAGCGCCTCTTATTAACAATTCCAGCTCAAATATCAGATTGAACAGACATGGAAATGGAAATGTTCCCCACTGAAGGTCAGCTATGGCTCAGCCTGCTGGGGATTATTCCAGGGGTTACTTTTCCTGCTCTAAGTTTTACACTCAGGGGCATTTTCCAGAACTTCTTCCCTTTAGCAGCACGAGAGGCACCTGCTGTCAGCCTCGGCCGAGGGCTCTGTGCTGTCACTCACACTGTCACGAACTCTGTGCAGGAAATTCAGCACAATTCACACAGCTTGGGTGGATTTCAGGCTGGTTTCAGCACATGACTCCCCGCTCGAGGCAACGTGCACCAGGAGCTGTTCTAGCAGCACTCGGAGGCACATTTGGAAGTGTTACAAAAGAGGGAGCAGCTGCTGCTGGAAAATGTGGTGTGAGCAGCACCTCTGCTTGGGCTCCTCCTCCCTGACCTGGGCAGGGTGAGGAGCAGCTTTTTGGCTTTTACCTGCACGGGATGTTGAGAAGTTCTGTGCAATAGAGTTGAAAGGCAGGAAGCTGCTGCAGGGATTTTGGGAAATACCCTGCCCCAAGAGCTGGGATTCAGATGGAGGCCCAGCAGTATTTGAGGAGTTGCTGGATGGGGATCCTGTCCCATAAAGTCTAAACCAGAAACACTCCAGTTCAACTGGAAACTTCTCCCTGGAGCTCTCTCCTTCAAGAGGATCTTCAGGAAGAAAAGGGAGGAAAACATTTCACAGCTGTCAAATGCCAGCAAAGCCCATTTCCAACGAACCCTGCACTTGTGTTTATTCTTTTTATTCTTGGAATTTTCTTAGCAGGACTGGCCCCACGCTGTGCTCAGTGACAATCCCCACAGAACAGACGTTATCCCACATCCTCTTGGGCTGTCCCAGACCAGCACAAATGCTCCCAGCGTGGATCCAAATGTCCTGTTCTCAAGTCTGCAACGGCAGGGACACGATTTGGGGTCACTTCTTGTAAAATTTGTACAGGGAATGAGGCAGGCAGGGAGGGAGGGAAACAGGCTGGCTTTTCCACTTCCCAGAATTCTCCCTTGGTTTTTCAGAGAACACAAAGATTGCTCTGACCTAACCCCTGCTTTTTGTCAGCCTAATATCTGGTATTTAAAGAAAGAGCCATTGCTTGTAAAATGTGACATTTCAGAGGCACTTTGCTCTCAAGTGCTGAGCCTGACAAACCTCCCTAAGCACACGCTTGAGGCACCAAAGGTCTGACTGGGTTAGAGCCGCTTGGAATGGAAACTTTGGGGTGTCTGGAATCTGCTCCAAGGGACCTGGCAAGCTGCAGCCAAAGCCTCTCTCCAAGTGCTTGGACCCTGGAGGCTTTGAGGTCCAGGGAAAAGTCTGTTTCAGAAATCTTTTGAAGAGTGTGAAGGTGTGGTGGAGGAGTTCAGCACTCACAGATGATTAATTTGCTCCTGGAAAGGGAGATTTCTGACAGCAGGATATATTTACTGGAATATCTACATTAAAATGCACAGTTCCTTTAAAATTCAATTTAACCATGGAGTTCCTTAGCACTGAATAATGGATCTTGGATCCCAGCAAACCTTGGGTCAGATCCTGGCTCGTGTTTGTCACTTCCAGAGGCACAGTCCTGATTACAAAATCAAAAGATACTAATTGTCAAATCAACAAATCAACATCCTGCAGGATTTTGGAAGGGTTTTTTTTTTTTTAATTGTGAGTTCCTAAAATGATTCTATGCTTGAATGCACAGCAAAGCCAATCAATGCTACCTTTAGATATGAGAGGTGTATTTAAATAGTTTCTAAAGGCTACTGCTGAAAACATCTAAATGTTGGTAATCATACATATTTACAGTGAACTGAACGAGCTTTGAATAAACTGACAGCTTTGATTAATAACCGTAAATAATTAGCAGCTGTTTCCTTTCTGTCAAAAAGGTCTTGCAATTATAGCATCCTTAAGGCTGTCATTTACTGGCACTTCTTGGAGCAAATATTACAATGAAATGTTTCAGTAACTCAGTGTAACATTCCTCCCCTCTTGCACAACGATGGGTACATTAATTAGCACACCTTGCTTGGCTGCAGAAATCATTTTTAGTTCATCAGGAGATGAAACTGGTGATAAAAGCAGAACATTTCTGGGTGATTGGAACATCACTTGGATGATCAATTTGTTCATTGTTCAGTGACACTGTTTGCCAGCTGCTGAGCGTGACTCAGAATGGATGCAATTCCATATGGAATAGAGGGAAAGGTTCCAGAGCAACCCTTGGCTTCCTCTTTTAATTCCACCTTGATTTTTAAAAGCTCTGAAAGTTTTAATCTTTGTAATTGTTATTTTGTAATTGTACAGTTCAGTTTGGTGAGCAGAACGTCCCTGCAGAGGACAGGAAATTCCAATTCTGTCCTTCAGGAACAGCACTTTCCCTTCTTCATATTCCCCTCCAACCTGGAAACATCCCCTGCTCCCACCAAGACAAATAAATATAAAAAAATATTTGGGAATTCCCACCCAAGTACGAACCAAACGAGGTGAGTGCTGACAATCACAACACAACGTTAGAAACACTTTCCAAAGCACGAGAAGAAAGCAACTTGCACTGGGAATCAGATCCTGCAGGAGGACAAAGGTCTGGCCTTTGGGGCTGGCTGTGGGGTTTGGGCAGTGCGTTTCCCTGGGAATGCCTCCACATTTTGGGGGTTTGGATGCAGCTTCTCCCTCTCCCCGGGTGTGTCCAGGACACAAGGCTCTGCACCGAGCTCAGCCCGGGGGGAGGAAGGAGAAACTTCTCCGGAGCTGCGGGGCTTTGGGGAGGGAACTGCAACTCCCCCTGCCTGGAACTGCTGTGACATGGAGGCTGAAAGCTTCAACCAGTGTTCACCCCTAAGGCACGCACAGACCCTGCCCTGCCACCTAAAAAAACAACCCGGCCTGCCAGAGCCCCTGCCTGGGTGGTTTGGGTTGGGTTGGGTTGGTTTTTTTTCCCCCTCTGATCCAGGACACAGCTCTCACTCTCATCTGGAAGTGATTCGGGGTGCCGCTGTGAAAATCTCCCCCCAGCAAACAAAGGAGACACGGATGTTATCAGCGCTGATATCAGCACAAAGGAGACACGGATGTTATCAGCACAAAGGAGACACCGATGTTATCAGCACTGATATCAGCACAAAGGAGACACGGATGTTATCAGCGCTGATATCAGCGATGGCACAGCCCAGTTATCTCCTCAGGGCCCTTGTGAAATGCAGTGAGAGGGAGTGGAGCCAGGGACTTCTTCCTCTGCGGTAAAAAGCAGCCAAGGGACTGGTATTTCTCTCTCTTCTCTACTGGTCAGGTTGTGGGAACCAGATCTGGGGCATGAGGTCTTAGTGTATTCCATATAAATCAGCTTTTCAAGCTTTCGAGTTGGCTTTGGTGTATGAACGCCCCAAAAAGTCATGCTGTGTTTGTACATTATTGAGCCTGAAACTGTGAACCTGCAACTGAATTCAACTGAATTTCAGTAGGATTTGTACATTATTGAGCCTGAAACTGTGAACGTGCAACTGAATTCAACTGAATTTCAGTAGGATTTGTACATTATTGAGCCTGAAACTGTGAATGTGCAACTGAATTCAACTGAATTTCAGTAGCATTTGTATCTAACGTGTTTTGGGTCGAAAAATAAAAATGAAGAAGACAAAATCCAATAAGCCCCCAATCAACGGGCAGGGGATTTTAAAAAGAATTGTATAATAAATACAACACATCCTACAAATGCATTTCAGAAGCATTTCAGAGGCCTCGATGATGATAAAACACACAACACAACGGGACTGGGCCACTCCCAAGGTCCCTTCACCCCTGCCAGGGTCACTCCCAAAGAAGTGATTTCTATGGTTATTTAAGTGATAATTACTTAATAACAAGGTAATCCTTATATTATTTATGCTTTTGACTTAATAAGAATTACTTAAGGCTTGCAATGCACTCTTTTTTTTTTACTTAATTACAAAATACTGCTTAAACTTATGGGGAAAAAAAAAAGAAAGTAAAAAACCAAAGATTTAGACAACACCTAAAACTCTATTTTATCTCACATGTATTACCATACACTAAAATCTTAAATCTAAGTTTTTCACCCCATAAAATCACACGATACTATTTAAACTACACAGTTACAACCCCTGTACTATTACTTAATCTTAAAAACCTGTTCTAAAGTCTTAAATGCAATACTTCCTTAAAAGTTAGCACTTTTTAACACAAGAAGCTTAAAATCTTCAACCTCTAAAGTTCCAACAAAGAAGCCACCCACCAGCTAAAGCCCTTCAATAACTCGGGCTGGATTGATGGTTTATCCTACGTAGCTGAGCGTGGGCTCGTCAGTGAAATGAGAACCTCCCCAAAAGGCGGGGGTTTGGCTTTGTCACCTCTCCAAAAGCATCTCTGCTGCTGCTGTCACAACGTCCCTGCCCCCCCTGGCAGGGCAGAGCTGCTCCCTCACCTGCCTGAGGATGCCACCTGCGTGTCCTCAGGGCTCAGCTCCCCCTGACGCCTCAGGAAGGAGCTTTGGTTATTTTTCACATGCTGTGCTGCTTTAGTGTGTAACTCTAAAGCCCCGTCGGCTGCTGATCTCCCATTTTATTGGGACAGAACAACTCCTCTCCAGGCCTGGAACTCGAGGACACCTCACTGTCTCCGGCCCTGAGAGATGTAAACAACACTGAACTGAGACTAAATGGCTTCATTAGCCGAAGGATTAACTCCTGACATGTAAATGGACCTAATTTATGACTGCAATTAAAACCCGTGACCACCATCCACCTCGGGTGTAGCCCCTCAGAGGTTTCTCACCGCCCAAGGTGTATTTATTGAAGGCCTTCAATAAACACCCGCTCTGATTCTCCTCATTTTGCATAGCCTGTGTCTGAGGCAGCCGCTCCCATCCCCTCGGTGTGTCCGGAGCCATTCCCGCCCGGGAAAAGGCAGCAGAGCTCCTGCAGCCCCGGGTGTGTCCCGGGCAGGACGTGGGGAATGCTCCGGGAGTCCCGCAGGAGGCAGCTGGCCCCGCGGAGTGACAGGCTCCTGATGGCAGCAGCACGTGGAGCATCTTCATGTGACACCCACAGGTGGGGAGGAGGGGGAAAAACAGTTTTTATGCGTTGCTATGGAGTCGCGATTAGCCTGTGTGTCTTCAGAGCCTGCCGAGGAGAAACGAAGGCTATTTTCTTATGTAGATGTCATGAAATCAATCCTGGCAGAATTTCGAGAGGCAAAGGCTAAGCGGGTTTGCCTGAATGCCTCCTGTCACTCGATACACAAATAAATCTGGCCAGGGGACCTGAAACAAGTGTCACTTGTCAGCCAGGGCCGGTCACAAAAATGGCTTTTTAGTCTCGATTGGAGCTGTTTCTGCACACAGCAACACAACAAACGTGCGTTCAATAAAACACAGCAATTATCCTCACCGACAACGAGCCTCAGAAAATGAAGCAAAAAAACCCACCCTTACTGCAAAGGGTGACTTCAGAAAGAAACTTTTCCCTTATTCTCTCCAAACGCTAAAAGCAAACCTGATGTTCTTCTTTTAAAATGTGTCTGCCTCTAGCTCTTTTGGCACAGGTTTGCTGCTGGGAGGGCCGGCAATCTATTTAATGACTGCATTGACGTCAATAGCATAACTGAAATACTTACTAAGACGCGTGAGTCCAACTTTCGGGGGGTGTGTTCGAGGCAGGCGGGCGCAACACGCGGAGCGGAGTCCCCGCAGGAACGAACTCCCCCCGGAGAGCCGGGAAGAGCCCCGGGAAGAGCCCCGGGAAGAGGCTGGGGATGGCCCCGAGCTGGCCGGAGCTGCCTCGGCCCCGCTCCGAAATTCGCTTTGGAACGCTCTTTTCAATCTGACCGGCGGCAAGAATCGCCGCGGCGCTCAGCAGCCCTCATTAAGCTCATTATCTACCTGATTTCTCACACGGTTTTGGTTAGTTTCTGAATAATTCTCATTAAAATGGTTATCTGTGGGTGCTAAGGAGCCTCCGTGTGTGCAGGCAGGCAGTGGCTCTGCGGCTCAGCTGCTCAGGAACTCGTGGCTCCTCCGCGCTCCTGTAAAAGCCCAAAGCACCGCAACCATTTGACTTTTGCAGTCTCCCTCCAAAAATCAAAAGGTCAAATCTTCAGCCAAACTCTCAGCGAAGAAAGAGGATTTCCGAATGGATCCTCTCTCCTCTGTGCGTGCCCAGAGCCGTTCTGCACGCCCCGAGCAGAGGAGGATGGTGCAAGAGCAGCAGCTCCCCGGCAATTACCCGGGATTCAGAGAGATTTGTGACCCACAGCTCGCCGGGATGCACAAAGGCTCCTTAACCCCTGCAAAAACTGGGGGCTCTCAGCAGCCATGAGCATTATCCAGGCTTTGTTTGTGCTGTGCACAAAGGCTCGTGCACGAGTCCGTGTACGTCCTACACCCACGGGAAAAATGAAAGAGGACGAGTTTGGAGGTCGTGTAAAGGCATGTGGGAAGTGCAGACAAACGTGCCGAGGTGCAGGAAAGCAGAGCTGAGGCACAAGCAAGAAAAGCACCGACCCTTCCCTCCCCATCCCCAGAGAGGAATTTGAAGAAAGCTTTAATCCCCTGAGCCCTGAAATGCTGTGGGTGACAGATCCCAAAGGGCTGCACCCCCCAAGCCCGGGGCTGTGGCAGATCAGCAATATGCAATTAATTGTGAGTGCTGGGAGTATCCAAGGGGATCCCGAGAAGAATCCCTGCAAACCCTGCACAGGCAGGGAAAATCTTGGTGCTGTTTGATCCACAACTCTGAGCTTTGCTCCTGTCACCATTGGTGACATTAAATGTGGCAGTGGATCCAACAGGAACGGGAAAACACCCTCCATCCCAGGATTGATGGTGTGGGGACAGAACAGGTTGGGAAAAGTTTGTACCAAATTTGTGGAAGAACGAGAGGCTTTGACTGATGGTGGCAGCCAGTGAAAGGTGATTTAATTCACAGAGAATACGGATCACTGAGGGGAATAAATATGGGAGAAGGAACAAAACCAAGCAGGAAAAGCCAGACTTGTCTCTGGTTAAAGGTGTTATTGGTTGAACCATTGGGCAGGAACTGCAGACCTCTCACTGGGGCCAGGGGAGGGGAGGGCTGGATGGAGAAGGGAAGGCGCCCATGGATTCCTGAGCCCAAGGTGGCACCAAGGTCACTGAAAGTAACTGTGGCAGAGGCCACACTCAGCAGGAACAAAGGGGGACAGCAGAAAGAAACCCCAGGAGAAAGAACCCCCAGGGACAGCGTGTGACAATGTGTCTGTCATTGTTCCTGCAGCCCAGAGGTGGCCCTGCACAGCTGCTGGGGATGTCACACAGGAACCCCACAGCATTCCCACCATCCTGCCCGGCTAATTAAGCACTGATGGACTTCTGCTATGGCTTTGTATTCCTGTGTTATGGCTTCTCGGTTAATTCATAAAAGCGATTCTGTGCGTTCCTGTGAGCTGCAGTTATAACAAAATAACAGGAAAAATCTGCCAGATTTACTTCAGCTGATACCAAGGACAAAACACAGGATGTTCAATCCATATTCCCCTTCCTTCTCTGGCTGTGCTTGCAAGGTTAAGAAAGCTCTGAAACTCACAGTGACACCAGCAGTGCCTTTCAAAGCCCTTTGTCCCGGGAAAAACCCGGCCAAAAGTTCTCCTACTCATAAGAAAATGAAAGCAAAAAAGAATTTCCTCATTTCACCACAGCTCATTTATTCCACCACGGGCCTGGGTCCTCAGTGATGCAACACCAGCAGCAGATTTGGCTGTTGTTGCTTGGAAAATCCTGGAATATTCCAGCTGGAGTAGAAGAGCTGGCGTGTATTCCTCGCAGTGCAAATGCTGGATGCAATTTGCCTCCCTCCAGGGTAATTTTATTAATGCAGCCTCGTTTGCTTTAAACCCTGAGCTCTGTATTTCTCAGAACAGGATATAAATCACCCCACTAATGACAAATCAAAGGAGACATCCACAAGATGCTCACAGTGATGTCAGTGGGTTGTGGGAAAGCCAGGAATCAGTGGGTGACACTGGAGGGTTAAAATGGGACTCCAAGCTTCAACAAATCTCGCAAATCTAAACCCAGCTCACTCCAAATACAGCCTTTTGTCTAGAGAGATGTGGAGCAGCCTGGTCCCAATCAAAACACGACTGCTTCCTTCTGCAAAGCCTTCAGGAAAAACACTCTGCATCCTCTCTGCTGCTGGCACAGGACTGGAAGGGTTCTGATAGGAAAATCTCTCCTTCTGCTCAAAATTTCCAAAGCAGAAGCTGTCAAGAGCGGGGAGAAAAGCTACAAACGCTGAAAAAAAATCCTTAAAAGTCTCTGTTCTTGCTGAATTAAATGGAAACTTCCTTAGAAAGTCAAGGGTTGTGATTGTTTTCTGCTGCCTGGAAAGGAATTCAGTGTGTGACAGTGGCTGTCGAGGCAGAGGAAGGCAAGGACCTGAATTTAACCAAGAACCCCAGGATTTTCTACCAGTAAATGCCAACACTGGCTGGTTTCATGTAGGAAATCACACAATTTTCTATTAATCTCAAAAATTATTCTCCTTCTCACCTACAAAGTGTCACCATTTACTGAAGCTGCAATGATCCAACTCACTATTTAAAATTTTATTTGAAGGTTTCACCTAAAAGCCATTAAGTTTTGTTGTTAAAGACCTATTTACTTGAGGGGCCACAAATCCAAGGTAACACAAAACTTGCTCTACGGTTCTGTGTGTCAAACACTTCATTCCTAAAGGAATTTTCATGTATTCCCAGCACTAGAAGCTTGGATCAGCTAAAAAGTACCAAGTGTCCTACAGCTCTCGTTGGAAATAGAGTAGAAAAATAACCCCAAAGTGTTAAAAAGCTGAGAGCAACTTTTTCCACAGAAACTGTTAAGAAAATGAACCTAAAAAATTCCTGGAAGGGCATTCTCTCCTTGTTATTAGATTGTCTAACTTACATAAACAGATCTATGGAAAGCCTAGGAAATTTTCCATGATTTTTTCTTTTTTTTTTTCCCACACAGGCATAAATTCAAACCTCATTAGACCCAGCTTTAAATCAGGTGGCGAGTTGCATTCCTTCTGTGACAGAAAGAGAAGGAGTTTGTGTTGTCCAGCTTTATTTTTGCATCAGAGGTTTCCATCTCCCATTAACAAGTTTGGAGGAACCTAATCTGGAAGTGTGCAGGACTCTGCGTGTCCCCTGAGAATAAATAACACACAGCAGGAGAGGAAATGATAGTTATCCAGGCTTCACACGCTGTGAAAATTAAGCTTTATTAAGTCCCTCCAAGCATGTAATTATTGGAAAGGCTGAGATTAAACCTCACCAACGGGCACTGCTCCAAATCTTATCTCCTCCTCTCCGGAGCAACCTTTGATTTAGTGCAAGTAAGGCCAGCTCTGATCCTGAGAGGGGTTCTACAGACCCTCAGCCTGGCTAAACCCAGGTGTCAAAGCAAATAAACCTGTCCTAAGCAATCAGCTGCTGCTGCTCAGCCTGGCCCTTGCCCCAGCCTGAGCAGCCCCCACCCCACCTTGCCCTGGCACCCCCTTCCCAGCAGGAAAGCCAAGGAAGTCTCACCCAGGAAAGGTTTTGAGCACACACATCACATGGAAACACGCTGAAATAAACAGAATAATAATAATAATAATAATAAAGAAAGACCCAGCTGTGTCTGAGCCTGTTCAAGGCTCGTAGGCTGGGGCTTGTCCAGGCCTGTGCTCACAGGGACTCACAAGAACAGCAGCCACTGTGGCCATGGCTATCAAACCAAAATCATGTTCATCTCCTCTGCTAATGCACCAGCAGCAACCCCAAACCAAACGATTAAAATAACAATATTTGCAGCCTGCTGGTTCTCTCCTATGGGTTTTGTAGAATGAAGCCAGAACTGCCCCGGGGAGGGGGCAGAGAAGCAGCTGTGAGCAGAACTGGGCAATAAATGTGTGTACAGCCCATCCCCACAGCCCACACCTACCTTGCAGGTTCACTCTGGACACAGGAGGCTGACTCGTGGCTGGAGATCTCCTAAGAGGGATAAAGAATTCTCTGTCAGGAGGTGGGATTTGATCTTTCCAAACCCTGCCAGCTCCCTCAGTTAAAAATCCCTTTCCATTCTCCCCCCCAAAAAAACCCCAACACTTCACGAAGAATTGTGGAGCAGTATTTGTTAGGAAAAGCCAGAGATGGCTGCTCCCTGCCCGTTCCACGAGCTGGAAATGAGGAGGAATGTGCCACCATCCCATGCTGCCTTTGCAACTTTGTGCCCAAAATATGCCTGAAGGCAGCAAGGGCCAGGCTCTGGTGGCTCCCCCACGGTCAAGGACCTTTCCAAAAAGCTTTTCCCTGCAGGGCCTGGAATAGACACTGAAGTGATGTCAAACTGCTGCAAGGCAATGCCACAGGTAAGGTCAGAAATGTGCCTTTAAACCCTGCAGGTGACACTGGAATTGCTCCTGAAGAGAGGAAGAGGATGCTGCAGTCACTATTGTTCAGCTCTGAAACAGATCAAGGGCACTTTTTGGGCTCTGAGCAGCAATTTCAGCAGCAGTTCCCGGATTTTGGAGGGGCCAAAAGCTGTTTGAAAAAAAATTGGTTCAAGTCAAGCCAGCAAGGTCTGACTGGAAAAAGGTGCAGATTCTCTCCAAATGTCAACACAGTTCCCTGTGAGACTTGCCAAACAAAACTATTAATTTTTCAAGCTGAAACCATCGTCAGAGACTTGCTTTTTAAAGGAGTTTAAAGGAGTTGACACCAAAAACCAAGACACTTCAGTCTGGATTGACTGCAACACTTCAGGCTGACCAAAAATGAAACTTGGGGCTTCTGCTTCCCTAAGAAGTTTCGGATCCATTTTAACTGGAGCCAGATTTCCCCACACTCTCCCTTCGCCAGCCTCCTTCCCAACCCCAAATTTCGGAGTCAGCCACTGAGCTGCAACATCCATTATTCGCCAGCTCTCCTTTGAAGCTGGAATCAAAGCGGGCAGAGCGGCTCAACTGTGCTGCGATTGTAGCTCCGGGGGGTTCTTCAGAAGTGCTCCGGGAAGGCCTCGCTGCCCAGGTGAGGTCTGGAGAGAGCAATTCCAGCCCTCCGACCCGCCCTGGCATCCAGAGGCTGTTCTGGCAGGACGTCCCAGGCTCTCTGAAGGGTTCAGCACGGGGCACGCACGCTGGGCGCTCAACTCCCTGCAAATGTGCCCCGACCTGCCTCTGCCGAGCCTTTGAAAAGCCAAATCTTGAGATCTCTAAAAAACAGAAACTCCCCGACAGGGCCACCGCGCCACAGGCTGCAGCGCTCCCAGAAGCCAGGGATCCAAGCTCCAGGGATCTCCGAAGCCCGAGCTGCACAGACATGCCTTTGGGGGCGTGGGGTGGGATGAGCCGCTGTTCCCTACAGTATTCCAGAGCCGGCACCGCTCCCGCCATCCTCAGATCCACGTGCCCATCCCCGTTTCCCGGGCGGGCAGGGCGCAGGGCTGGAGAAGTGAGCTCTGACAGCGCCGTCCTCTCTCAGCCGCAGCGGCTCCCGCTGCCCGCTCCTTCCCTCCTGCCGCGGGCTGCGACACGGAGCCGGCTCCGGATGCTTCCCGACCGCGTCCTGGGCTGCAATTGCCAAACTCCGGCGCTCCAGAGCCATTAATCATCCCCTCCTCTTTTCCAATCAGGAAGCTGCCTCAAGAACCCTGACGTTAAAGTCCAAAAAAAATGTGACTGCCCGTTGTTTTTTTTTCCTCCAGGCCTTAACATTCATATTTTCCAGCAAATAGGTGGGACAGCATCCTCTTTTTCCTTGCTTGGGCCAGGAGAGGTGGAGGAGGAGGAGGAAAAAAGAGAGGAGAGGAGGGGTTAAAGAAAAGCTGAGATTCTCATGATCCCCCAGAGCAGAAGTTGAAGTAGAATATCACGTATCATGAGACATATGATAAAATCATGAGCTGGCAGCATGGCTGCAACCCAGCAGAGTTCTTTGGAAACTGTGCAGGAAGCTCCACGGCACCTGGAAGCACATTCCGCCATGGGTTGGGATGTTTGGCAAGGGACGGTTTAAAAATTTAATCACTTTTACTTTGGCCAGGCAAACGACTTTATACCTCAATCAAATCTGGGAATGTTTTCCAAAGGACACTGTAAGATGCCTGTGTGTCCCACAGGTTACACCCTCACTTCCTTCCGGCCCTGTCCAATTTCAGATTCCTCATTAGGGGCTGCCAAAATGCCCGAGCTTTCCAAAAAAGCAAAGCTTCAAAAAACCCAGGAATAGTTAAGCCATCTGGTTTTTTTATTAACCTCCATCTTGGAATGCAGCGGTTCCCTCCCATCAAAATTTGCCAACAGGAATCAACAGGAGGAAAAACCTCACGCCTGGATGAAATGCTGGGCTTTATGTAAAATAAAGATCATGAGGTCACGGTGGGCACCAGGTGATGCCCACCTGGAGTGGAGCGAGCCCGTGGTGTCCCTCTGGGAACATCCCTGCACCTCACCCTTCCCTTCTGGAGCCAGTGGGAGCGAGCAGCGCCTGCCAGCCCCAGGCTGGGATCAGTGGGATGGGTGGGTGCACGCCAGACCTCGCCAGGAACGAATGATGATGGTTTGAAGCTAAACAGCTCTCCTGAGGCCAAGCAGGCCAGAGGAGGATGATGACTGGCTCAGTATAAATAGCCAGGGGGAAACGGTGGTTCCGGACAAAGGCGTAAAAAGGAGTTTGTTTGGTTTCTCCTGTTCAGCAGGTAGGAAAAACAACATCCTCCTCCTGAGTGCATCACCTTCCTCGTTCAGAGCAATCAGTGTCAAAGGAAGTGATGTGGGATTCAGTTCTCTGCGCAGCTGAGCTCCAGGATGCTGCTGCTGGGAAATCCTTGTTGTCCCCAGAGCCCCAGGTCTGGGGTGCCCTCCTTGACCTCTGCCCTTTGGCCACGAACAGCTCACGTGAGACTGGCCCAGCCGGGCAGAGCCTGTGCTGATAACAGCAGCTTTGGGGGTTTGATCCCTCCGTGGGTCAGTTAAGAGTCTGATTCTGCTGGATCCCTTCCAGCTTGGATAATCCTGGGATTGTTTATTGCTCTGTGAAGCAGTGGTGGAAGTGCAGGGCAGGACCGTGGCTTGACTGAGGAGAGATGATGCCTCTGCTCCGAGCTGGGCACATGTGGAATGGCTGGGATAGCCAAGGTGTGGGACATGACGAAGATCATGGAATTGTTTAGGTAGACAGAGACCTCTGAGATCACCAAGTCCAACCCAGCACTGCCAAGGCCACCACTGCCCCTTGTCCTCAAGTGCCACATCCTGCCAGGGATGGGGACTCAGCACTGCTCCCGGCAGCTGTGCCAGGGTTCGAAACCCTTCCTGTGAAGAAACTCTTCCTGATATTCAAATAAACCACCTCTGGCCCAGCCTGAGGCCGTTCCCTCTGCTCCTGTCCCTGTTCCCTGGGAGCAGATCCCAAATCCCCCTGGCTGTCCCCTCCTGGCAGGGAGTTGTGCAGAGCCACAAGGTCCCCCTGAGCCTCCTTTTCTCCAGGCTGAGCCCCTTCCCAGCTCCCTCAGCCCCTCCTGGGGCTCCAGACCCTTCCCTTCCCCAGAGCCGTTCCCTTCTCACTTTCACCTCACTTTCTTCTCACCTTCAACCCCTCTTGGGTTTTTTTTTGTTGTTGTGGTTTGGGGCCCCAAACTGCCCCCTTGATTCATGGTGGACATTGCATAAGATGAAACACATCACTTGCTCCTCAGGAGGACCTGAGGGAGTGAGGGGATGAGGGGAGGAGAGGACGAGGGGATGAAGGATGAGGGAAGGAGGGATGAGGAATGAGGGAAGGAGGGATAAGGGAATGAGGATTGAGGGATGAGAGGATGAGGGATAAGGGACTGAGGGAT
>VYXD01012945.1:0-13674 GCA_013397195.1 Hylia prasina | reverse complement strand
TGTAGGAGGGATGAGGGATGAGAATGAGGGATGACAATGAGGGACGACGGGACGGAGGCCGTGAGGGAGGGGAGAGGGCGCCCCCTGGCGCGCGCCGCGCGGGGCCGTGAGGGCCATGGCGGGGCCTGAGGCACCGCCGCTCCCCGGCCCCGCCGCCGCCGCTCGGTCCCCGCCGGCTCCCCTTCTGCAGGAGCTTAAAAAGGGAGCTTAAAAAGCCAGGCTTACTTGTTGGAGGTGCCGTGTAAATTGGTGAGGAGCGTGAAGTTGTTCCTTACGCTTCTTAGGCTGGCCAGCACCTGAGGGAGACAAAAACCGCAGGTGTCACCTTCTCTGCTTTAATGCTTTAGCAAAATTATTTTAGAGGCCAATATGCCACCAACTCACCTGGGCGAAGGGTGTGACAATCAGGTCGTCGCCATGCCTAAGGAAAAACGGAGAAAAATGTATGAATTTCTGTACAGATTTATCTTCAAATAAAGCGAAATTCACCTCAGGGAATGAACGTTTTCCCAAAGGGTTTTTTTTCACGAATGAACCCGTGCAGCGTTTAGTTAACACGACCTAAAAACTTGTTCCTAATGGAAAGGTCACTGTGTGTATATCCAAAACAACTGGCTGGAGTGAGCACTCGGACTGGGAACGCCAGGCAATAAAAGCCAGGAAATTCAAAAGTTAAGGCTCACGCTCGCCCTGCGGTGGAAAAAAACCAACTGTAGTGGTGTGGGGAAAGGTCACCTTTGAATTTCCTGGCTTTTGTTGATCTCTGTCGCAGTCTTTAGCCTTGTTCAGACGCCGGGTTTTGTCTGGCTGTTTTCATCACGGAAGATTTGAGCAGAACTCGTGAGCAAAATGCACCAATGCCAGCAATAAGAGGGAGGTTTATTTTATTTTTGTGGTATAAGTTATGCTACTTGTGCGTGTATGGAACAATCTGTATGATTTACCTAGCTGAGAAATGGCAGGGTATAGAGCCATTGAAAGGTTTAGGCGTTGAGGGAGCTTAAAGCCCATCCAGTCCCATCCCCTGCCATGGCAGGGACATCTTCCAGTACTCCAGATGGATCCAAACCCCATCCAGCCTGGCCTTGGGCACTGCCAGGGATCCAGGGACAGCCACAGCTTCTCTAGGAATCCTATTCCAGGGCCTCCCCACCCTCCCAGCCAAGAATTCCTTCCCAATATCCATCTAAATGTACCCACTTTCAGCTTGAATCCATTCCCCCTTGTCCTGTCTCTCTATCCCTTATCCCAAGCACCTCTCCTGCTCTTTTGGAGCCCCTTTAGGCACTCTCAGGAGCAACATTGTGGTCAATTCTGTTCTTAATCCCATAATTAATATCAGGATGCACTAAGCAAGGGCTGCCACAGGAGAGTTGTCCACCAGTGCTAGACCCCTCCAAAGAGGAATTCTCCCCATGGTGCTGCCACAGAGGTCATCCCCTCATCCTCACTCGGGTATCAGCGCTATTAAATCTAAATTTAATTAAAACTGTCTCCACACTGATGGATACTCTCTCCATAGTGCTAACAGAGCCTCAATGCCCATGGTGGATGGAAACTTCAGCTGCAGACAGCCATGAATTTGGGGGAAATTTTGGGATTCCCCCACCCCAGCACGCTGCTGGGAATTGGTGCAACCCACCGTTTCCATCAAACACTACTTGCATAATTTGGAGTGTTTCCTTCAATAAATATTTACTCAGTTTTAGCTCAGGGATATTTTCTTTTCAGCAGGGATATTTTCTTGCAGAATTCTCATGGATCTGGCTAATATTCAGATTTCCATGCTGTGACTCTTGCAACAGCTCAACTTTGTTTAACGAGTACTTTTTTATGGCTTAATGACCACTTTAAAACTTTAAAATGTGCCTTTGAAAATAAAGGGCTGGGAATCCAGGACACTCTGTGGGCACCGATCCTCTCAAGCTCAGCCATGTGTCTCAGCTCATTTTCCACTGGGTTCTAGGGAACAGCCCCCAAAACAGGATGGGGAACAGCAATACTCTAAAAAAAAAGTACAGCACAACTTCTCTGTTATTCCAGGACATGGCTCTGAAGGTTCTTCTGCTACATTCTGGAGAAAATGGGAATATTTGAAGGATGGGATGGGAGAGGATGTCGCATCAGTGCCTGTTTTGTGCATTCCAGCTACGAAACTCTCCAGCAGCACCCACAAGCTGCTCCTAACAGAGCTCAGAGCACCGGGAGCGTAAAACACGAATTGACGCTTACTGTTCACTGGGCAGGGAGGAGTTCCTGGACATGGTCTTTGGTGAGAGGTCATAGTCGCTGTCGGATCTGTACAGGAACGACTCCCGGCGCTGGCTGTGGCCCGGGAATGTCGTGTGCAGGACGAGTCCCGAGGAGGAGCTGGCCTGCGGGTCCAGGGGGCTGCGCCCCGGCGACGGGCCGTTCTCCACATCGAAGCTGCGAACCAAACACAGAGCTCGTGTCACACCAGAGGGCCCGTGTCACCTCGGCGTGGCTGGCACAGCGTCCCCTCACACCGTGTCACCTCAGCGTGGGTGCCACACGTGTCCCTCGTGTGCAGGGACCACATTCACCCCACAGGCTCCTGTCCTGGTCGCCTCTGCTCGTGCTTCCCTCAGCACGGATTTCTCGCGGCTCGGCGGCTCTCGGCACGAGCACGCAGCAGATGAGAGGGCAGGGAGGGATTAGAGCTGATGGAGAATCCACCCCTGTGAGGGTGGGCGGGCCCTGGAATAGGATTCCCAGAGAAGCTGGGGCTGCCCCATCCCTGGCAGTGCCCAAGGCCAGGTTGGACGGGGCTTGGAGCAGCCTGGGATAGTGGGAGGTGCCCCTGCCCACGGCATGGGATGGGCTTTATGCTGCCTCCCAACCCAACCCATTCCAGGATTCCATGATTCTAAACACCCCACTCCACCTTCAAGGCCTTTTGCACAAGCCCTGGGGTTCAATTTGCCAAACCTCACTCCTTATGAGCACAACAGGGACTAAAGACACCACAGTGTGACAACACTCTCCAGCCCAGCCCTGTCCCCATCTGCTCTGGAGACAAACTTTTGGAATCTTGCAAGATTTGTGAGCACTTGGCAGCTGTGGGAGCTGGATGCCCAAACCATGTTTCAGCCATTCAAGGTATCAGTTCAGTGAATTTTAAACAGCAGTGCTGCAAAACGAAGGGCTGTTTAAAGACTAAAAGAAAAAAAAAAAAAAAAGCACTAAACTTTTTGTCATCTTTTCCATTCTACACCCACTTTCTTGTGGTTTCATACCTTGGCTGCTGCAACCCGTGGCTGAAGTCACCCTGGCCACTCCAGCAAGTGACACCCCTTGTAAATGCTGAAAATGAGAGGTTGACCTCCTGTGCCTGGGCACTTGGGCCTGATAGAAACACCAGATGTGTGACCACAGCCCACAAAGCCAAGGGAGGAATCTCCTTGCCTTTGGAAGTCAGGGTTTGTCTCCTTGCAGTAGGAGCTGAGTGCTTGCTCCAGTGCCCCATCCCATGCTGGACGCTGTCCCACCAGGACACCAGGCTGTGGTCCCTGCCATGCCTTTCTCCATCCCTCCACTCCTTAATCCAGAACACTCCCTGACCCCAGCTCTCCCTCCTCTCTGCAGAGAGAGCTTTAACTGTGGCAGGAGGAGCACGTAAAGTATTAATGCCCGAACTTGCCTGAATTCTATGAGTTTTCCAGATTTCTGCACCACTGGGATGAGCTGGACACACTCAGGCTGCCCTGGTGAGAAGCTGGCACAGCCAGTGCCCAGCTGGGAACACCGTGGCTGCTCCAGCTCCTGCTTCCCATGTTCCCTGTCCAGCACCTGGAATGCTGCCGGACAGATCACGTGCTCAATCCAGCTGAAAAGTGCTTTTATTCCTTTCCTCAACGTGCAGCCATGCCAGTGTTTCTCAGGCTCTTTTTCCTTGGCCTTGATCCAGCACTCAGCCACCCACTCAGCCAGAAGTTAACAGAAAATTCCCCAAAAAGTGACCGATCCCAGAGTCTGGAGTTCCCTCTGCCAGGAGGCACCCCCAGAGGTACAGCCTGTGAGCAAGATCCTCAACACCCAGGAATAACTCTGCTGTCACTGCTTTTTAATGGTTACAAGAACTGGAATATGGGAAAGTATTCCCTGTGGGTGATCCAGCGTTAGGAAAACGTGACCTGAGATACACAGAGCAAGAGCTCAACCTTGTGTCTGTCACCTGGTTTGCACAACACCCACCTGGAACTGTGTCCTGATGCCAAAAATGTCCCCCAAACAAACATTTGCTGGGATTGGTAAGAACTGCAATAGAATTTATTAAGTTGTCCTCTTAAATCTACATTTCCCACTGTTTTTTTCTTTTTCTATTGGATGTTAACTGCTGAGCTCTGCTGGAAAAACTTCATCACCCATGTTCAGAACAATGCACAGACCGTGGGGGTCCTCTCCAAAGTTTGCACATCCCATCAGCTTTGTCCAAGTGGAAGAAAAGCTGCATTTGCCTACTTTAAAATAAGGATGGCAGAGTACAAAGCACAAAAAAAACCCCAAAATTTCCTTTCCAGTTTATCCTCAAGTAACAGCACTCACAGTGAGACACCCCATTTGTCATATAAATTGTCTTATCTAAACTTATGGGCCAGAAATTTGATATCTAAGGTCCCTATAAATCCTTCCACAGTCCACAGGAGATCTCTCTAGGACATGTGGGAGCTGCCAGCATTCCCTGCCTGCCTCCAGCCTGTGTTATCAGATCTATTTACCAACATTTCGGGGGGTGGACACTCTCAGGGGTGACTGTGTGTCTGGAGGCCACCAAGGAATTCCAGGGAATTGAGCCCTGCCAGAGTTAACCGGGCTCCAGAGGAGGAGAGGTGACAGCAGCACCAGCAGAGCTGCCCAGGGCAGTGCTGGTGAATTCCCGGAGGGATTTCAAGCCCTGTAAACGTGGCACGTGGGGACAGAGTTGGGAATGGACGGATTTGATAATCTTGGAGGTCTTTTCCAAGCGGGTGGATTTGGGCTGGGCCGTAGCCCAGGCAGCGCTGTCTCTCGGCAGCGCAGAGCTGGGGAAGGAAGGAATTTCCCTGGATTTCTCTGTGCCGGCTCGGCGGCGCAGGGAGGGCGGCGCGGGGCAGCCGCAGCTCCGCTCCTTCATCCCCCCGCATCCCGAGCCCAGGAGCTCCGGGAAGCCAGAGGGAAGGGGACAGCAGGTGGCAGGAGTTAGCTGCGAGCGGGCACCGGCCCCGGACCCGTGCAAAGCTGTGCCTGAGCCGCGGGAACGAGCAGAGAGCGGCGAGCCGGGAGAAATCATTGTGAAACACAGCGAGGCTCCGTGAGTCACTCTGCCGACAAAGAGAATTCAAATGCTCAAATGCTGCAGCGTTACTGTAACAGCGACAGGACCACAGAATCTCCTGAGCTGGAAGGACTCACAGGGATCATGGATCCAGCTCCTGCCCTGCACAGACACCCAGCAATCCCACCCCGGGCATCCCTGGAGCGCTGACCAAACCATCCTGGAGTTCCCTGGGCAGCCTGGGCAGTGCCCAGAACCCTCTGGGGGAAGAACCTTTCCCAAAATCCAACCCAAACCTCCCCTGGCACAGCTCCAGCCGTTCCCTGGCTCCTGTCGCTGCTGTCACGGGGAGAATAAATTGGTGCCTGGCCCTGCACTGCCCCTCGGGAGGAGCTGCACACCCTCGGGAGTCTCCCCTGTCTCCTCCAGGAGGAACAAGCCAAGTGTCCCCAGCCATCCCTCAATTTCCACTCCAGACCCTTCACCAGCCTCAGGAATTATTCCCTGGATTAGCATTGCCCACCAGTAGTCTTGGGAGGTGGCAAAATTTGGCAAAAGGATTGAGAAACAGGGGTGTGCCATGATTTGGATGCAATTCAGAGTCATTCCAGCAGTCACTGCCAGCCAAGTGAGAGCCCCACAGCCCCACAGTTTGCTCTGGAGCATGAAACACAAACACGTTTCAGCCCAGCAGGCCAGGCAGGCTCGGGGATTTTTGGTTTTGTTGGGAATTTACACTTTTCCCGAGGATGACAGCGCCGACTCTCCAAGAAGGTTCACTCAGCTTTGCCTTCCCAGGGTCATTCCTGAGGCCATTACTCCCCATCTCACTACAGTACCACCTTCATGGTATCAAATGTTTCCAAAATATTTCCAGAGGTTTGGGCAGACTTTGCTAATTATAAAGCTCCTTTTTTGAGACTCATGAATCTCACCAAGACATCCCTCAGCGTTCCTAAAACCATGAACAAGGAAAAATGCTGTTCCTTCCACTGCCTGGCTGCTCTCTAAGGCTGTGCACCTGTTCCCCATTATCTGAACAGCTTGCTGCTTTTCCTAAATAATCTTCCATGTGGAAAGGGCTGTGCTTGAAACCAGCAGCACTTAATGGCCCAGGATGGGACACATGGAGCAGAGCACAGCCCTGGCAGGGGCACAGCCCTCCCCGGGGTGACAGATCCCAGCTCCACAGGCATTACCGACCTTCTTCCCCTCCAGACCTTCTCCCACTTAGGGAGTTATTCTTAGGAACCTCTTAAAAGTTCGAATTCCTCTACTGGGTTTGTCCCTCTGGTGGCTCCTGACTTTTTTATCCAGGTGAGGCCCCACCTGCAGAGCTGCCCCAGCCCTGGGGTCCAACTTCAGGAGGATCTGGAGCTGCTGGAGAGAGCCCAGGGGAATCCATGGAGCTGCTCCAGGGCTGGAGCTGGGCTGGGAGAGCTGGGGCTGCTCACCTGGAGAGGAGAAGCTCCAGGGAGAGCTCAGAGACAATTCCAGAGCCTGAAGGGGCTCCAGGAGAGCTAGAGAGGGGCTGAGGACAAGGGAGGGAGGGACAGGACACAGGGAATGGCTCCAAACTGCAAGTGGGTAGATTTAGATGGATATTGGGCAGGAATTCCTGGCTGGGAGGGTGGGGAGGGGCTGGGATGGAATTCCCAGAGCAGCTGTGGCTGCCCCTGGATCCCTGGCAGTGCCCAAGGCCAGGCTGGACGGGGTTTGGAGCAGCCTGGGACAGTGGAAGTGTCCCTGCCATGGCAGGGGTGGGGTGGGATGATTTCTAAGGTCCCATTGCAGCCAACCCAGACTGTGGTTCCATGACCCCACAAAGTCCAGGGCTCAGTGTCCCCACACCCAGCCTGCAGCCCCTGCAGCCCCTCCCAGCACTGTCACAGCTGCCTGGCACAGCAACCCGGCAGCACCGACTGAAGTGTTTGTAACAGAGGCTGTCAGCTGCTGCTAAACACGTCATTAAGCCTCTGCATGTATCCAAAAGCAAAAATATGTGTTTACTTGACTTTGTCTTCTCTGAATAAAGAAGTTCAAGGCCAGGTCGGGCAGGGCTTGGAGCAAACTGGCTGCTGGGAGGTGTCCCTGCCCTCGGCAGAGGGTGGCACTGGGTGATCATTGAGATCCCTTTCACTCCAAACCATTCAGTGACTTTAATTCACTCTCTGCTTCTGTTCTCCTGCTCAGTGGGGACCGCAGAGGCAGAACAAGCAGAGCCCCTGCCCTGCTCACACCCGCAGCCCAAAACAGGCCCGAGAGCTGCTGCTGCTCCCTCTGCAACCCAAATCCACCTTCAGCAGAGCCCCGAGATAAAAATGAGTCTCCAGAGCCCTCCCAGCTCTCAGACCCCATCCAGCAGCACCCTGGGGAGGCTCCTGGTTTGCACAGCAAATGTCAGGGATTGTGTCCAGCACCGTGCAGGGCTGGAGCAGCCACCAGGAGATGGTTGGAAAAGTACAGCGGGAGGTAAAAATGAGTTTGGATTCTCTCTCAGCATGAAAGGTTCCAAAAATCTTAATCCTTTTCATGTTTACTACAGATAAGCAGCTCGACATTATCCTGCAACAAGTGAACATCATGGGGCTGTTTAAATCCCCCCAGAGAAGGAATCCTGAGTGCTAAAATCCAGTTGTTATTTTCCCAATGTACATCCTGGGCTATTTTATCCTCTTCCAATGGTTCTCTGCCATTAATCTTTGGAACATGCAAGGCACAGTCAAACACAGCAGACACCCCACCTCTATTTTTACTTCCAGAGCTTGGAAAGACATATGGATGTGAGCGTGATCATTCCCCACATGAGCAGCAATGCCATTTCCTAAGGGCTTTTTCCTCCTGAAAACATTCCAGCTAACAACTGATGGAGCAGTTGCTTCCCTTCCTACCCAGCTAAGGTATAACGAGGCATGACTGAGAAGCTGTGGCTGGATCCCTGGAAGTGTCCAAGGGCAGGCTTGGAGCAGCCTGGGGTAGTGGAAGGTGTCCCTGCCCATGCCCAGGATGATCCTTGGATGCAGAACATCCCAGGATTCTGTGATGGCACTCCCTGAGGGCTCTGCTCACCCTCCAGGTGTTTCCCACCCACCTCCAGCACGAGCTGTGCTTTTGCCACATGGAAGGACCCAGCTGAGCCTCCCCAGGGGGAGAAGTGCCACTTTTCCCTGCTGGGAAGTGCTGGGATGGCTGGCAGCCAGCAGCACAGGTGGCACAGGGACAGCACGGTGCTCCAGACGGGGATTTTGGCAGCACCTGCTCTGTGACACACGTTTCCACTGGAGCCACAGGGCAGTGCTCATCCAGCCTGGCCTGGCTGTTCTGTCTGCTCAGTGTGGATCAGCTTTTCCAGCTTTCCCAGCTCCAGCCAAGCCCTGTAGCAGTTCTCAGACTGTCTCTCCCAATCCACAGCACACGGATGTTGCCTCCCGTGGAGGAGGCTGCCTGCGGTGCCTGGCCCATGGGACAGGGACACTGGTGTCTGCTGGTGGCTCTCCAAGCCCCTTCCAGCCCTTCTGCCTCTGCACAAGCCTTGGTCCCTGCCCAGAACCAGCACGGGGAAGAGAATTCCAGGCAGCAAGTGGGAACACGGGGTCCAGCCCTGCCTTTTCCCCACTGGGATATTACCGGCAACAGAAGGAGAATTCCAGCCCTGCATTCCATCTTTTAGCGATGCATCTTCAAGTATCTCCTACCCCTCTTAAGCGCCATCTGCACTTAACTCCCTTCCCAAGCCTTCAGCAGGGGTCCCAAGGGTGCCATCCACACTGACCTCTGCTGCCAGCACACAGGAAAGCATTCCCGGATCTGCGCCGGGAGGCTGCTGCCCACAGCCGGCCCTCACTCCATCCTGCCCTTCAAGATCCTGGCGTCACTCCAGAGGCACTTCTGCCTCTTCAGCAGGGGGGGAGAAGCTCTGAGCTGCTTCATCCCGCCCGGCCCCACTTCACAGAGCTCCTCTCATCCGCTGTCAGCCAGGCTGGAGGCAGGAACAAAGTGACAACCGTGGTGACAACTTACAGGCACCACGGAGTTTCCATTTCACCTGGCTGCCTTTGAGGTGGAAGATTTACACGTTTCCTGCACTAATGTTTTAAGTTCCCCCCAGCCCTTCCACGGCATCCAAAAGTCCAGCAGTGGGTGTGTGGAGAGCTGCTGTGCTCAGAAATGCATCCAGCCTTTCCACTTGATCCGTGGAATAATTATTTGACCTGGTTTTTGGATTTATCTCCATAATTGGGATCCGTGGAGCCTGTCAGTAAAAAGACAGTGAAATGTCCGAAGATGGTATTCAGATCATTAAATCCTTTGGAGACTCAGCCTTTAACAATAATTAATCCAGTTGGGTACATTTCAGCAACATTTTCCTTGCTTCACATCTCTCAAATGCCTGCACTCTCCATCTTTCCTACCCACGGGAAAGGACACTGCCACAGCAAATGTCAGAGCCCATGGATGTGATTCCAAGGGCAATTGTTTTTAGAGCTCTCACGGATCGTTTTGGGGCCAGCAGAAGCTCAGTGCAAGAGCTGCCTCATCCAAGCCACGAGCATCTGCCACCTGCTGCTGTTTGAGGGGGAAAGATGAGAGATGGGAAGTCCTGGCCCTTTGGCACAAGGTGTTTGCTCTGTCTGAGGGGTTTGGCACGTGGATCACAGGGGTGGCTGGGAATGGGGAGTCACAAGTGCCAGAGGCCACCAAAGGAAACGGGAGCTTGGTGCTGAAGGACAAGGCTGGTGTGAAAACAAGAGGGGGTAAAATGGACAGGAATAAACTGAGGTTGGAAATCAGAGGGAAATCTGTGCCTCGAGAGCAGCCAGAGCACTGAACAGCTTTCCCGTGGGAGTGATGGGGGTAAACACCAACCTGATGTTATTCCTGGTGGGATTAATAGTGTAACTCAGGAAACATTGCTCCAGGGAGATCCTAAAGGCCCTTCCAGGGCCCAAAGGGGCTCCAGGAGAGCTGGAGAGGGGCTGGGGACAAGGCATGACAGGACAAGGGGAATGGCTTCCCCGTGACAAAGGCTAGATGGGATATTGGGAAGGAATTGCTCCCTGTGAGGGAGGTGAGGCCCTGGAATAGAATTCCCAGAGCAGCTGTGGCTGCTCCTGGATCCCTGGCAGTGTCCCAGGCCAGGTTGGAGCACCCTGGGACAGTGGGAGGTGTCCCTGCCAGGGCAGGAACGAGATGAGTTTTACCATCCCTTCCAGTGCAAACCATTCCATGACTCCACAATTCTGTGAAATGCCCAGCCCAGCTCCGGCAGAGCCAGGGAACACAAAGCCTGCCAGCCCAGACAGTATTTCCATAAATTTGCATTTTTCCTAAGGCCAGTGAGGCGGCAGGGACAGCTCTGCCTGCCCACACTGCCTCCCCTCCTCCTCGGGCAGCTGCAAAACAAAACGGGGGAAAAGAGGGACAAGTTAAACCCCAGACTTTAATTTTCTGCTGTCAAATCACATGGCCTGCAATGAGCTTTAACCACTCAGGACAGCAAACTGGATTTAGCAGAGGGAAAAGCTTCTCCAACGTGGAGAGAAGTCAGAGGTGGTGAGCAGCAAGAACAAAACCTTTTAAAGGAATGGCTGTGAGGCCAGAAATCCAGGCAGGGCAAGAATCCTGCAGCACATTTCACGTGGTTTGTGCCAAGTGGTGGGGTCAGGCAGCAAACCAAACCCTCTTGGGATGATTTCACTGATGTGAAAACAGATAGAGCGCTGCTGGCACCCCAAAATATCATTTCATAACACTCTTAATGCTCCCTAGACCTGCAAATCTTCTCCAGACCTGCTCCAAGGCTCATTTTGATCTTCCTTAATTAATGATCCTTTAGAAGCTCTGTTTCATGTTGAAAATCACTTGGTGGAATCACTGTTTTGGAGCCACTTCCTCCAAACCACAAAGCTTTTCAAAGGCAAGAAGAGATGTGGGGGCACCGAGCAAAATCAGCCCGAAACTGAGATCTGAAACAAGTCACCAAGTCCAGGAGCATCAAACAATGCAACAAAGCAGCCACAGCCACTTGGAAATTTGGAATAAACACGAGCAGAGCACTTGCTACGATTAATTACTGCTTAATTACACAGGAGGTGAAGTTTGCAGTGTGAGTAAGCACAAATGTGTGGGCCTGGCACAAAATCATTGTATCTGATTGCAGTTAAAGCTTCATCCCTGAGCTAACAGGAGCTGAGCCATCCTGGGTGTTTCAGGGTATTGATAAAGGGTTTGACCTGAGCTAATGAAGAATGAGTGGGCAGAGGTAATCGATGGCCAAAGTGGGTCCATTTAAAAATATTGACTCAGCTGGGTGGAAACATTTGGTGGTGAGACCTGTGGAGAGGAGGCACTGAGGGAGGAGGAAGAGATGCTGGAGTTCACTGATGGAACACAGGGGAGAAAACACCTGAAATTAGTCAGGATTTAGTGAAAACACCTGAAACTAGTGTGGAGCTGTTGGAAACACCTGAAATTAGTGAGAAAAACACCTGAAACTGGTGAGGAGCTGCTGGGAAACCCCTGAAATTAGTGAGGATTTAGTGAAAACACCTGAAACTAGTGTGGAGCTGTTGGAAACACCTGAAATTAGTGAGAAAAACACCTGAAACTGGTGAGGAGCTGCTGGGAAACCCCTGAAATTAGTGAGGATTTAGTGAAAACACCTGAAACTAGTGAGGAGCTGCTGGAATTTACGGTGCCAGACCTGCAGTGCTCCAGGACAAGGAGCAACGGCCATAAACTAAAACACAAATTCCACCTGAACCTGGGGAGAACTTCTCCACACTGAGGGTGGCAGAGCCCTGGAACAGCTGCCCAGGGAGGTCTGGAGACACACCTGGAGGTGTCACAGCTCTGGGTGACCCTGCCTCCAGCAGGAACCCACCTCCTTTTGTCCTTCTGGGGCCAGCCCGGGGCTCTCAGGTCAGGAGATGTTTTGTGGCACCCTGTGGATGTTCCCGGGGCTGGCTGCTGGCCCTGAGAGCCTCTGGGAGCCCTCATCACCCAGAGCCAACCACGGGATTCTCCTGATGTCCCCCAGCCAGGACCCAAGGTGACACTCTCTATTAATACCCCAGCACAGCAGCTGACCCAGGGGACAGCAAATGCCAGACAGATAGCCAGGCCCTGCTGGCCATCATGTGAGCAGCAAACAAGAGCAGGAGAGGACAACAAAAGCCTCCTGTCCGAGCCTCCTGTGCCCCCACTCGGCCCAGAGCGGGTGGGTTTTGCCTCCTGCCGAGGTGCTGCTGTGTCTGGGCAAGGGAGGCTGTGCAGGGTTCAGGGACAGGACTCACCCTGCTCAGGTGAGGGGTTTATGGCAGCTCACAACACGTTCATGGTGGGGTTCGATGTGCTCCTGCAAAGAATGTTCTCTGGGATTGAATCTAAACCCATCAGCGCTTCCCTGTGCGTTGTTAACTTGCCACTCACAACCCCAAATTCCTGCTAAATTCGTCCCTGCAGCGAGCAAAGGCACAACACACCCAGATCCTTTTCATGAGGGGGAAGCCAAAAGCCACTGGGAGAGCCTGAGAGCACAACCACGGCCTCACTGGTGGCTCCTGTGACCGCCCCGAGGTGGCACAGAGGCAGCAGTGCCACCCCAGCACCCGTGCTGAGGGCAGCTCCTCTGGGGCTGATGGAGCAGAGCTCCCTCCAGGAGCCAGGCCTGAGCCCTGGGTGCCTCCAGGACATCCCGAGCTGGCCTCAGCCCTGAAGCACAGCGAGTCTGTGGAGCAGGAACACAGCCCAGCTGCTGACTGAGCGCAATGGATGAGTTAATAGAGGCTGGTACTCCATCCCAGCAGAGCCTCCTGCAGTGCTCCTCCCTCACAGCAGCTCCACAAGCCTCTGAATGGATCCCTGCTCCTTGAGCCTCTTCCCAGCTCAATGGAGCCATTGAGGCCCAGAGCTGCATCCCCACAAGAGGATGAGACTCTTGCTGCAGTCTAAGAAAGAGAAATCACTTAGCACAAATCAGCTCTTTTAAAACCACTGATTAAATAGATATTCACAAGACAGAGCACAAGGGTTTGGATGGAGCCATTGCAGCCCATTACACAGCTCCTCATTCATGCCCAGGAGAGCTTTTCCTTTGCTTCTCTAACAACAGGAGAGAAAAATGAAGCCGCGGAAAAGATATTAAATTGCATAAAAATGGGTGCCTGGCAAATTTACAAACTTGGAGAAGCAGAGAGAGAGAGGATTTGGGCTGGCACTTCTGCCTGCCACTGTCCCCGGCTGGGAGCCTGGAGCCCTGCAGCACACCTGAGGAATTCCTCCTCTTCTGAAGGGAGGATGGAATTCCAGAGTTTACTGAAGGGCTACATGAGGGGCTGGTCAATACTCAGAAATTCCATCTCTTACTTTACAAAGATCCAAGGAGCTGCTCCAGGGCT
>VYXD01012940.1:0-32004 GCA_013397195.1 Hylia prasina | reverse complement strand
CTGATACTGTTTTAGCTATGAGTTCAGACAGAACCAAGAGCAGATTTGTGAAATTAAGAAATAAAAAACATAAGCTGAGTCAGGAACTACTTAATTTTCATCTTGGTGTCTGATTGAGAAATGTGCAGAAATTTATTTCCTAGAGTAAAAGTGACTAAACTCCATATTACTCTATTTTATTAATGATCATTATATTTTCTCCAGCCTTATATCTGCTGGAAACAATCTTAAGATATTTGCTGCTGTTCAAAACACACTATGAGGAAAGAGCCTATAGAAGGAAAGCCAGGTAGCTGCCACTAACAGTCTATATAACTACAGGGAAACACAATTAACTGGGAAGGATATGTGGGTGATTATCAGTTAATGAAAGATGCTTATGTTTTTTAGGTAGGACAAGAGTGGGTGACTCTCCAAGCCGGAATGAGGTGCACTCAGGAAGACGTGGATATGAACCTTGTGAGATATGTCCACACAGGAACTGTGGCGTCCAAGAAAACAGACAGATTTACATTTTACCTCTGGGATGAGTACAACAGATCCCCAGCTGTGGACTTCTACATAAATATCAAGGACTTGGAAAAGGGTAAAGAACCACTACACTTGATGTTTTACAGCACCTGTTTCTGAAACCAAGATTTCTGAGTATGTGTCCTGATCCTTCCCTTAGCACTATACAGGCCCTGGCCAGTGTCCCTTCAGATACTGTAAGTTTAACTGTTTGGATTTCACTGTTGGCCAGGTCCTGGGATTTGAAAAGGCTCTGCCAAATGCCATGTGTTGCACCTTGCCTCCCAGGACTCCCAGCAGCTTTGCAGTTAGCGCTGAAAATATCTTTCTGAAACTAGCTTTATATCTGAGTAAATCAGCACAGAAAAATGGTAAGAATATAAAGAGGTAGGCAAAAACTATTCAGAAACAGCTCTGTCTCCCAGATTATTCCTTCCAGTCTTACAGTCTCTCTTTTCTTATTACATCTCTGTTAGAGACATAAAGGTTTACCTGACACTGCTAAGATTGGAAGACGTGTCAAAAGAGGCTGTGGTCTCTTCATCCTTTGCCCCAGTAGGATAATCGTTTTCAGGTTCCAACAGGAAAAAGCCCCAAGAAATGTGGCTATGGCTGATCTAATGGCTGACCCTGCTTTGAGCAGAAGGTCAGAATAAAGATATCCTGAAGTCCCTTCCATGCTGAATTTCTCAATAACCTTAAAGTCTTACACTTTTTCTACTGGCGATGGCTTTCCTGTCACTAAAGAACGCAGAAGAGATCATCCAGTTCACTATGACTATTTTAGTGTTGTTTTGTCCATTCTGCAGGAGACATTGTTGTTTTTATGAAACTTCTTAAAGTGCCAAAAGGAGATCGCAGCTACATGACAACTGACGTCCTCCTTGCACTGGATGGTACTGACAAGCCAGAGGAGCTGCTTTATGTGATAACCTCCCCACCCCAGTATGGACAAATAGAGTATGTCAGCTATCCTGGCATCCCCATTACGAGCTTCAGTCAAATGGATGTAGCAAGACAGATTGTCTGCTACGTTCACAAAGCCAAGGCAGTTGTTCGTGAAGATACATTCAGGTAAGGCATAGTACCCCACCTCCCAAGTTCTTCCCCTTGGATTTTTGAGGTATTTAAGAAACCTGTACTACATAAAACACTCCAAAAACCCCAAAAAGAAATTATTAAAAAGAGCTGGAGGCTCTGTGTGAACTCCAGATGTTTATATAGCACATCTGTTTCTACTGCAATAAATATAGTTGGGAATGCTTGGTAATAAATACATTTTCTCACTGATGCTGAAAACATAACCAGAGACACATTTACTCAACGATACTAGCTTCAACATTATTATAGCATCCAGGCATACATAGCCATTAAGATTTAAGTGAGAGATAAGTACTGAGAACCTATTGGTGGAATTTTCCTTTGGTTTCTTTCTACAGCTGGATGTGGTAAAGCTCATCTATTCAGGTATTAAATAATAGGTTTCTTATCTGATATAATTTATCCTATTAATTTGATTATGGGTTTTTTGAATCCCAAAGTATTCTGGAATATAATGAAAACCAGTTTACTTAATCTATTTTGCAACTACCATAGCTCAGAAATTCATGTAAACACTTGAAATTTTGGGATAAATCTATAGGTTTACCAACAGGCCCAATTCAGCAGCCTCATGATAATTATTTTCATGTTTCTGAAATTTTCCACTTAGAAGTGTTAATACTCAAATTTTATTTTTAAATACCACTTTAAATTTATTTTTAAATACCACTTAAATACTAGGTGTATTTATTTTGTTTTTAAAGGAACCTCCCTTGGTTATAAAGTAGAATGATGCAATGAATTATCATCAGATAAAAAGCAAATGTACTGGTCAAAGTCTTGTGGACAGTTTTTTAAAAAAATATCAAAATTAGGGAAAAGAAAAAGCTCAAAATAAAGAAAATGTTTCTAACGAAATAATGTTTAGTTTTTGCTAATATTGGTAATTTTCTCTGGAAACAGCTTTTTACAGAAGATGGGCTAACTGTAAAATTCAAAATTAAGAGCTCATTATTTTTCATTTGACTAAGAAAAATTAAAGAGTTGGCTCCTAAGAGTTGGAAAGACACCTTTTTACACTCTCCTAGAATAGATTCCTGATCTGAATGGCTTGCTCCGTTTGGCATGATGAAATTCAAGAACATCATTCAGTTTTGAGCAGTTTTTTGCAGGCAAATCAAGGAAGTAGGGCATGGAGTCGGGCATCAAAGAAATCTCCCCATGATACTGGGTCAAATAGCATTGTCCAGAGTTAACCCAAAAGTTATTCTGAAATTTTCCTCAAATGAAACATTTTTAACTATCTCTTCCACTGCATTCAGTGTGGTGGAAATTCTAGTCAGGAGATTTGTCTGGTTCACTTGTACTCACTACAGAAAAAGTGAACAAATATTCCCTGGTTTTATGTATCTTAATTGTGAAACACTTTCATCAAAACTAGAATTAGATTATACAAGTAAGGTTGCAGTCATGCCAGCCCTAGTTTGGGCAGCATAGTATAGTGGCTTGTTTCAGTATGACTTCCATATCCTAACAAAAACAGATCAAACTATTCTAGGCAAATTACAAATGTGGATAAACCCAAAGTTTTCTGTTTAGGCCAATGGCTAAGAACCAAACTAGAAAGTCAGCCTTATAAAAGTAAGGTTATGATGCTTTTAATAAATACTGATATTTGATAACTATTTTAATCCCAATAATTATGTTCCTTGATGTTATCATTTGGAAAATAATTTGGTTTTGTGTAGACATATAAATATGCTGGCAGAACAGTATTATTATTTCAAGAAGGAATTAATTATATGGGTAATTGTGGGAGGAGGAGGAATTAACCGACCAGATTTTTACTTCCCACTAAAGTACTTCCTTCAGACATAAATTTACCTGTATTGTTTAGTGCTGCTGGCCTGGAAGAAAGATTTGGCAGTGCTTGTTTGGACAGATGACTTCAAGTGATTAGCAACCTGACATCAGATGCTGGCAGCAGGATACTAAAAGAACATGCTAATGTCCTCCATTTTGACATGCTGGCTCGATTTTGTAATGAGTTGGCACTATTTATGATTCCATTTTTATCTTTTAAATGCCATGACAGATGGTAGGTCCTATCGCCAACTCCATTGCCATCAAACTGCAGAAAGCATGAAATGTTGGTAGTTGTGAAATCAAACCATGCATCATGTCCTCCAAACTTTGTCTGGGAATTGTACCCTAAATCTCATCAGAGTGAGAATAATGTCTGCGCTTCACTTTTGAGGAAATTAAAAAGCAGACATAAACCAGAAATAAACAACCAAAATTTCCCAAAGTGCAGAGGAAGGACATTTGACATAGGCAATTTCATCACCTGTGAAACAGAGCAGTGAATGAAATTCATGGTATATTTCAGTCTAACGTATACATACAGGAGCTTTTTTCCTGTCTGGTACTCTGGAGAAGGCTGGATGAATCCTCAGTTTCATGAACTGAATTATCTAAGTCTTTCACTTAAGCATTGTTTGCGACATCATCCAAATGTTTTTACAGCAATCAAAAGAATGAGAGAAGAGAAAATTCACTTCTGCTGCAATCCTCCAGGCCTTCTGAGAGAAGGTTAGGGTCTTGACTGGAGGTGCTTTACCCATTTTTTTTTTTCTTAACACAGTATTTATCATCATTATTCTAGTTCTGTATTTGATTTCAGATAGCTTACAAATAGCACAACCCTTTTACCATTGGCACAATATCATTAGGTCAGTGTAGACAGATGTCTCTAGGTTCCCAGCTGGGAATACCATCCTCAGTAAACATATTTCTAACTGCTACATAGTCCCTGGCCTGCCTATGCTCATTCCCATCTGTTTCATGGCATAGTGCCAGTTTACAAGTGATCAAGCTCTAATCATCCAATGTTGGTGAAGGCAATGAGGAGTTTTAGATGGACAGTCTGTGTGACACAGTAAGCTGTTCCATGACCTACTGAAAGTCACTCACACTCAAGTCATGCAGGCATACAATAGGTGTTGAGCCTGTAATTTTAAAAATACTTCTTCAAGGTCTGCAGTCAAGAGACCAAGTGGAAACAATCCACTAAATGTCAGCCAGTCCCCATTTCACTAGTAGAAGAGTATTAGGTGGAAAGCAGCCAGCTAGGCTAGCCCTCATACTGTCTGAAACAACTGTCCCACTCTAGTAGAGACAGATTTCTTTGCACAGCAGATCCTACTCTGACTCAGGCAGAACATAACTGTGTGAAAACCACCTTACAAAATGTTTTTGCACATTCTGTGCAGTATAATCACTGAAGTTTATGTAGAAAGACAGGTAACTCATACATGCTATAAGTCGACGGGACATGAAGGATCATGAGATATTTTCAGAGCAATTTTTAGTTTCATATACCCTCAAAAGTTTTTTTTTTACAAGCATGGAAATGTTCCATGTAATTCTTTTCAGAAGAAAATAGATAAATAATGATCCTTCTAGTGAAAGCTAAGATGAATTTTAAAGGCTAAAAGATTGGTTTTCTCCTTATTTTTCTCCACAACTAAATTTAATAATAAATTCCTGAGGACCATGCTGTCACTCGTATGGCAAAAGCCCATACCCAGCTGGCAGGCTTCTGTCATGGCTCAGCTGCAGCCAGCAACTGAGCATCAGGCAGCTGCTCCCTCCCTCTCCACCTGGTAGGACTGGGGAGAGAAGTGGAAAGGTAAAAGTGAGAAAACTCATGGGCTGAGATAGAGACAGTTTAATAGGTAAAGCGAAAGCTGTGCACACAAGCAAAGCAAAACAAAGAATTAATTCACTGCTTCTTGTGGGCAGGCAGGTGTTCAGCCATCCCCAGGAAAGCAGAGTTCCACCATGCACAACAGTGACTTGGGAAGACAAATGCCACCACTCCAAATGTCTCCCCCTCCCTCCTTCTTCTTCCCCAGCTCTAGACACTAAGCATGACAGCAGATGGTCTGGGATATCCTTTGGGTCAGCTGGGGTCAGCACCCTCCCAACTCCTTATGCACTCGCAGCCCAATCACTGGTGGTGCATTGTGAGAGGCAGAAAAAGCCTTGATGCTGTGTAAGCACTGCTCAGCAGTAGCAAAACCAAAGCATCCTTATGTTATCTGCACTATTTACAGCACAAATCAAAACCACAGCCCCATACAAGTGAGTATGAAGAAAATTACCCCAGTCAACAACAGCAGAACTTCCAACAGATTTACTCTACAGCCCCGGGCACCTTTCTCTTGGTTTTGAAAGGAAAACTATCTGTAGTGAATAATCAAATCTTTAGTGTATCTAAAGAAACATCACTACTTGAGAGAGAACGACAAGATACTATGTAGCTATTGATAGAAATTCCCAGCATGGAAGAACTGTGCAGATATGACCATTGGATAAAAAGTTTATGTTATGGATGTTTTTATTACCCGATACAACTTGTACAGTTCTTCCCACTATCTTAGTATTTCAGTGGAACTTTACTTGACTTTTGTAAAGAAACGTAAGTTAGTTCCTCTGAATATATGGAAATTTAAAGATACAGTTAGTGCCTAAACAAACCCATGAAGTGAGATAAGGCCGAATCTTTCTCCAGTTTGGTTTTTCAGATAGTTTTGGGGTAGAAAAGATTTCTAGCAGTGAACAGAAAGAAACATAAACCAAACCAAATCAAACTAAACCAGGCAGGTCATGAACTTCACACACCTCTTTCTGTAAGCTGTAGGAGTTGCTGCCAGGTAACCAAGTGAAAATAAATTTTAAGGATGTATAAAATGTGTATGCCAGAAGCTAAAATAAGCCTTCCAGGCAGCCTTTCCTTTTAGATCTGCTCCACCTGCATCTCAGCCAGAAGACTAGATCAGCTCTGTTATGACTGTTGATCATCAAGGCCTTTCCTCTGGCATCAGCTCAATCCCTGCCAGTGCATTGTAAGTCATGTCATATATGTCATGGCTGTCTGCTTTCATGTTTTTAAGTTATACACCCACTCCACTCATTTTGTGCTCTGCTCCACCCAGCTCTTCTGCTTTTGCAGTATCAACACAGGCAAGTCCTGTAGTAAAGGTCTGCATTATCATTTCATTTCAGTACATGGTGAATCAAGGACAGATGCTGAAGACTGCCTTGCCTCTCTTTGCCAGATTCATCATCAGCAATGGACTGAGGACTAAGCATGGGACATTCAAGATCGCCTTGGAGGCAGCTGACCAGGCTTTGCCCATTCTGTCTAGGAACATGGGGTTAAGATTAACAGAAGGAGCTATGGCACTTCTTACTCCTGATGTACTACAGCTTTCAGACCCAGATACAGCGAAAGAAAACCTTACCTTCCTCCTGGCTCAGCTTCCCCAGTATGGTCATCTCTATTATCATGGGGCTGTGCTACTGCAGTACAATTTCACACAGCAAGATGTGGACAACAGGGATGTTGCGTACAAGCATGGAGGTGGGAATTCCCGGACTGACAGATTTACATTTGTTGCCACAGATAGGACTAACCAAGGCTTCATCATGAACGGGAGGGTGCAGAGTGAGCCAGTGGCATTCACCATTCAGGCAAGTGTGACCACAGGCCTATTTAACAGAGATAAATAGCACGATAAGGTCAAAAACCTAGAAGTTTTGGTGACAGCTGGTACTTGCTGCAGTCTCTGATTTAACTGTGCAGCTAAAATATTAGCTTTCCTGTATTCCATGAATAATTAACCTGGGGAATTAACTACTTGCCAAAATGCATAGAGATAAGCAAGTAAATACTTATATACTTAATACTTGCATGCTAAAAATTTTACATAGGAATCTCAACTATGGGAAGGATAGGATTCTCCTTCTCTGCTTTCGCACTTGGTGCCTGACCCTGTGATTTGCACACATGGGTGCATACAGTGAGTATGACTGCTGATCTTCATGTCACAGGAATCTTGTGTCCCCACCTAGACATCCTGTCTTCTCTCTGAGAGTCTTTGTAAGCTGCCTGCTGTAATTCTTCTTTTTTTGCTAGAAATTTTCTGTTCACCTCCCATTTCCCCTGTTTCCAAGTCCTTTATACTTCATCATAGGCTCAGGTATGTTTGCTATGATGTTTTTCTATGTGTCTATTTGTCATGTTTCAATACACAAAATATGCCTGGGTGCATTGTGTGTCAAAATTCTGTGTTTCAAAACTGTGATATGAATGAAGAGACTGTTAATATTTCCTGATGACAAAGTTTTGAGTTATAGGATGAGTGAGCAATACTATTTCAGCAGAGGGTGAGATACAGGAACAGCAACAACCATTGTGGAATGCTAGAAGATTCATCAGAATTTGTTAAAGGTGGCATTGTTATTATAAAACAGAGATGACAAACCTTTGCTGCAGTTATCTTGTGCTGTGATGAAAATGGCATAAAAAATGAGGACTAGGGGGAATATGGGACATCAGGACAGAGGTACATAGAATTTCTGTTACACTCTCCAGAGTGTACTATACCCTACTGCATTTGGCAAATGATGGGCAATCTGGGCCTGGAAACTTCTCATGTGAAGTACAACTGAACTGGAACTCAGGGGTCTGCAGCAGACTGTGAGCCAAAGTGGCCCCTGATCTGGCTACTGCTCTTCTAGCCAAAGCAGGACAAAGAATATCCTGATGTTGTAAAACCAATGTCTAACTTTGATTTAGGTGGATAATTTGGATAAAATGGCACCAAAAATCATTCATCTCCATTGCTTTTCTGATGTGGAGCTGCTGAAGAACGGCAATTATGGGATCTACATTACTGCCAGGTCCCTGAGGGCATCTGACCCCGATACAGAAGATGACAAAATAATTTTTAAGATTTTGCAAGGTCCTCATTATGGCTACCTGGAAAATATAACAACAGGTGATTTATTTTATAATCTATATTTTGGGCCATACCAGACCAGTTAATGTAATCATACCTGTTAATGTTTGTTTGATAGGGAAAATAAAAAATTCTTAGCAAACTTTGGGCAAAGTTTGACTGTAGTAATAAAACTTCTACAATGAAACCCGAGTCTTAAGTTTATGAATCCTCAAAGTGTTCGAGATAATTTTTAATAGATGCTGTTGAGCAACTTTATTTCTATCAAGGAAAAAAATATCAATATTGAACTTAGCCTTTTGATAAACAAGTTACACATGAAGAAATTGTCAGGGGCTTACAATGAACAGATGTTGCTGTTTAGCTATAAACCTTCACTTCTGTAAGTTCAGATTCTCAACAAAACTAAAAGTTGAAAAGAGTCTATATGAACTATGTGGTTCTTATTAGCAGGCTTTTGGATCACCTGTGTACTATTCATCTTTCCTAGGTGGCTTCATTCAGGAAGGATTTAGCCAAAAGGATTTAAACAGCAAAATCATACTTTATGTCATCAACCAATCACGAGAAGTGAATTCAGACAACTTGGAGTTTCAAGTGACAGATGCCAATGGAAACTCTGCGGCACCCCAAAGGTAGCTCCACTCCATGGTGATATGAGCTGTGCTGCCCTGTGCTGGCCACCCCCTGGGGCAAATGAACATGTGCTGGGCTTGAAGCCATACAGACATGCACATAGCTACAACTCAACCTGTCATTGCTTTTGTTAGAGCAGAGAAGGTTTCTTTCCCCTCAAAAAGGTGAACTACATGGGGTGAGCTCCAGGTCAGACGGTGTCGCAGCTCTCAAGGGCCTTCAGGGCCTCACAGGGAAACATGTTTAGTGGAAGTTGGGCATTTGGAGATCTGAGGTGCTGTGTGCTGAAGAACATGGTGCTTCATGAACATGGTCCTGCAACTACAGGTCACCCTTACATTTTTCACAAACTTGAGATTACAATGGAGGGGATGCTCTCAAATGACAAAGCTACGAGCACCATATTTCTGCAAGAGAGCACTGAAAGAAGGTGGAGAGAACACAGCATCTTTGTCATCCACTGCACACTATATTAGGCACACTATCCCTATCTCCTTGTGACATACAGTAAGAAAAATTAGAATATCATCCAAACTGTGTTTTGATGATAAAAGCCAGAAGTGTGAGTAGCTCTTCTGCAGAGGCAATGCTTCTCTTTATTTCTGAAAATAGGGCTAAATGTTCAACCAACTTATTTAATCAGAAGAAATCAAGGGGAAAAAGAAAAAGAAAAAGAAAAAAAAAAAAAAAAAAAAAAAAAACAATGCTTTTTCTGGGCTAAACTGGCTACTCACAAACCAGGACTCGTGGTGAAGAAAGATGAGCAGAGAGCTGTACCCAGGGGCAGAGCACTTCCCTGAGTGCTGGAGAGAGGACAGGGACTGAACGGAGCTGGAGGCAGCATTTAGGCAGTTATGTGCTGTGCCAAAAGATGTCCCTGTACACAAACACATCTGAGCATGGGCAGCCCAGCTACTCTGAGCTGGCTTGCAGATGAGCCAATATTAAAACCACCATTATGTGATGTCACTTCTCACAGGAAAGTGCAACTCCTTGTAAATGAATGGCAATGCATAGCACGGCTTTAGGAACAGAGCAAAGAAAAAGCTCTTTTTTTGCAGAAAATAGGCATTACAGTGAAGTTAGTTGCTAGAAAACCAAAGGGGTTCTTTATGGGAAAATATAGTATTTTAATACTGGATATAAAATTTTGTGAGATATTTTCTCCATTTAAAGTATTTATCACCTAATGAGCACTGGCTCAAAATACACGAATTATTGTTCACATCCCAGCTTTTATTTGAATGCTGCTGGACTACATCTGGTACATCCATCTTCTTTAGCAAAAATAAAGAAAATCAGTTTCTAAATGGGTTTTCCACAAAACTGGGTTTTCCACAAAACTGGGTTTTCCACAAAACTAGCATCAGAGGATAGAGGAGAACAGGAGGAAACTTCCACTGGTAATAAAGCTAGTCAGCTGTGAGAGGCCCAGAAGCTTGTTTTAGTAAAGTTCAAATTGTAAATAGGTCAGTTTATTTTCCTTCTTTGCACTCTCCTTCACCCCTTTCTGACTCTCACATTTCTATCTAATTTTTATCATAGCTTTAAAAAAGGAAAGATCTTTATTGACTATTTTTGTGCGGCACACAATCATCTGAGGTTCAGACACTGTCCCCATCCTCCATAAACAATTCAGGGCATAAGACACCTGCAATCATACAGGGGAAAGGTTGAAAAGTGAAGTTTGCAGAGTACTAAAGTAAAGGGAGGAGAGAAGGCCCTTGTGCAGAGGAAGAAAAGTCCTAGAGCACACTGTGTATGTCACAGGAGCAGAGTTAGAGGATAGATGAAGGTAGATGGGTGGATGTCGGGCAATTGAAGAGACGGGATCTCCATGGTTTCCATCAATTAAGCCAATTTTATTGAACACACGGCTGGTTTATATACATTTCAAGCATGACCTAAAAATAAATGCTCACTTAAGCAATAACAACCATGACAACCATATCTTAGTAACATTGCTTCACTATGGGCTAGCACAGACTTGCACAGGTCTGTACTGTCTTGCATACCAAGCACACCCTTATCTCTTCCTCCTTCAGGGGCCTGCCTGGACTTGCCAGGTCTTGTGGCCCACTAAATTTAGCACATCTACTTCTGTAATGAGTTCAGCAGTACTTTGGTGAGAAAACACTGAGCAGTGAGAGTATAATAAAAGTGCAAGGCTAACGGGAGCCAGGATAAACAGTGATAACTTGTCTTGGCCTATTGATGTTATGGACAAACTGCTCTTCTCAAAGTTACTGCAGAATCCCTCTGGCTGTGAAACAAGGCTCAGCTGTGGTTTAGGGTAGATCAGGGCTGGTCTGGAAGATTTATTACCTGCCTCTTCCTAATCAGTTAATTCACACAAATGTGTTGATTTGGAGACAAAGCCTCAGTATGTGTATTGGCTAAGTCAGCAGTCGGGAGAGAAGGCTCCTGACACAGTCTCTGAGCAGCAGGGGCTGGAGGTGGCTGGCCGGGTGGCTTAGCTCTACACTCACATTCCTTCTCTCCCACAGGCTGGAGATACGGTGGTCTCGAATTGAAATGCCACAGACTGAATATGAGGTGTGTGAAAACATGGGAGTGGTGTCTCTGAAAATCACCAGGGCAGGACACTTGGGCGAATCTGCCTTTATAGCCGTGAAGGTAAAGCCAAAAGCTAACAACCTAAATTAAAAATAAGAAGTGCAGCCTATTATTTTATTCCTCAGATGAAAGATAATTCAGTACTCATCAAAGAGGCCAAGTGATTGAATCCATGCTTACTGGGACATTGTCCTTGCTACTACAGATAGCTGAAACATTTCTGACAAAATTTCTTGAGTTTTAAGTAGAAATGCTAATTAACCAAACCTGGAATGTTTTGGAGCAGCGTTTCATTTTGATGAAGAAACAGAGCAGGCAGTTTCCTCTGGCAGGATTTGTGATATCTTGAAAGAAGCTTTTTGCTTAAGAGTGGCCAGGATCTGCCACTTTAAAATCCAGGCTTTGGGCAATATGGTGCCTGGGGGCTTTTTTTTTTTTTTTTTTTTTTTTTTCCTGTCTCAGGCTGGAGGAGCCCAGAAGATATAGGGGCTTCAACTACACAGCCATGGCAGCCTTCTCCATTTCTGCTCCTATTGCCCAAGCCTAGGAAAACCTCCAATATCTTCAATGATTGCCTCTGTCTTATATCAAAAAGACTATACGAAAGCTACAGGCTGTAATTTTGTAACAGGTTTTGTGCAACTTGCCTTCACGAATTTTATCTCATAAAATAAATAAAATAAATATCTTCACAGATTTGTCCTCATGAACTGGAAATTCCAGTATTTTATCAGCTCCCCTTGCTAGAGAAATACCATTTTTTCCCCCTCACAGTTTCTCAGGATTATAGCCCTAATTCGAAACACAATTTTGATTTTTTTTTCTACTGAAATTAGTGGGAATTTTGCTAATGAAGCCATTGGGGCCATCCTGTCCTACACTTCACAGACTCTGGTGATTCTACTCTAGCAGTCATTTGTAAAAACAAACCAGCATTTGAAATTGATTTCCAATCCATCAAGAGCTGGGACACATACACTGTGTGGGAGCTGGTGTCCTCTGGTAGCTCCTGTGAAAATTCAGGGAGTTGCTGGAATCCCTGTATTTACAGATGTAGGGTTCACATCTGTGCTGATGAGTCGTTGGGGATGACAGAAGGCTCTGTGCAAAAAAGCTTCTTTCAAGATATCACAAAGGACCAAACAGGCAAACAGGGCTGGGTTGTTGCTGCACTTCTGAGATGACAGGGTGTGCCTGTCCAGGAGCCAGGGACCCCAGGCATGGTGAGCAACAATGTTACCTGGTCTTGTCAAATAGCAATCTGAGAGGGGAATGAGCAAAATTATGATAGGGAAGGGTTTTTTTGTCATGCATTTTTTAAGCCAAGAGCAAGGAGAGAATGACAGTTGCACAATAGATGGTTTATTCTTCAAGTCTTTATATTTTTTTCCCAGCCTGAGTATATGTTTGGGTTGGCCTGTCTATTTGAGATGTGAAAAATACCTTCAGCAGAATGCAGTGGTTTGGTGAAATGGGTCACAGCAGGGCATTTACTATTTGATTTCTTCTCAGGTCAACGAAATATCTGCTAGGCTGGGAAAGGACTTCACAGTGCCTCCTTCCAAGCTTGTTCAGTTTGATCCAGGTATGAAATAGTGCACTGAATAACTCTAAAACTAATTCACTGATTTTGGAAGAGTAAACTCTTGCTTTGGAGAGTGCAATCTATCACATATCTGTAGCTAGAGAAGCTGAATAGTATTTAAGACTTGGGCTCATTTTTTGGAAGTACTGTGGGCTTCTTTAGTGAATTGGTATCTTCATTACTTAGCATGAGATTGCCTACAGTCTTTTATATCAGTTAAAATAGCAAAAGTGCTGAAATGATGTCTCCTAATCTCCTAACAATCTCCCAGTCCTATCCTAGGCTGGATAGGACTCACCCCTGTGAGCTGAGCTGTGGGATGCTTTAAAGACTTCAGTCATTATAGGTAAAGCCCGGGACACAGGTCAAATTTAACTGAGAATAACTTAGGTTATTCAAGATGGCCAAGGCCCTTTTTCATTCACATACAAGCCTGAAATTACCCAGTAAAAACAAGGAAACAAGAAAAAACAATGGTAAAATTTGCCTAAAACGTTGCACTTCAATCTAACATGGTTTTTGATCCCTTTGCAGGTAATTTTAAATAACTGTTCCATCTTCAAAGTTAAGCTTTTCAGATAAAAATGCTATGATACATTTTCTCTTGAAAATCACAGTGGAAGTCCTTTTTTGCAGTGTGTGTGCACTTCAACTGAATCATCATCGTCCAGGAACAAATTCAAACTTAATGTTATTTGGAAGAACAGCAGGAGTCCAGCCAGTTGGTGGGAGCACAATAGCATACACAGTCTACTCCATTCTAGCTGCAGACATGTTAATTAATCTATTTCTTTGACACCCTGATTGATTGAAATAGCACTTAAAAAGTAATTAAAATGTTTATTTCTGTTAGGAGTGTCAACCAAGATGTGGAATATAGCAATTACCTATGACGGATTAGAGGAAGATGATGAAGTCTTTGAAGTAGTTCTGAACTCCCCCGTGAATGCTGTTCTTGGCAGACGGACAAAAGCTGTGGTGAAAATTTTGGACTCAAAAGGAGGTATTCTGTTTTGATCTTTGTAACTAAGAAAGTGGGACAATCTTGGCTGCGTAGCTACCTATTTTCAACCACAAGTTGTTCCTAACACCCACCATTAGATCAAACTGCCTAATTTCTTTTTAGAGAAAACAGGCTTGACAGTTGCAGGCCCTTTATTCTCTCACAAAATCATATGCATCCTCTTAGGAAACACAGCATGGAGAAAGTAATGAGTACAAAATGAGAAAAGTGCCAGGAATGAAACCACTTTTCATAACAATATGAGTTCAGTTCTCATTTATTAAAGTAGGAAAAATTGGTTTCAGATCCATTAGAATATTTTTCCAGCTATTATTTAGTTGTTACACACCCTCTAAAAGAGATTTACTTTCCTCTCAAAAAAGAAATGTAACAAATTAACCTATCTCTTAGCAATATATTTTTCAATGCTTAAAAGCCACAGTCCCCAACTAGACAGCAAACAGTTTAGTCTTTGACAACAGCATTATCATTGTGGTTTTCATGATCAAATGTCTAAAATCAGACCAAAAAGGATGCAACTGTAGAAACAGAAACATAAGAAAACTGTAGAAAAATAGAAATAACTAGGGAAGCAGCTGCATCCTCTGACCTCTAAAGAGTGTTTTTCCTTCTGGTTTAGTGAAACAATATTTAAAATACCATGTTGCAATGAATTAGGCTTCATGTTACAAAAAGCCCCTTTAAAATTGCAGATTTGTTTCCTCCTAAACATTCCTACTGTAAATCAGGACTTAACTGATGCAACGAAATAATTGAAACAAGACTGTCCTGGATTTCCAAGAAGAAGCTTCTCTGGGCATGATGGAAGTATCATCAGTGGTAGTTAGATGTATATTTATCAGTTTATTCACGGCCAAAAACCTTAGCACTTCAAAGCCCAGCATAAGCATGAAAACAGGTATTTTCAGCAGATGCTTGGTTGAAATTCTGACCTGTGAGTAGACAGATATAAAATCTTACTTATATAGGTAGTAGTTGCAGTTATTGTCATAGATAACCCCAGAAAGGAGGGTGACTGAACAAACAGCAAATCAACTACTTCAAGTAAAGGAATCATCGAACTTTTAAGCTGTTTATGTGCTCATGTCAGCATGACCTGTTATCTGCTTATGCAGTTAGAACTGACCATCTGCCATATTTTATGCTTTCAGGTCAATGCAGCTATTCCCATCCTTCTGGCCAAAGCAAGCATGACTTCTGGGGGAGAGGCATGCAGTTTCCAGTTTCCTTGGGCTCCTCATCACCTTCCAGGCCTGGCAATGTTTCCTTGGAAGGGGTCCCACTGCCTCCTTCCAAAGGGATGAGCGAGCATGGAGAGGACCTGCGGCAGGAGCACAGCTCGGCAAATTGGTCAAGGACCAGGATGAGAGTAATTGGAAATGGCAGAATAGTAAGACACTTCTGTAGTTCAGTGCTGGACTGATTTGTGAATTTATTGTTATGTGATATCTTCATTTAACTGTCATTTTTGTAGCAATTCTATCTGACCACAACAACTATAAACCACATGAGTTTGCTCTGATTCAGACCTGGGGGCTATTTAAAAAAACTGTAAGTAAAAATCCAAAACCAAACCAGCCTGATTTTGAGAATCCATGTATGCAAGAGAGAGGAATAAAATCAAGACTTGGGGGAGGAACTTCAGCAATTATGAAACTTCTAATCTTATAAGAACTATGGGTAAGTTAGAAGTTGGTGGAGCCAGGAAAATGTATAGAAGTTGTGTATCTGGCACCAAAGTTATAAAGCTGAAAATATTGTTAGCTTAAACAGGGAATAGTTATTTAAACTTGCCCACTGATTCTCCTGCTTAAGCTATATTGATTTAGCTAGGTATTTAGTAACCTTCTACTACTGTGACCTTAAAATTATTGGGGTCTTTTTTTATGAACACTGCACATTACACTTGTAATTTGTGATTTTTAGTGGCTCTTTTCAGAAATTATATTATATAGTTTTTATATTTTATCATTTTTGTTTATTTAGATTATTTTTTATTTTATAGTTTATTCGTAAAGTTTAAGATATTATATAGTTTCTATACTAAAAGAGGTAGCACTAAATCCAAGACAGGCTCTGCATGATGTATAACCCAGTAGTAAATGTTACATAAGTTCTTCTTGTTTCTATAGTACATGAATATACCCATCTCATTTTGCTGTTCTACATTTTTCAGGTTCATCCTTCATCTGTATTTAGAAATCAAACAGATGTGGTTTTCAAAGTAAGAGTATTATGGGTATTGGTTGGACATTTCCATGTTTTCTTTTTGATTCTGTTGTTTGTATGTACTAACCCTCTCTTTTCCTCTCCTGTTCTTGTGTGTGTGATACTGTAAAATGAAGTATCATGGGATTGTATCACTCAAAACAGAGGATGACACCTCCTCAGCTGAAACCAACAAGAAGGCACAACCACAGATAAATGTGATCTCCTCTAGGAAAACAGAAATCCCACAGGCTGATAAGGCAGAACTTGCAGCTGAACCAAGATCAACACATAAAGTATGAAACCTTTTTTCCCATGGGCATTTTCACCATCTGTTTTTCAGTTGTGCTGTTTTCCAAAGTGATTTAACAGCTAGAAGAGTTTTCATGGGATAGAATTCTAATATAAGACCTAATTGATCTGTTTCATTTCACTTGTTTTGCTTCAAATGTTCAAATGACGTTTTCTCTTGCCAGGAGTTTCACTCTTTTCAAAAGGCTTGTACACCAGATTTAAAGGGTCTCTTGCATTATGAAGAAAGCACACAGAAGTTATTTCAGTGTGATGGGATAACATGGAAATTCTGGAATTCCCAAAGCAAGGTAAAAATGTAGCCATGTTTAGGTGTCAGAGCATGGAGTCTATGATTGGTGATACCCTAAAGCAGACCTTCCTGTAACTGTTATTTACTTGAACAGGGAATAAATGTTATCCAGACTCAGGTTTGCTTTAACCAGAAACAAAAGTTTCCCAGGAATATGATGAGGACTTGACTGCTGCAGTTGCCTTTCCTCTTGGCCATCCACAGGTGCTCCTGGAAAATCCACATGAGCACTAGTATCTTGGTGCTTGTGATGATGTGGGTATAGCACAGTCAGTGAATGAAGTCTGTGGGAGAACAGGTGAAATTTAGTAAAATAAGCTTACTTAGGTATTCTGCAAATACACATTCTCCTGACTTAAGATGTCATGCTGAATTTTGTTGCACTGCTTTTCTTGTACAGACTACATGAGACAGAAAATGGTGTCCAAACTAAAGTAAAATCTTTAGAGGATTTTGGGAACTGAATACTACTGTCACCATTAAAGCTACTAATTATAAATTTTAGGACACTCTGTCAGGCCTTATTTATTTAAATCTTTTAAGCAATGATGTAGCTTTATTTATAGACAGCAAAGTTCATGCTCGGTTTAATTCTGGACAGTAGTGCACAGACAATCTGTGCACAGACAGTAGTCTGTTTTATCTCTACCTCTTTTATTTTAGGAGGTAACTATGAAGAAATGTCCCTCTGGATGGACTTATCATGAGGGCAGCTGCTACTTCCTGGTAGTGAATCACAAGGTCACCTGGAACACTGCTGCTCAGGCTTGCAGAGAACAGTAAGAGACCATCATGCATTTGCTGTGCAGTGCTGTTGCCCTCAGCTGAATGCTGCTCTTGAGGCCAAATTTATTTGGATAAGCCCAGCTTTGGCTGTTCTGCACAGCTCCCCCAAAAAGTGAACAAATCCTGGGATTCAAACACAGCGGACAATAGAAATATAAGTATCATAATGTTTCAGGTGGTGACGCTATCTGAATCACAGCATGAATTCCCAAAGCTGTCCATCTTTAAAAGGATACTTTACTAATGGAAAAGTTAGTCTGAGAGAGGAGAAACTCAGAATAAGTAGAGACCCAGAATTTCATCCTCACCCACCACTTCCTAAGCACTGCCTCCTCTTGACATAGCAGTGGTGAAATATTGCCAGCTCCTGTGCACCTCACTATACTCTTCTGAAGATGCAGCTTTGATGATTCTGTAACTACTTGAAAACTTTTACATTAATTTCTGACTTTTTAAGGATATTACAACAACAATAATAATAAAAAAACCCCAGTTGTCTCAAAGTAGGAAATAAAAAACCTGCCAGTCTTGCTTTCTGGACGCTTGCTTTGAGATTTTGGCTGTAGGGGTATTAAGTTAGCACTGGAAAAATGTTATCCATAGTAACATGAAGCTTGTCTGAGGATAGGCATGCTCTGTACCTTGCTCTGAATTGTGAGCACCAGGTTGAAAACCAAGCTGAAAAATAGGAAGGGCTTAAACAGACCTCTCCACAATTTCAGACCTCTCCATTACTCCATAGGAAAATTGAAACAGGGAAGAGTTGGAAATGACAGAAACAGAATATGTTCCATAAGTAGTGGAAAGACGTGCTGAATTGTGAATCATGGCCAAGCACGCATAACAAGCATTGATTCATTCCACTCAGTTATGCCAGATTATGTTGTCTTGGTAACATGCAAAAGAAAAGTCTTGATACTGCCACCTCCCAAATGATGAAAGGTATTCTTTACTAAAATGTAAACGTTATATGCTCTTGTGAGCTCACCCCAAATAATTACGTTATTACTTGGTTTACTTACAATTTCAGCTCCTGAAATTGTTTGTTATTATCTGCTTTTATTATGTTACATGCTAGCAAACAAAGCTATAAATTGTGAATATTTCTATATTTTTTTTTCTGAAGGCTTCAACAGTGAATTGATCTCTTGGAAACATATGTTACTCTACCAGGAGGTGTTTTCTATCTTCTCTGTGACCCATATTTTTGTAGTCAGTAAATTCTTGATGAAGCCTATAGTGTGCAATGTAGATATTAAACTGAATAAAAGTAAATAAATGTAAACAACAGTAATTAAATGTCACTGTTAAAAAAACTACACAGAAAATCAAGGCATATTATTGAATCCACAAGGAAATGAATCCTAGGGTAGTGCTAATTCAATTAATGTCATACTAGCATAGACTAAGGAAAACTTATTCCGGTTAATGGAGTACTCCTTGCCTCCATCTGGAACTGATTTACAAAAGTACAGCTCCAGGAACACACTAAAATGTGGTACAAGAACATAACTTATTAAATTTTATTTTGTGCTTTTCCCGAGGTCCTCCAGCAATCATCACCACCACTAATTGTGGTGTTCCAGTTATCAGTACAGATTCTATTGACATTTAAATATTTCCATCAGGGAAATAAAACTACCATGGAGGTTCAGTCCTCAACATTCAATAGACCAAACAAACTAGATATTAAATGGAAATATTAGCATTGACTTTCAGTAAATCAGCCAACTTCCATGAAAAAAAAGAATAATTTTTTATTACTAAAAAATGGCATAATTTTAAGCTCCTATTCGTCTTGCTAGAACTTTTCTGTTATACAGAACAGAGAAAAGGGCCCAAGCACTGTAAAAGTTGATTCACTAACAGTCTACAAGTCACCAGCCTTCTACCCTTTTTGAGACAACCTTGCGATCCTGAGATGATGGACTTGGGAACAGGCTATACAAAAAGTATACAAAAGTAGACAGGATGAAAAGTGCCTGGAGAAGGGCCACAAGTATGATCCACGGACAGTAAAGCCTGCCATGTGAAGAAAGAAGGCATAGGGGGGCCCTTATCGCCATATTTCAGTATTTAGAGGGTGGCGAAGAAGAAGACGGAGACTCCCTTTTTATGAGGAGTCACATAGAAAAGATTAACAGCTATGGGAACAAGTTACTCCTGGGAAGATTCCAGTTGCACACAAGGGAATTTTTTTTTTTCCACTGTGAGATCAGCTGTTAGAAGACTCTGCCCAGGGATATGGTAGATTCCCCAACATCGGACACTTTTAAGATTTGGCTAGACAGAATGCTGGCCCATCTTGTCCGGACTGTCCTTTTGCCAAGAAAGGTTGGAACTAGATGATCCTTGAATCTCCTTCCAACCTGATAGAATCTATGATTCTATTCCATCCAAGTAATGCCATCAATTCATTGTGGAAGTAGTAGTTGTCTGTACATAACTAGGTAGGCATAGACAGGCCTATCTGAGTCTCTGTTGACATGCATTGTATCCATCTGTTACAGGTGGTATACAACCCTTTTCTTTAGCTTCCATGTGCAGGGGTAGAAGCAGACAAAAATATGTGCTTGTCTTGATGCAAGTTGCTGTCAGTGTTAAAATGGGGATGGAGGGACAGGGAAATCTCAGTTAACTGCTGTGAAAATCTTGCACTATGTCTAACCCTTCTCCAATTCGAGAGAAGGTTGGTTTAAGAACTTATTTCTCTAGCTTTGTTTTTATGCACGAAGAGGCTCTTGGCAACGTGAAGAGAAGCATCTGGGGGATATTACGGCTGAGTGATCCCACAGCAGTGTGATTTAAAAGCAATTTTGATGATTTATGCCACAGCTCTTGTTTATCCAATAGGAACATGTCCTCCCCAAGGGTCAGTACAGCAGGGCTCACTCATATGTGAGATGGTTTCACTGCTGCCATTGAAGGGATGGAAGAACTGGATAGATAGAACCCACAGTTGTGTCTTTTGCTTTGTTAGTCATATTATACCCTTTTTGAAGTTGAACATTTATTTAAAGCTCAAATATGATTAGACTCCAGGTCCTTTACTGCTAGCTGTGTAAGTCAGGACTTCCTATTTTGTTTGATGGTACTGCATTAGCTACATGTGGCCTCAGTCCTTGGGAATCACAGGCAAAACCACATCTAAAGTAATAGATTAGATTCTTCATGATGGCTCAGTGTTCCCTAGTGAAAAGCAGTACAGCAGCCCTCTTCTCCTAGTACTGGTTCTTTAAGTGACTGGTTTAATTCATATTACTGTGGGTGTGACTCCAGCAGAGGGATCCAGGTACCCAGAGTAATTTTAAAGGCCTTTTGTATGCTGTCTGACTTAAAACTGCCAGTCTGGAAGTGCAGGGCTCCTGCAAGCTCTGTATCATGTCTGGCCCTCTCATCTGACTGTTCTGATTGACACGAGGTGTTGTAAACAACACTAGACACCTATTTCAAGGCATCAGGATAACTCCCTAGGTGACCAAACAAAAGACTGAGATAAGCACAGCCTTTCAGTCACCCCCCACCCCCTTCAATATTACGGATTTACTACAGCAGTTCAAATAAAATGCTCTTTCCCCTGGAGACTTTCATAACTTAGTCAAGTGTGCTTTTGCCAATGTTAAATTTACTAAAATGGTACAAGGCTCTTAAATGTACCAGATAATTTAATGGAAAATCAGTAAAGTCTTTGTGCTAAGTGTTTTCCATATAATACTTCAAGGTCAATAGCTACTCAAAATCTTTCCTTAATTTGTGCAACTGCTCTAAGATAAAGGATGCTCTTGACTCAATAACAAAAAATTATAAAGCATGCAGGAACAATTTTAAATGGATGGTTTAGCACAATTTTTTAGAAAAAAATGTGAGTTTGTTGTGGTCTCTTTTGGTGTTTATTTGGTTTTGGTTTTGTTTGGGTTCTTTCCCTAATAAGGCATTATAACCCTTATCTTGACTAATTTACATTAGGAAGTGTTGATGCACGCAACTCCATAAATAACATTATCTCGTACTTTCCGGTGTCTGATGCTATGCCTCAAGGTTCAGTGGGTAACATTATGGAAGAGCTCTGCTCTTTCATTTCCCTACAGTACATAAGCCCCTCGCTAGGTATAACAATTGGTTGTTCTCTCTTCAGTAATGTGTTTCTCAAGATGAACTTAGAAAGCACTCCTACAGAGAAAAGATTATATTATATTATAATTATTGCAGAGCTTTCCTTTCACAGTGATGAAGTCTCTCCCTGGTACATGGATAGAAGTCTGAAACTGTTATTGCTCAGACCACACCTGTATGTCATAAATGATAGAGCAGTTACTGACACATATAGATGCTTCTTGGTTTCAAATTTTCTAGGACAATCACATGTAAGACATGCTCACCTAAAGTAAATTACTTAGTTTCTGGGTTTTGAGTGTCCTTAAACAGAAGCCAGATAAAATGCTCTATTTTTGATCTTGCTCACCTAGTAGTGATACCACAGAAACTGCAGTGCAACCTCTTTTCACGTCCTTTTGGTCAGTGCAAACACAGCCACTGTGAGGCAGAATGGAATCCTGCTGCTGAAGCAGTTAGCTTGGGAGGGCACCCTGAATTAATTAGGCCTGCTTTCCTGGGCTCTGTAGATGAAGATGGAGTAGAAAACGTCCCAATAATGTTTATCAGCATAACAGCTTTGTTCCTTGGTCACCAGAAATTCTGTGCCTGGCAGATTGGCCCAGAGGGGTGGCAGACTGCCACCCTTGGGACATACAGGCTCATTTCAATGTGATGAGAGGCAGAGCTGAAGCCCTGCTGACACCTTCTACACTGGGTGCAGCTTTGCCGGCCTCTGCCACAGTGGGTGCACCATCCTGACCCCAGCCAGACAGTTCTGAGGCTGTTCTGCCACACCTCTAGGCAAGGAGAATGTACACAGGTGTCAGTGTGATCCTTTACAGGCTGTTCTCTGATGGGCCCGACATTACTGCGCAGCGTTTGCCCCAGGACAGCTGTGAGTGCACAGACAGGGGCTAACACCCAGCTGTCCTGCTGGCCTTGGCAGATCCACCATGCAGCATGGAGCAGAGGGCAACTCCATCCCCTGCTGCTTTGGTTGGCCTGCAGGGATAGTGGAGGAGGACTTTGCAGCAGGAGCATCCCTGCACAGAAACACACTGAATTTATTTCATATCCTGACCCTGTGGGCCCAGATTAAGGAATGGTCCAGATTTCATGCACATTTCAGTAGGAACTGCGCAGAATATTGTGGACTACTACTTTGAACTTCTCCTCATGTAAATTTTCCTGCTTCCCTATCTTGTGTGACATCATAGGGAATCCATGGGATCAGTGCTCTTAGAAGACCTACAGGGCAATAACAGAAATGGAGGTTCAGGCATGGATCTCTAACTAGGCAGCAGGCTTAATGGTGGGCTTTCACTCTAACATCTGTTCATGGTCTCCATAGTGAGCTCAAGTGTGCCATGCCATTCTTCAGGCCTGGTTGCTGCCTCAGCACTTAAAGAAGACAGTCATCACTTCATCTGATCTTCTGTCTCTGTTATCTGGCAAAAGTAATGAAAACAGGAAAATCTTTACAATACTATTTACTTATTGTGATGTTAGAAAAGTTTTTTGCTCTCTTAAAATGTTTTTATGAGCAATGTTTGCTCTGGCCCTATCAGCTATCACCCAGGATGTTCTGAGAGGCTGATGGGGTTGGCATCACATTTAGACTGAGAAGCAGACAGAAATATGGGACAAAAGAAGTGTCAGCACCAGAGGTTCAGCATCAGAAGGATGTCAACACCAGGTGTGACATGTAAAAAGGTGATATAATATCAACACAGACACAAAGATGGATAAATAATAAAGAGGAGCCACTGATGGTTGACAGTTCCCAGCAAATGTGAAGAATAACGTTTGTCTCTTAATGCTTAAAAATTTAGCCTGATCTCCAAATGGCTTAGGAGTAGCCTGCTGGTGCTTGTATGTTTGGTACTGGTTGGAACACTTCTCAGTGGCAAGGCCACTCAGTAGCTAGGGTTGGAAAAACCTTTTTTGAAACTAGCATACTATAAGTACAAACACAGAGCAGAGCTTATGCACTGACTTAATTCAGAAATAATCTGCTTAATAAAAACCACAACTTCTCTCCAATCTGAACTAAATGTATAGTCACTGCAGACAACCCTCTGAAGAATGTGCTGCTTTTCAGAGCCTTTTCAAATGCCAAATTTCTTGTAATGAACAACTGAGAGAACCCATGGGATACCTGCATTTACTGAGTGCAGGTTCACAGGAGAATGGAGAACCAGAATGTCTCAGCTGAGACCCAGAACTGAAAAGGACAAAAATGCAAAAAAAAAAAGAAAAGGTTGGGATAGTGGGGAGGAAGGAAATTGGGAGGGGGCAGGGGGAATGGTAACAGCCTGAATGTTGATTTTGGAGGATGTGTGTGTAACTGTGACAGAGGAGATTTAGATTAGATATTATGAGAAGGTTCTTCACTCAGAGGGTGGTCGTCACTGGAAAAGCCTGCCCAGGGCAGTGGTCACAGCACCAACCTGACTGAGTTCAAGAAATGTTTGGACAGTGCTCTCAGGTTCCTTTTGTGATTCTTGGGGCTACCCTGTGTAGGGCCAATAGTTGGATTTTGATGATCTTTGTGTGTCTCTTCCCACTCAGGACATTCTATGATTTTGTGATTTGTGATTACTCCTCAGAACCACATTACCACCTAAATGTATTATTCAAAGATTCAGTACTGTCAAACATGATTTCAAAAAGATTTCTCCTGGTCTACTATTATATAGATGAAGTTGTATCTTTTAGTAGTTTGGATTTCAGTGTAAGAAGTTTATTATTTTATGGAAAATAAGGTATCAAAAATTGTGCCAATAATTTTTGATACCCTGACTCAAAATAATAGCTTGTATGAGGCACATATTTCCTGTATACATTTCCTTCAGTTGCCCAGTTGATTTAATTTTTCTGTTAGAAACATCAGACTAGGACTTTGGTTCCTCCCCAAGTAATCCATGATTTTAAGACTTCATCTTCATATAATTAATTTTTCTTTCATGCCAGTAGGTTGTGGGTTTCCTGTGATTCATTATTTATGTGCTTTACACTAGAATCAACACCCATTGTTGATAAGTTGATGGGAGCTGTCTGTCACTCTGTGGAATGCTAATTACTCTGTCCCCTCTTGTTGAGCCTAGATACCTGGGGAGTCTAACAAGTGTGGCTAATGAACAACACATGCAGTGGCTGTGGGACTTCAGTGGGAGGATGCCCTTTTGGATAGGCAAGTATTCTGGCTGCAAGTCCCCTCTGCAGATTGCAGTTCCTGTACATGTTGAAAAGCAGAAACTGCTGCAGCAGCTGAAGCCTAGTTTTCAAACAATGTATTGTCCTCAAATTTCTGTTGCTTTTATTGTTTCAGTGCAAGGCATAAACCAAAAGCCATAATTTACCTGGCTACTTTTATAAGTCATTATAAAAAAGATGAGTTTATCATAATGTCTATTGCTGGATTGGTTTTGTCTTGAAACCTTTCCTATTTTGACACAAGCTGATGAAAATAGTTCTGGTGCAGCTCCTACAATTCCATTTATCTCATCTTTATTTTGACTGGTACTTTATTTACCCCTGATTTAGCTTTTTCTTTTTTGTTTGCTTTAACCTAAATAATTATTTGTGCTACTCCTAATTTAATGATGTCATCTTGTGTTAGAAGTCTTATGAATTAATTAGATGATAAACTAAGGAACATTTCATCCTATCATTTCAGAATTAGCTACTTCGTATTAGGCACTTCACATTTAATGAGAAACGGAAAGAATTTGGATGGGTCTTCCTAGTACCTCCTTTCTGTGAATGACTGCCTTAACTCATATACTAGTGCTACTGCTTTTTGCTAACCCTTCTTGCTTCTGCTATACTGTCCTCAGTTTGGTTCTTTTTCTCTGACTCTGAACTGCAATTGTTAGCTCTTAGTAATTTTCTGAGATGGACCTACTACTAGGTATACTAAGTTAACTTCAAAAAAACCAGCTCGGTTTGGAGCATGTTTAATGGTATCATAAATCTGTGAACTTGAAAGAAATAAACTTGTTTGACAAAGATAAAGACTACAGATTGTTATGCCAATTTTCATCTTTTGGTCTCTCCTAAGAAGACAGGTTATGTATGAAATTATGCCACACGTATTGGTCTTAGTATCTTGTAGGCTAGCGGAAAAGATATGTTTGATATTGTACTAATTAGCACAAGCTGATTTTACAGCTGTTGATTCAAACTATGTAAAACAGGTCCATAAAGATCTGCAGAATTTTATATTCAGAAGAAATCTTCTGACTCCTCGCTGCCCAGACTCCTTGCTATTTCAAGTGTCAAAAGAGAAAACTCTGAGGTGATAGAGACGTAATAGATGAAAGGCAAAACCCCCCATTTTAGATATGCAGTATTGCAGAAAGGTGCATTTTTCTTTATTCATATAGCACTAACTTTAATTCAACTGGACTAATTAAATCCCAAATTGTGTTTTGCTTGTGTTCTACCAGATGATTTCTTTTTCTCTCAGCATGCAATTTTATGCATTTTTTAATAAAAAACAACGTACAGATTAACATGACTCTCTTGGAATCTGGGTCCAGTGACAATAAACATCACTGATTTCACACAGGTTTGAATGACCAAGTCAATCCTGGACACTGGGAGTGGAATGGAGGAGAACCTGTAACCTACATAAACTGGAGAAGAGGCTCCTACCACTTTCCAACGAGAAGAAGAAATTGTGTATTTGTGCAGAAGCGAGGAAAATGGCAAGCAACTGACTGCAAGAAGGTCAAACCAAACAGCTATATATGTTCAAGAAAGTTGTAATGGATGGAGGATGCCTCTGAAAGCATATGGACATTTTTGCTATTTCAGTATGTTAGCCATGTTAGAAACTGTTCTAATTATAAGGAAGGCTTATTTTATATGCTGCCAGAGGTGTAGATGCACTGGCCTCTAACCAAGGTATAGAGATCAGCTACAAAAATTAAGCCCAGGTTAAGGTTTTGAAATCTCCCCAATGACTTTGATCTGTCACTTACTCATGTATTTTCATACCAAAGAGCTGGGTCTCAAGGCTTTCATCACACTTCTGTGTAAAAGTACTTTCTCTTTTAAAGAAAGTACCACATCAGTTGATTTGCTTTGCTCTTAAAGGAGTTAAAGGTTGTGAATTGCAGTTTTACTCTGCAGTCACAAAAAGAGGAATACTGCTGGGATTAGAAACGAGGGTAAACAGTTATCTAAAAACAGATCTTCTGCAGTGATGATGGGAGTGACGTCATGTAAGTACTGAGTTTATTTGGTGGATTCCCTGGTACATCTTACAAAAGTACCAATGGCTGGACATTGCCTGGTGACAGAGTACCAACAGGAGCAAAGCCTTGTATTTCTTCTACCTCCCAAGGCCAGCTTCAGAACCTAATGGATCTGCCCACACAGAGTTGCATCCATTTCACCTTCCTAAGCATTTTTTTTTTTCCCCTGGAACAGTAGGATGGTGCTGTAATTTTTAGTGTAATTAAATAATGGGACATATCTAAATCAAATGTTATAGCAAATGATGATTTATTTAAAAAAATATGTAAACTTAATCCTAGGATATTATCTGGGGATATTCACTGATACATGAACATCAATAGGATTTATATGTGTGTATAAACCAATGTAATCGTGAAATGTATTTTGTAGTAAAGCAGCTATGGTTTTTGAAAAGTATTAATCTAAGTCCTTATTAGGGATTTGAGGCTTATAAAAATAATATTTAAAAATCCAGATTTATTTCTGAGAACAGCTTAAAACCCAGCAATTAATAGGAAAAAAACAGCTGGCCAGAACTTATTATTTTAGATAAATATAGTTGCAGTACAACCATTTTGTAACATCAGTGTAGATTTATATTTGATCTGTCAAAAGCTTGCTTTTGGATGTTTTTACTGCCAGCCTTAAAATTACCAAACCCCACCAACTAAGCAAAAAAAAAACCCCCAAAACCCAACCAGATTAAAACCAAACTAAACCAAAAAACCAAAGCCAACCAAACAAAAAAGCTACCACCAAAACCAAACATGAAATGAGGATCCAAGCAAAGGCTTCCTAAAAAAAAAAAAAAAGTAAAAGTTAAGCTCCTCTTTACAGGAGCCAGTGTGTGACAGGTGGTTTGGAAGTGAGTAGTGTGAATTTGCCCTGTACCTATGAACTCTCATCGTTCCCATCTGCCTGCCTGCTGCCAGCAGCTGATGTCCTCCCCCTTGCTTGTCTATTCTGCCAGCCTCTGGATGGATTTTGCAACAGAGCTGCAAAACCTCCTTCTTGTGCTCCTCACAGCAATTTCAGTCTTGCAAGGGACAGACAGAGCAGAATCACCTCTCATCTCTGCGTTGTAGGACACTGTTTCAGGGGTTTTATATTCCTCCTCTTTCCCTCTGTCATGCATGGGTTACTTATCCTTCCTCCTTGCCTGTGACAAGCTAAATCAAAATGAGAGCAGCTGAACAGTTTTTGTATATAGGAAAGAACCTTCCCGAAATGACTGTTACCAATAAATGTGAGTGCATTGCAGAATTGGAGAAAAAATGTAGACAGAAACTCTTTGGTTTAAAGGAGTTTTCTAGGTCAACATAGATATGCTACTTGTCTCCAAACCAAGTACACCTGAATATGTGGTTTTAGACCTGATTTTATTTCTGAAAGTTTTCATTACAGAAGAAAATAAGCACTCTCAATATCTCTTAGTGATGTGTTCTGGAATTCCAGAGAAAATTGACTGAGACATAAACATTAACTTTTATTTCTTCAGGGCCTATTTTAATAAAAGCTGTAGAATTTATTGGTGCTAATTTGATAAAGCCTATTGAGATTATTCAAATACCTCTCCCAATTATTTAATAAATTATAGCAACAGAGTGGGGATTTTGCAAAGGTGCTTGTTACTTGATCAGTAACTAATAAATGACTCATGCCACCTGACACAACACTGACCTCAGGTTTGCTTTTGTGAGAGTAGGGAAAATTTTCCCTTTTCTGTACATCACTTGAATTACTTTAAAGTGATTGTGGAGTGTGAAGATTTCACTACACAACATATTCTTAATTGTGCAAACTGCATGAGTTTACTGGATTAATTATATCTAACACAATACACTAATGAAACTAAAATTCTTATATTGCAGAGCAAGTATATTTCTGTCCAGAAAGCTGCTGAACTTTTTTCCAACAAAATTAACTGTTCCAAACATTTAATTAATAAATTTTATTTTTCCCATCCTTAAATAAGTATTTTTCCACAGACTTTTACATCTTTTATTTTTATTATTAGAATACTAGAGTTCAAAGAACAAAACATACTCAAATCAGGGAATGCACAAATATTTTTTTTTTCTGTTGACATAGGAAATTATTGCTTCTAAGAAGTTTAGTAATGGATGGACCTACAGTCCTGAGAAGTTTTGGGGATTTTTTCATCTTCAGCATTTTTGAATTAAACTCTGGGAAAAATCAGTATTTAGAAGGTTAGCACCACCAGCAATATATCAAAAGGCTGAAAGTAAGAAAAAGGAGCATGTAAATTCTAGTGTTCACATATGGATGCCACAATTTCTGGACAAACAAAGGATTTATTTCACCAGAACTATCCATATATCGATACCCAAGAGCAACAGAACCAAGATGCCCAGTGATGGGCTGTGTGAGCACTGTCTGTGCTTGTCACTTTTAACCACTTTTAATCTCTGTCAAATATCTTTTAAATATGTCAATATTTCAAACCAATTTGACAGGGAGGTATTTAACTCAAAGCTGATGGTTAAGAAAAAAATGGATAGGCAACAGATCACAGGAGCACTTATTCTGAGCCAAAATATTCTAAAACAGTTGAATTTTTACTAACTTCATATATATCAAGTATTCAGTCTGAAAAAATCAGAATTTTTTCCAGACCTTTTTTCTACACATGGATACTTTATTGAATACTGTTTATTTATCTTTCTTCACTCAAATTATAAAAATAATTTTGAGAGAATTATGCGTGAGATTCAGTGAATACTGGTGATTCTGCATTATTTACGTCACAAGATTGGTGCTACTGTAATTCTTCTATTCAGAACACTATATATATTGTCATGTTTAACTCTGTAATGTGTATTAATAAAAACCCCCAAAATATCCTTTGGTGAATATGAATTTCTTAATTTCAAAATCTCATAAAAGCTTGTTTTCTAGTGATAATAACTTTAGTGTTTAGCAAAGTATACATGCACTTATAGTTAAGCATAATATACCTGCTGTTTACTCTATGCAGCTTCTGAATTCAGTTTTTTTCTTCTGTTTGGGCCTATTCTTGAGTGACTACTATAAGGACATTTGTACCATGAGTTAACCACGTATGAAAGAGAAAATGCTGTCTGTTTTGAGAAATAAATCTCAGAAAATGTATAGGTCTGCAAGCAAATATACAAGAAGAATGAATGAATTCAAGCAAGACCATCAGCCTATATAAATGAATTTTAGTATGATTCTTGATTTAAAGAAGAATGTGAAAAATGTCATTGTCCCTCAGAAACCTCAGTCACTTTCAGAGGAAGTTTTCCTCTCTTGTTAAGAGGCTATGCTGTCTATAATATGGATAACGCTGCTACTCTGTTTCTTAAATACTGTTCTTGGTATCAGGACACTTAAATGACATGAACAAAATAGGCTCTTGTTTTCAAGCCTTTTTTATGGCATTAATGTATTGTATTCGAACAGAAGTAGTCCTAATCAATAGGACCTAATCAGAAGAATCCCATGGTTGAAGAGGTATAGAAGACAAGGGAGTCCAGGAGAGCTGGTCAATATTCAGCATCCTCCCAACTCAAGACCAGTGTATCCCCATGAACAAGAAATCAAACAAAGCTGATTCTAGCAAATCTCAAACAGAAGAAATTTCTTAAATATGGAAAAAGATAGAAGCTGAATGGGAGGCCTATAGGAATACTGGAGGCATCCTGGTGATAGAAAATACAGAGAAGGCAGAGTAACTGAATTCCTTCTTCACCTCAGACTTTGCTGCTGAGGCCATCCTTAAAGAATCCCAGAACCTTACCAGGAGGTAAGAGAGGAAGGCTGAAGAAAAGAAGACTTGCCCTGAGCCTTTGAGGGTTTGCTTAGAGATCAGCTAGGCAGACAAAACCATAAATCCATGGGCCCTGATGGGGTGCACACACTGGTGCTGAGGGAGCTGGCAGACGTTGTTGCTAAGCCCAATCTGCATCTTCTTTGAAATATGATGGAGGAGAGGTGCCTGATGACTGGAGGAAAGCCGGTGTCACTCCGATCTTCAAAAAGGTCAACAAGGAGGATCTGGGAAACTACTGACCAGTCAGCCTCACCACCAGCCCTGGAGAGGTGATGGTACAGATCACTCTGGAGGCCATGACCAAGCATGTGAAAGAAAAGAAGGTCACCAAGAGTAGTCAGGATGAACTCCTCAAAGGCAAATCATGTTTAACCAATCTGATGGCCTTCTGTGATGAGAGGATGGGTCGACGAGGGGAGAGCAGTGGATGTTGTCTACCTGAGCTTCAGCAAGGGTTTTGACACTGTGTCCCATAGCAGCCTTGTAGGTAAGCTCAGGAAATGTGAGATAGAGGAATGGACAGTGAGGTGGATCTGGCTGAATGGCAGAGCTCAGAGAGTCATGATCAGTTCAGCAGAGGCCAGCAGGAGGCCTGCAGTCAGTGGTATTCCCAAGGGATAGTACAGAGACCAATCTTATTAAACTTACTTGTCAGTGACCTGGAGGAAGGGATCAAGTGCACCCTCAGCAAGTTTGCTGATGACACTGAACCAGGGCCAGTGACTGATCCACCTGAAGGCTCTGCTGCCATTCCATGAGACCTTGATCAGCTGGAGGGTTGGGCAGAGAGAAACCTAGTGGTTATTTAACTCCAAGGGCAAGTGCCGGTTCCTGCACATGGAGGGGGAACATCCCCAAGTGCCAGCAGAGCAGCTCTGTGGGAAAGGACCTGGGACTCCTGGTGGATCACAAGTTGTCCATGTCAGTGCCCCCCTGGCCAGGAGGGCCAATGGAATCCTGGGGTGCACTGGGAAGAGTGTGGGCAGCAGGTGAGGGACTTGACCCTTCCTCTCTCTCAGCTCCAGTGAGGGCACACTTGGAGTGGTGTGTCCAGTTCTGGGCTCCTCA
>VYXD01012938.1:269394-288069 GCA_013397195.1 Hylia prasina | reverse complement strand
GTGCATGTACAGCTCATTTCTATCTCCCTGCTATTGACAGTTTAGCCTCTGTATAGTCCCTGCAGTGCTGACTGTTGCTACCAAACGTGTTTGTTTAGAATTGTGTGCCTCTCTCTGGGCTGCACAAGTGCGGCTGCACAGCTCCTCCCCTGCCCCAAGCCCTGCAGTGGCAGATGCAGCTGGCTGCTTGGCAGGGTGGTGCAAGAGGAGCAGGGGACTTCTCTTAGGGAACGTGTGAGCTGCCCATGAAAGCAGACTGGGAGAAGGAAGAAATTAATCTGTATCTGTTTATCTCTTTAGCTGTTTGACACTCAGCCAGTATGGGCAGCTGATAACACACCTGGAGATAGTGTCACCTTTGCTTAGGGGAGCACTTGGGGTTGGAGAAGAGCAGGGACTATTTGTTTTGGCTGCACATTGCCTCTCTCTGGCCCCTCCTATGGCCATGGCAGGTTCACATTGTGATTGATTGATCAATTGATGGATTGATTTTGAAATGAGAGGAAAAAAATGCGAAGACAATTTTGAGAGATTAAAGGAAAATGTAATGGAAAGGAAAGTTAAGTGTTCATTTTCTGCATGTGAAGGGGGAATCAACTGCTCAGTTTAAATGGCTGTTTTTGAAGGTGCACCTGTAATACCTATAACAGTCAGAGGAAGGGCAAAAACCCAATTGTGCTTTGAAATGTCAGAAATGGATCTTTCCTCTAATGCTTATTGTCAGTTATCTACAATTTAGGCAAAAGTCAAATTGTCAGCATGATAAATGTGTTAGATTGATTCAAATAATGCTCAGAATGATTGTGTTAGTTTACTGCAGACTACTGCATTAACTGTGAGCTGGTGGAACTCAAAACAATCACCTCTTTGGAGGGAGACTGTAACAAATTCTGACAGGCTTTTTAAATTCCCTTTGACAGAGTACTTTATTACCAATGTCTGATGAGTGAATCCAAGGAATAATCAGTTACTTCTTACTGACCACATCCTCATACAAGCACTAGACATCAGTCAGGGTTTTCTCCAGTGTCACAAAGGTAACTTGTGTTTTTAATTTCTGCCTGAGCTTCACATCTGCTCTATCACATGTAGGGGTGCTGGCTGTGCTCAGAAGATGGAAAAGATGCCAGGCTGCATTCTGATTGCAGAGAAATGAGAATCTGCAAAGAAATGAGGTGACGTTGCAAGGTGGTGTCCTTCAAGACTCAACAGCTTTGCAGCTATTATGGTTTTGGAGTAGATTTTAAGGATTATGAAGTTTGGTACCACTGGGGCTGCACACCAGAGGGAAGTGGCATCCAATACAGAACATACCACAACATTTTGGAGATCTTTCTGGCCAGTGAACTTTGGATTGTCACAGCTGCTTGAATCCAAAAGGGAAGGAAAGTGTAAGTTCTGATGTGATAAGCCATTCTATGATCTGTTTAGATTTTAATCCGTGTGTGATGAATTTTAAGTGAAATTATGAATACTTTAATTATTCACTTCTCTGAATGCTCAGAAGGTGTTTATGGAATGTTGGGAAACTCCAAAGTGATTCAAGCAGCTCTAGAAGGGGAAGGGAGCAACGTGGCTGTATCAGACTCATAAAATACTTCCCTTCATCTTCTGTGGTTTTACATGGAAGTTTGGAAATTCGAGAGCCCAGTTAAGTGGATACTTTGGAAAAAGGAGTCTGTTTTACAATGAGGTCCTTCAGGACATTTGTCAGGTGTCTCTGGGGGTCCCTTGTTTTAAACACTGAGATGAAAACCACCAGGGCTGTGGAACCTCATTTGGCCTCAGCAATTTCACCCACCAACTTCTGTTCCCTTCCTCGTTCACTGGCTGCTCTGTCACACCAGGGGACTGATCCAGCTGGCAAAGGAGCTCCAGTTTTGTGCTGGAGCAGTTCCCACGTCGGGTGGTCCCACAGGGGAGTGGTGCCAGCAGAGAATGAGGCAGGAATGAGCAGGGAGGAGTGCAGCAGCACTGCAGAAATGGGATTTGGCTGGAGCCAGAGTGCAGCAGAGGGAGAGGAGAATGAGAGGCTGGGAAAGGCAGGGTGAGCCCAAGGACAGAGGGCATCAGGGGCTGCCTCTTTGAGGAGTTCTGCACCAGAAAAGGAGAGCAAAATGCAGCATGCAGAGGCAGTAGATGGTAGGAAAAAAATAAATAAGGTTAGAGAGCTGCCCTCGTGATAAGAACGGTTAATCAGGAGGACATTTTCTGCTCTGAAAGCTTCGTGTGATTTACCTGAGATAAAAGCCTTGAAGTGTAGCAGCTGAGGAGGATATGCTTGGGGAATTCACAAAGAGGTTGGAGAAACTATTAGTTTGAACCATGACAGGGCCTTTTCATCATTTTCATTCCTGCCATAAGACACACTGAGGTAGTATATACACTTAGGAAACTAATTACTCTAAGCCTAGCAGGCCAGACCTAGATTACTTACTGAAAACAAATCTTCTGAAGGATCAAAGTATTAAGAGATTTCAAAATGCCAGTGAGTTATGATGCTTGTCAGTTTTCAATACCAAGTAATGATAAAACCAAGTGGCTGTAACAAATTATTTTGTGTCCAGTTGAATAGATAATGATGACTTACCCATCCCAAACGTGCTGCTGTTTAAAGTTTAGTTGCTGCACTAATCAACCTAAGCTGTATCCAGCCAGGTGCCAGGCTCAGTTGTGATCGTGCCGTGGGATAATTCCCCTCTGTAGCCACTTGCCTTTTCATGAAAGTGAAATTAATTGAAAATTATGAATTCAGCTTTTCCAGCGTGAAAACCCTAATTCAGCATGGATTTGGGGAGCATTTGGGTTTTCTTGCAGAGCTGTTTTTTCTCCTGATGGAACTCTCTTGCAATGGGCAGGGGAGCTAAATCAGACTGTGCCAGGAACACAAGATTTGTTCAATTTGTGTTCACAGCAGATTCACAGCTCCTTAGAAGTAACAGGCTGGGCTTAGTTCTCCCCTGAAGGTGCAGGAAATTGTGCTGGTCTGTGTGCAGATGGAAAAGGTGGCCCAACCAATTTAGGATGGGTTTGTGGCTGCTGCGAAAGGGAAGAGCAGAATCTCCCTGCTCCCCCAAGAGCAGTACAGAAATCACTGTTAGACTGGCTCATCTTTGAACCTGGCAAGGAAAACTGAGGGGCTTTGGGCTTTGAGGGCTGCTGGGGTTGTTTGCTCCTTTCTTTTTTCCCAGTCTGTTGCCTTTTGCTGTAATGGAACATAGTGGGTAACACAAGAACATCCAGCATCTGGGTGTAGGTAAAAATGCTAACATTATTGTTGTGTTCATCTTAGGCACAGTCCCTTGAGAAAGAGGTGTTCTCAAAGTCATCGAGGAAGAAGGAGTTTGAAATGATGTGTTTCCAGTGAGAGCCTGTTCTCTTGGAGAGTAATTTCAGGCATCAAGCAGTGGGGTTATTAGATTTACTTTTTTTTCTGCAGTCACATTTTCCTCTGTATTATACTGCAGGAAAAAAAAAAGGAAAAAAAGAAGTAAAGAAAGTGGTCTTGCATCATAGCAAGTGAACTCTGGAAACATAAAAGGTACAGGAAACTTTTGTCTTCTTGTTTTTGAGATTGCTTGAGGGCAATGGGGATTTCTGTATCATTTTTATAATGGATCAAAACAGCAACAGCAAACTCCCTTCAGTCTTATTGATTTAAATTTGCTAGCCAGGGGAAACAATCAGAATCAGTAAATAGAACCTGTTCTTTTGTTTGCTTTAATGAGCAACGTCGAGCTGGCTTCATACACATGGCTGTGTGTTTTGGCACGTGCCATTTACAATTATAGTGAACTCTTCACAGTGTGGCATGTCCCAGTTCCCTCCTTCCAGACCTCTGCCTGTGAGTGTTGCTCCATGTACCTATTTGCAGAGGGATCAGAGGATATGTGCAGACAGTTTCTAGACAGCCCAGATAGACTCCAGGATAAACATAGCTGTGCTGGCCTCAGCAGATTTCAAGCCATAAGCAGATTTCCAACCTTGTTTTGCCTCCTGAGTCTGGCAGGTCCGTGTGTGTGAGGAGTCAGACGTGCCGGCTCCTCTCCGGAGTCACTCCTGATACAGAGAGTGTCTGCTGCAGCAGCCACTGAACAATGTGCTCTTGAAAAATGTGTAAAATCAGCATTTGTTTGGGGAAGCTGATGGTGGTGTGAATTGCTGTACTAAAAGTGGTCCATCTGGCCCAGAGTTTGACTTCTGCTGGTAGCCTATGGCAGGCACAGGCAACTGCAAAGTAGATACTTGTAAAATAAAGTTTTTCATACTCTTCTTCTTCCTGAGGTCAGATTTTAAACTGCCCTACTCAGATGTCAGCTTAGAGGATGAGATGGAATTTTTTTTGGTGTTCTTTCCTCTGACTGTAGTTCAGGACATCCTTCCCGTGCATGTGTCAGTGTCCAATCCCAAATGTCACAGGATAACTCCTGTGTGCACACCTGCAGTACCTGCTGGCAGGGAGCCTCACAGTGTAATTGTCACAGTGAAAGCATTTATTCAGTGTTTTCAATCCCACCATCTTTCAGCAGCTTTCCTTTTGCTCTTGCTTTATGATGTGCGTGGAATGGTAATGTCAGCTCTACCTTCCCCGTCACTTTACTTTGGGATATGCCCTTTTCGTGTCCTTTGTTATTTGTCTCTTTCCCAAGACAAACTGCTCGAGCCTCGCAGTCTCTCTCCCCGTGATAGTTTCTCTATGCTTGTATTGCTTTTATTGTCCTCCTTTAGTGCAGCCTGTAGCATTCCAGGGCAGGCAGAATTGGAATGGATTGCACAGCACCCTCCCCTCACGCCCAGCGCATCTCAATGCCCGAGCAGAGCCTCTCCCTGAGCCTCCCCAGCTACAGCAGCCACATCCAAGCCTGGCAGCAGTGCAAGCAGTCTTAAATCCTCTCCTTCCCCTTGCACTTCCACCCAGAGAATGCCCAAATTCCCCCAGACCTCTTCACGGCTCTCCCCGAACTGAATTGGTTATTTGCAAATGTTGCTGCTCTGTTCTTCACCTGCACTGCCATTAATAAATGTATTAAACTTCAGATTGGATATGAAACCTTGGGGCATTTTACTGGTCAATACATTACACTTGTCACAAATGATTAGCTTGTGAAACCGTGATACTTTTGGACCATTAATCCTTTTTAAGGTTTACCTTGTTACTGTATTTTATTGACAACAGGCAAAGAACATTTTTGGTGCTATGCACATATTTAGCTAAATACAGGGAGAAGACTTGGGAACAAAAACTACTTACTAATCCTTTTTTTGTTAAATCCTTTTTACTTGGAGCAATGTTGTTAGTTTGATCACAACAGAATAAATTGTTTTTTGCGTGCTGAAGCCAGAGTGAAAATTTCACTCCAACATGGCAAACATTCAAATTGAAATCATGTTTTATGACTGCACATTAACCCTGTTGCTCCCTTTTCCTTGTAAAATACTGCTGATGGTGTTAGATAACTCCAGCTCCCGTGCAGGCTCTGAGCTTAGTTTTTTTCACTTTATTCTGTTTGGAAGGTTAAGCCCAAATATGAGCCCAGAGGAGCCTGTTCATCACTGCTGGAATCTAATGAGCTCTAAGTAGGTTATGGGTCTCTTAAATTAGCAAACAGCTCCACAGCCTAACAATGCCACCTGCTCTTAAGATGAATTCTTCAGGATCCAGAATTCCCCTGAAACTAGCACCTATTTCCTGACAGATGGAAACTGAGGGCTCCAGCTCCCCACAAATGCACTGAGGCAAAGTCAGTTTGCATACACACTGCCACGTCTGGTGGTCACCAGGAAGGATTGGTGCTGTTCATACCCCTGAAAATTAAACTCCAGCCTTGGTTTGGCACAAGGTGAAGCGTCATATGTAACGACAAGGTGCATTTCTTTTCTTCACAAAAGGAAAACCCTCCTCCCTGATGGTTTCCATGCACATCCCCTGAGTGGAGACCCAGCATCCTTCCCGTGGCCTTGCCTTACTCCAGAGAATCACTGCAGTGCTTCCCTTGCACTGGTGCACACACACACAGTGCTGGGCACACTCCCTGCTCTTTGCAGAGGTGAATTCTCATCAGCCACACCTGGGGAGGCAGAGGGAGGCCCTGGATGTGACGTGCTGGCAGGTGTGGGAGGAGGGACTGTCAGAGCACAGGACTGGAGGCAATCAGCCCTGATGGGTTACAGCTGTGCTAACTGCCAGAGTGGGGCAGCTGGGAACTGCCCCAGCTGGGCTCACAGCCTGGCTCCAGGCGCTCTGGGGGCTATAAAAGAGACATTCAGCTGCTCAGGATCACTTGGGGTCTGCTGGCTGTGCTGTGAGGAGGGAGGCTCGAGGAGCAGGAAAAAGGTTAGGTGCTCTACTGGGGCAAATGGGGTTGGGTGTTTGTGGGAGGGTGAGGAAGGAATTGTGAGCTGGTCCTGCAGAGGACAAATGTAGGGAAGGGTGCAGAGAAGGAGTTTGCTGTGTGGAGCTGCCCATGGGAAGGGCACAGAGAAGAGGTCAGTGCCCTCAGAGGTCTCTAAGCTCTTGGGTGCAGTTGTACCTCCAATGACACATGGGGCACATGGTGAAGGTGTCACCTGAAGGAATCCTGCATCAGGGACCTTGTCTGGCTCTCCTAAGGCAGGGAAAATCAGTAAGCCTGTATTCCTGTTGGAATGCAGTAGAGTGGTGCTGCTGGGTTATCTTCTCTGCAATCAGGGGAAGAGGTGACCTGACAGGGCAAAGAAGAAATGTGTTTAATTCTGGCGATGGAATTCCCAGTCTCCTTAAGAAATAAGGAACGTGCTCAGCCCCCTGGTCCCTGGCATGCCAGAGGCCCAAGCAGCTCCCTCAGCCCCTGCCTGGCTGTTCCTGGGGCTGGAGCCTGGCAGGGATGTGGTGCCACAAGGGCTGCTCAGGACAGGCTGGCACTGCTGAGGCTTCCTGGCTCCTCTGCCCCTTGTTTCGTGCTGAAATGCAAAACACACACGAGTAGAGACTCTTGCTAACAGTCTCCTTGCCACCTGCTGTATCTTTTGCAAATCAGGTTCAAGAGGAAGGCATTTGGAAACTGGTTATTCCACTTAACTGTTCCTTAATGACTCTTTCAAGGGGAGCACTGTCTGAACTCTTGATATATTGTAAGATTCCCATTTTTTTTTTCTGCTCAGGCTAGAGGAGCGATTTTACATGTCTTTTATTTTTCTATGACTCAATACTGAGAATTGAACTTAAAACCCTCTGTGGATGATTGGTGTCCTTTAGCTACTATCAGGTATCACTTTCTAAGCAGGTTGAATTAGGCTTTAGTATTCATTCATCTATCCTTATCAATCCTTCAGCTTTAAAATGCTGGCTTCTGATGATACCTTTCTCATGTTTGTTGTTCATCTTTTGGGATAATGGAGCTGGTGCTGCCCACTGGGGTTTTACACCTGGTGGCCACTCATTACATCTCCCCTTCTAAGGCCTGTGAGTTTTCCACACCTGCTTAGTTTCTTTCCCATTAATGAGATAATGATGCATTCTGTTATGGCTCTCCTACCCCACGACAAATGCTGTTTTGAACTGGATCATCAACTGCAGTGAGCTCCATTCGAAATGGAAATTGCTTTCCAGGTGTTGAAATTCATTATCTCACTGCAGTGGAAACAAAGGTAGAGGTAATTGGGTTATATATGTAATGTGAAACCCAATAAACTGTGGTGGAAGCAGACAATGCCACGACTGGGAGCCATAAGGATTTAAGTGTAAGCAGGGCAAGAAATTAATAACCACATGAGAAGTGAATAAATGAATGCTGAATGATGTCTCACCAAAGATATAAAAAAAAAAGACAATACAGATTTTAATGGTGCTGGATGGTTGCTGCTCGTCCAGGATGTCTTACCTGAAATCCTTTGTGCCAAGACATAACCCATGGAGAACTTCTAGAACAGGGCAGGTTGTTCTGGTCTTGCAGAGCAAAACCAAGTCTGAGTGTTTAGTCTCAACTGTTTTATGTACTTAACTGCAAATGAGCCTTTCTCTGTCACTGCTTCTCCCAGTTGTGAAAATTGGATTTTTAGGCTTTTGTAAAGGGACTTCACAATATTCAGATGAGAAATGCTGGGGGAGTTTTAGGCTTTTTTTTTAAGGAAAATACAGCCATTTGTGAGTTTATGAATGTCCGGATTTTATTTTTTTGTGTTTGGCCTGCCACAACAGCAAGTGCATAAAATTGTGGTTTAAAAAAATTACCACGGGTTAAAAAATTACGGATATAAAACAGTCCTAGTTCAGCTATTCCCAGCTTCTGTCCAAATCTATGTCATTTCATAAACTCTTCATACGAAGTAGGGTCAGACTGAAATAATGAAATATTGAGTTGAAATAATGAAAATAATAAGGATTTACCTCCAGCCTGGGAGTGCTTATAAGCAGTAAGTAACATTAATGCCAATATCCCCTCAGGCAGGTGAAAATGGAATTGTAAGTGGTGTGATGAGGGCTCTGTGTTGCTAATGAATTCATGTCAAGGTGCACTCGTGCCTCTGACTGTGTACCACAACTTCTGTTGTATTTATCAGTGGCTTCAGGTACAATTCATTGTTTATCAGAAGCAAAGGCACATTTTTACAGTTTGTAAAAAGTGATCAGGGCAAGGGAAGACAGTGAAGAAAGCAGATGGGGGAAGTTCTCTCTGTGGCAATGTTCAGCAAGTGGGTTTTTTGTCTTTCTCAGTGCTCCATTCCTGCCACTCAGTTTGTGATGCAGTGTGAGTGGTGTGGAGATCCTGCTGGGAGCAAAGGGTTAAAGTGATTCCTACAACTGTAAGAATTGTAAATGGGTAACTGGTGATGGAGAACTGGAACTGCTGGGAGCAGGACCTTGGGAACAGAAACAGCTTTACTATAATTATAACTATATTGTTTTAACTGGACCAAGTATGACTCTGTCTGGGTAATAAATCAGGGAAGAATACCCATCAGGTGATTTTTAGGTGAGAGGTTGTTAATAATTGAATGTGATTACTGTTTGACCAAAATCACAAGAATTCATGGTTGGGTGAAATCAATGCATACAATAGAACAATATGGGTTTAATAATTAATATATATTTATGTAACAGAGTATAAAAGCTTGTCCTTTGAGAATCAATGTGGGAGTCAGATTTGGGTGTGTACCCCTGATTCCCAGAGCTCTTCAGTAAAAGCACCTGCACAGGATCATTCTGTGACTGTGTTTCCACACTAACACTGCTGGGGCAGGATCAGTCCTGGCTCAGGTGGAGTCAGAGCCCAACATCACTGCTGGGTGCTCTGCACTCATGTTTTGGTAATGCTGGGGTTGTTGGGCTGTGTTGCTGACAGAGATGGAATGAAGAGAAATGCTTCAGTCCCTCCTCTCTCTGTCCTCCACGAGAATGTGGGAATGGCTGTCAGGATATTGTGTGGGGAGCCAGAGAAAGTGGAAATATTGCTTCACTGGGGTGAGGAGCAGAGGGAGAATGTTCTAGGGGAGCCCTCAGGGATGGGCTGCCAGCTTCCCGTGGTGACAAGGAGTGGCTGTGGTGGGGGATGGCTGAGATGCAGAGCACTCTAACCAAGGTGTTTCTGAGCTCCATTTTGGAATTCCCTGGGCAGTCACCCTCAGGTGTGTCTCACACCTTGTGCAGGAGCTGCAGCACAAAGCAGCTCCCTCCTCTTTTCTCTGGGCTGTGGAGGCAGAATGCAACGTACTCCTGCAAATGTCTAACACCACAGTGCCCCAGGACAGAGAAACAGAAGAGCCCAGTGCAGGACTGTGTTTGAAAATCAAATTATTTCTAAGGAAGATTGAGGACAAATTTTCTCCAGGTTTTTTGGGCATAAATTATTCTGCTGAATTCAGCTTAGTGGTGCTGGCACAATTTCTTTTTGTCTTTCAGCTGCTCTGTAGCCTTTTCTGAATTTTGTTCAGATGAACTATTTTCTAGTATTGTTTTGAGAGAGATCATAATCTAGCAGAAGGGGAAATAAAGGCATCTGGCTGGACTCTCCTTCAACTAACCATGGCCAAGAAAGTCATTACAGCAAATTAAAAACCAAACATGGTTTTCTCACTTCTTTACTAAATGCCACAGTTATTCATCTCTGAGAATGGACAAACACAATCTCAGTCAAGCTGTCATTATGAAGAGGAATGGAGGAGTTATAATTTGAATGCTAATCAAATTCTTATTTATCAGCCTCAGCTGTGCTGGTTTGGTAGGCATATGCCCACAAACTTAACAAACATTTTCCCTTCCAAAGAGCAAAGTCTATGTTTGCTTGTCTTCCCTATAAATGACTTTTTAATACACGCCATTAGTGAAAGACAGAATACAGTGAAGTGAAAAGACTGGTCTTGCTGAGGGCACATCCTGTGAGACAACATGGACAGAATGGCTGTGTTGCATCTGGACAGAAAAGATTTGATGGAAAACTAGTTTGTGATGGAGAGGATTGCAGGTTTTTGACATCTGCCTGAGGTACCTGATCGCAGGAAAAGAATAATTGCAAGGATGAGCAAGACAAAAATTTAGTAAATTCCTTCAAGATGCATACAGATGCTTTGAAATCAGACTCTCTTATTGATTTATTTTCTGTAGTGGCACTACAAGTACCATCTGAATTCCTTGCTGAGGATAGGCTGCCTTTTACCTCTGCCTTTCAAGAAATAACCTCACCCTCAAACCTCTCCAGGTTCAAGGCATGGATTTAAAGTGCTGACTTCAGGACAGGGGCTGTGTACAGGTGGCTTTAATAACCCCAGAGCAATGCTGACTTTTCTGGGCAAATCCCTTCAGGGGATTTCTGGGTCACCAGTACTGGATATTTAGGAGAAAAGAAATCATTGATTTTTGTGCCATAGTTGATGTTTGCCTTGCTCTTGGAGCTTTACCCTGACCCAGGTACAGTGAGTGAAGGAATTGAATGCCTTTGGGTCTAGTGGGACTCAGAGTTTCCAGGTTGAGTTTCCTACGTGACATCCCCATTGGCTCACCCAGAGAATTCAGAATGATTTACAGTCACTGCTGGACCTCAGAATGATTCCCAGCAGTCAGAGCCCAGGAGTACTTCAGTGAGCCACTGTAATAAGAGATTTTATTGTTATGGCTTTGAATGTCCTGCAGTGTATGGTAATTCAGATCTAAAATAATTAGAGGCAATTAAAGACCATTATAGTGAGGATTACTTTGTGCTAATGACAGACTGACTGGAGGAAAAATACTCCTAAAGTCATTCAGGGAACATGACACCTGGTGGAGGTGGGAAAAGGAGCACAGCTGAGATTTGAGTGGGAAGAAGCCTAAATAGATGAGGACTTTTACCACACTCTCCCTTCCTTTAAGTATCCCCCAAATTCCAGTATATCTTATAATTTGGTCACTAAAGATATTCCTAAAACTACAGCAATAATGTACTTTACTTCATGAAAGGTATTTCTCAGCACATAAGACACAATGTTTTGTGTTTAGCTGCTGATTTTTGATAGCACTGTTTTATTAAGTGTATTGAAATCAATGTTGCTAATTTTCCAACTCTTTCAGCAAGATGTTTTTAGTAAAATGGATATTCTATTTACTTTTAAATAAAACTCAGCAACCCTCAAGAGCTGGTCAGGAGAGAAGGTATTCAGCTTAAATGACTTGAAAAATGTCACAGATATTCTAAATCTTGAACACTTAGGATTACCATAGCTGCTTCTAATTCACATTATATTTGAAAAAAATACGTATTAGTGATGTGACATCCACCTTGTGTGGGAGGAACACTCTGAAATTCTGAAGTACCCTCTGACCTGTACTACAATTTTCTGCACAAGCAGAGTAGGACACCAGAGCTGGCTGAACATGAGAGGCTTGTTCTAAATTTGATAAATTGTGATTTTAGTGGAGGCACAGCTGGGTAAGTCTTGCTTAGAAAGTCCTACACATCTGTAGAACATTCCTGACACTTACCTGGCTGCTGCTCCTTCCTCAAGAGCCCCCAAAAAAGGCACAGACTGTGCCCAGTATCTGCAAGCTTCCTTTCAGCCCACTTCAAATACTTGCTGTACTCACTGCTGGTCACTGCTCTGCTTGTAACTCATTCTTGCCTCTTTCTTAAAGAAATAAAAAGCCATTAACAAAGACAAAATGGGATAAACTTGAGAGGTAGTGCTGTGTGTGTCAGATATTCCATGTCAGGCAGTTGTCCTGAGCCCCACAGCTCTGTCCCTCACAGCACATCACCCTGCAAGAAGCCACTCATAAAGTTCTCCAAAGAAGTGATTTGCTCTCTTATGGGTAAACACGAAAATAAATGGGTTTACAAACATCCAGCAGGAGAGTTGTACAAATGTTAGTGCATCCAACTGCTTTAATGCATCATCATTGAAAGGAATCCAGTTTTACCAAGCTGAGTGCAAACAGCACTGCCAGACCCTCACCTACAGGGAAGCTGGAGGAAAATACAGCTTTTAACACATAAACATTGGAAACTAAGGGGAAATGTTTGTGAGTCCGTGAAGAATGCAAATGTTAATGCAGTTTTCATGTGGACCATAAAGACAAGTATATACCTTAAATATTGCTCTTTATGTGAAAATAAGCAATCGTGTGTGTGACTTCTGTCTTAAAATCGGTGATTATTTCTCCTCTGGAAGTTTTTAAATCAAAAATGATAAAATTCAATCCCTGCAAACAGGCTGTAATTTCAAAGTTTAGCAATACTTGTGAGGGGGACCTAAGCACAGAATTCTCTCTGGGATCTTTTTACCACCTCAAAAGTATGAACTCTAATTCCCAGCACTGTCTGTTATATGAGTGGCTGACTCCTATGGAATAAAATCCTTTCTGTATCCATCTTTTCTAGGCTGAAAGGCCTTGACAGAGAGTGGTGAATTTATAACCTTACAGGAACTCTAATCTAGGGTGCAGTGATATGAGCTGCCACCATCAGTGCAAGAAATGCTGCTGAGGTTGTAAACATAAGAGAGTTGTGTGCATTAAAAACATAAAGCAATTGAGAATATTTCCTAGGCTTTAGTGATGCTGCATTTATCTGATTTTGTGCACAGCTGCAGAAGGTGTGCCTGCTGCAGAGTCCTGTGCATCCTCACAGCTGTTCAGAATTTACCATGATCTCCTGGAAAGGAACAACAGAGTCACTGTTTAAGGATCTAAAGGTGATAAAACTGGCACTGAGGTGAAAAGAATCAGGTTTTTTCTGGTTGTACAGATGAAAGGAAGTGAAGCATTATCTTATGGAGTTAAAAGGCAGCACGTGTTCCCCATTTGAATTGCCACTGTCAGGCACAAAAGCTCTGTCCTTAGATCATGGTATCACTGTCCAATTCCTACAGTGATTCTTCAGGCAGTCGCTGTTCTCAGAAAACCCTTCCCTTATTTTGTAAAGAGCCACGAGTCTGGAAGCTGATTTTTAGCTGAAGAAATGGGAATTGGGAACAAATACTTTATTCACTGTTGTTCCAGACGAGAGCATGAGTGCTTATCACTATAATCACAGCTAGAAAGAGACTGAAAAAGATGAAGGAGTCTCTTTAGATCTGGTAACTTCATATCCTCAATTAGATTTTGGCTTCCCTAACTTTGTTTATATGCAAAAGAAAGTCTGTTTTTCTTTATTAATTTCATAATGAAGGGGAAAAATCTCTTTTAAAATAGCAGATTTTTTAAATTATTAACCAAACAGCATAATGCTGTATTTACTTAGTTAATTTTATACCTATTTGTATTAGCATCTTTTCTATATTAGCTCGCTTTGCAGTGTTAAAAAGCAAGGGAAAATAAGCTTTGAAAAACCTGTTCTTGAATTGATAACTGCAGGGCCTCTAGTGAAACTCTCCAGGTTCCTCTGGCTTACACTTTAATAATGGTTGTGGGGAATGCAAAACTGTTGAAGCCTCATTTTAAAACTCCTGGCAGCAGACAGGTGGAGAGGAGCTGGAATGGTTGTTTTTCTCTGCTGAGGGCCCCGCAGGACTGCAGGGGAAGGAATCCTGCCTGCCCCAGATAAGAGTCCCCAGCAGCTCAGTGTGCCAGTCACTGTGCTCAGCAGAATCACCACAGTGCAGCCAGGGAGCAGCTCCAGAGCAGTGCTCAGAAGGATGGGAAGTGTGCAGTGTGGCACACTCCCAAACACTGGGCATGGAGGGCATTAATATGCTGATGAGGAAGGAAAAGAAAAAAAAAATACAGAGAGAGACATTCTGAAGGAGCAAACCCACCTGTGTTCCTGAGCCTGACAGATCTGTACTGACTCTTCTGCTCCATGTGTAAATTTAGTTACCAGGTGCTGTTACCCCAGGCACTGAGAATTCCAGGATTTCTGTGCTGACAGGCTCTGACCCCCCAGCAAAAGCTGCACTGACCTGAGCCCGTGGAGCAGGTTCCAAAATTGGGAGACAGCACTGGGATTGTGGGTGTGGGGTTTGGATAGAAGTGTGTGATAGCACAGGGGGCAAAACTCAGAGTTTAAGGGTTTAGAATACAGTAATATATAGAGAGCAACATGGAGGGTTTAAGGTGTTGGTTAAGTTGTTTCACCTCGTTCTTCAGGGGTTTGGGTGGTTTTTTCTAATTGGGTGAACAGGTCCTCACTGCAGACCTTGGGTGGTCATTATTGGGTCAAAAGTAACAACAATATAGGTTTCATCTCATTATTGCATCATTTATGCTTAAAAGACCTTGGAAAGAGTTAGAGCCATTTTTCACTTTGTTAGTGAACTCACAACTGGTGAGTCTGTGCTATGGATAAGAATTAATAAACACCTGAGTGTGAACATGAGAAAATTCTGTCTCCAGTGCTTTAATCCCAGCTCTGACACAAGATAAAAAAACCAACAACCAAGAGGCCTCCAGAGCACTGAATGACTTGGTATCTTCCTTTCCATTCCTCTGCCTATATGTTCTTTCTTTTGAATTTTAAGCAGAAAATAGTTAAATCAGAATCTAAATGTCAACAAAAGATGCAATGAATGTTTTATCCAGCTGCAAATTTATTTGTGTGCATTTGGGGTCTAATTACTGTACAACAACTGAGTGAGGGACCAAGGATGGCTTAATTCATATGAAGTCACACACTGGGAGCTTGGAGGAGAAGTGATGAGGAGGGTTCTGAGAAAAGGGGAGAGCAGTAAGGAAATGCATTTTCCTGTAGATTTTATCCTTTCTGAAACAATCACAGTGACATCCTCACACAACATACAGATAGAGGATGGACCAAGGAAAAATGGTCACAAGGGGCTGACCTTGTGTCCAGCTTTTCCTGGGTGCCTCATCCTGTGGCCTTTAATGCACAAAACTGAGAGCAAGTTAGGAGTTGGTAGGAGCAGATGGAATTCCAGCAACTTCCAGATTTACCAGTCTTGATAACTCTCCAATTCTTTATAAATTCTACTGACCTGTGTACAGGAGGAGCAGAAATGCAATTGTGGGAAGAATTCCAGAGCTGTTGTTGAAAACAACAGAACAAACCATCAAGAGATGGCTGCCCAAATGAGATCTTTCAATCAATGAAAGCCAACGTGCCCTGTGAGGAAACAGGGAATTCCCAGTAACCCAAGAACTAGTTTTTAGTAGAAGCCAGCCATACCAAAGCCTTAAGGATATGTATGTATTTAATGATCTTCTCTGATATCATTGCAGCAATAATTTTTCATAACACGGACAGGGATGCACAAAATCTGGCAGGATTGTGAGGTGTAATGGCTGGTACAGCGAGCTTTTCTAAAGAGCACTGACATCAAATTCACAGATTCAGACAGCTTTTGAGAGCTGAGTTGTCTGCAGGCTGAATAGATGTCTTAGTTTGGGAGGATGCTCTCATTGTCCTTTGTCACTCTAACAAAAGTCACTGATTAACAATGCATTCAATTGTTATAAATTACAGGATTTTTCACATTTCTTCTTTTTTGTGTCATCCTTTTGACTTTCTGATTACTCATGAATTTTCCTTAGTACTTCCCTCTATTCCCAAATAAAAATTAAGCTCATGTATTTTGTTGCAGTCCATATGAGGTTAAGTTCCAGCCTGGTGGAACTAAATGAATATTGGCTCTGATTGTGTAGAGAAGAGCACAGATTATAATTTTTTATGTATAACCTCTTAACATGAGGCAGATTGCCCAAAGGTGGTGCCTCCCTCTGATTTATGAGTGTTAGAGTTTGGCTATGGTGTGTGTGTGTGTTTTTCCTACCAGAGCTGGCACAGATTAGTGACAGTGGAATTTCAGGGTGAAGGTCTCAGAACCTCCTCACCCTGATGGGCTGCAGTGTGCTGTTGGTGCTCCCTCTCACAGAATCAGGAGTGATCTTGTGTCCAAAGCCTGGCCTTCAGTCTGACCATGAGACTTGGAGTAAATTTTCTTAAACTTCTGGACACTTTTTCATTGCAATAATAAAAAAAAATCTTGTCTTTATCTGGAGCAAACACAAGTGTTATACTTGCTGTAGGTAGTTCTTTAGGACAGAAGAGTGTGAAGCTGGTTAATAATAAATGGAAGCTCTGCAGGTGCCTTGTGTGCTGAAAGCTTTTTCTGGAGAAATGATTAAATGCATTGAATTCCACATCTGATCAATATAAAAAGTGTTCTGGCTGTTTCTGGACCCGGCAAACATTTCATCAGATTTGGCTTCAATCTCTAGTGAGACATGTTTACAGAATTAATTTCTAAATGGTTCTCTTATCAAAGGAAATTTTTATTATTTTTAATAAAAAATTACTATCTCCTGAACTGCGTTATTTAAAATTGAAATAGAAAGCTATTTTCTTTCAGCTCCTTTGAAAATTCCCTAAGAACGTTTCCTTGAATAAAATATATTCTCTTTGATTCAAACAGCCTTTCTGCACTTAATGAAGTATCACTGTAGCACAACAGGTTTTAATTCTTTTTCCATTATCACCTTCCCTCTAATTCTCGCAGAGCTTCCTCTGTGCCTCATCCCTTTGTTCAGAACGTGGCTTTCTCAAGCAAGGAAGCTGAAGCAGAATTTTTGAGTCTATGGCTGCACACTTGTGAAGCTGCTCTGCACAGCCCCAGGGTGTGCCTGGGCAGGGTGCAGGTCCCAGGGGCACAGAGCCACGCGTGGGGTCCCTCTGGGGCTGCCCCCCTGCTCATAATGGCCAGCTGCTGGAGCCCTGGGCACTGGGAATTCCAGGATTTCTGTGCTGGCAGGCTCTGACCCCCCAGCAAACACTGGCCTGAGCCCGTGGAACAGGCTCCCAAAATTGAGAGACAGCGCTGGGATTGTGGGTGTGGGGTTTGGATAGAAGAGTGTGATAGCACAGGGTGCAAAACTCAGAGTTTAAGGGTTTAGTATACAGTAATGTACATAGAGCAAGATGGAGGATTTAGGGTGCAGGCTGACTTCTTCTTTCACCTTCTTCTTCTTGGGTGAAAATTACAAAAAGTAATTGGGTGAAAAGGTCTGCACTGCAGACCTTGGGTTAAAAGTAAAAATAATCTAGATGTCATCTCATTATTGGACAAATTATGCTTAAAAGACCTTGGAAAGAGCTGGAGCCATTTTCTACCTTGTTGGCTACAACTCACACCCTGTGAGACTGCTGTGGGTAAGAATTAATAAACATCTGAGTGTGAACATGAGAGAAGGCATCCCAGCTCTGAATGAACAAGCAGGCACGAGCCCCCCAGGCAGGAGGAGCAGCAGGACCCCCTGAGTCACAGAGCAGCTGGCTGTGTCCCCTGGCACTGCCCAGCTGCAGCAGTGACAGCAGGGGCTGCAATGGAAGGCGGGCAGGCAGCACTTCAAGGGACGGTTCTGTTCCAGTCCAAATTGCCAGATGTCAGTGCCTGTTCTCCTTTGGCTCCAAATCCATGTCTGAGCCTTGGAAGGGCAGCGTTCTGCCTGCCTTGCCCCTCAGCTCCTCCTTCCTGCCTGGATCTCACTGCAGGATCCACCTCTGGGGCACTTTCTCTCACCTGTGGCTGCACGGGGAGTGTGACCTGGCCAAAGGCCAGCCCTGCCTTGCTGCCAGTTCCTCCTTCAGCTTTATTTCATCAGAGGCAGAATTAAGTGTGATTATAGTAAGTGCAGCTATTGATATGTTTTCTTCACTTTGAGATTGGACCATCTAATTTGGCAGCTTTTGAAGCCTGTTGCTACCTCAGATTTCATAGAAGGGATGAGGTTTGTGTTTGAATGTGCCAACGAAATAACAAATAAATAAACAAAATTCAAACTGTTCTCATTTCAAGGTGGTTCATTATTTAGCCAGAGGATTGCAGTTGTGTGGAACTTCAGTGTTAGACAGCTGAGTATGTATGAGAAGTGACTTTGGCTGGAAAAGTCTTGTGTGTTCCTGTGCATCAGTTCCTGAGGAAGGACATGAGATGTCTGAGACAGCTGCAGCAGAACTTTTGTTTTGACCTGGTCACCAGTGGGTGAAATGAAGCTGTTCAATTAACCTCTGGTCATTTGGTCTGTGTTAATTTGGTGTCCCTGGGGCGTGCTGAGAGGGGAAATGGAGCCCAGTGCTCCCTGAGCCCTCGCTGCTGTGCCCCCCCTGGGCACAGGCACATGCACACCCTCAGGCAAGGAAAACTTGGGGTGGCAGCTCTGCTTGCTTCTATTTTGGGTTTGTTTTTAGTGCTTTTTGTGAGTGTTTGGGGTTTTTTCCCCTGGAGATTCTGGCCTAGAGATTTTATCTTTTTTTTTTTTTTTTTGGGTGCAGGGGT
>VYXD01012938.1:246514-269336 GCA_013397195.1 Hylia prasina | reverse complement strand
TTTTGGATACAGGAGTAGTGATGATGAAAAGAGTTTTGATTGCCTTGTTTAATAGAAGTTGCCTATTGTGTTTAATAGAATTTGCCTGTTGTGTTTAATAGAAGTTGCCTATTGTATAGCACCTTAGATTAATTCAGTCCAACTTCCAGCTGAAAGGACAAGCTTTAAATGACATATCTCAGGTTCTGCTGATTCTCTTTAAAAGGAGAAACAAACGAGGCTCAGTGATATTTCTTTACAATTCAAAAAAGACAAACATTATTATCTGCCTTGAAATTTTTAATATCCTGTTGTGCATTTACCCCCGAGTGTATTTGTAAATGTGCCTTATATGACTCATGTAAATACCATATCATGATAAAATGTGGTTTCAGAGCTAAACTTGGTTTTGAATCTCCTGGTTTAGGTGGCCTTAGCCAGACAAACGCTGTCTTCATGGTAATGTCACTCTTGTGCAGAAGCTCAAGGCAGAGCTGTAGGTAGGAACATAATATGTAGGAAATGCTCAAATACAGAGCTTACACTATAAAACAGCTTAAAACCCAAAAGGTATTTTTAAATCCTCTTGCTCAGGGATTTCTGGATGTAATTCCATCTCTTCTCACAGAGATAAAAGTACTCTCTGTGGATTACTCTAATTAAGCAATATTAGATACAGCTTAAATCTATTTTGAATATATGTTTAATTTTAATAAATATCACCATTCAATTTCCAGATGTGTTTTGTGTCTCGAATCTAATAAATCCAGCTTGCTGAGCTTGGTTGAGGGTTCAGCAGCCTGGTAATTTTCCATTCTGTGTCCTGGGTTTTTTTGTAGGTTCTGTTTGTTGAAATATTTAAGTAGCAGATTAGAGGAGATAAAGGCCAATATTGAAAAGCTGTAGAGCATTGAGGTAAAATTCAGTAAAAGTGGCCAAGATAACATAATTTAGGTGCCCCACTGCAGCAAGAAATGTTCTTTATTTCAGTATAACATGACATTTTTTATGAACACTAAGTTAATATAGTTGAGATTTTGAGGTTTAGGTTACCACTAATCCAGCTGCCAAAACCTTACACTGACCTTCCCCTGAGTGAATCAAAACACTTTGTTGTGTGGCTCAAGGTAACCCTTGGAAACACAGAAATGGTGTAATTTGCTAGAACATATTTCTGTATGGAATCAAAAACTTCCACCTGCCATCTGGTGGGAAAGAAATGAAAGGCTGCATACACTATGTGAACCTCCAAACTGAGGACTACACCTCTTTGCTGCTTGCTAGTAGCACAGAAATATGCACTGCTAGTTCTGTATAAAGAAGATTTTGCACTTACATTCCTGACTTTTTCTCTATGTATGCTGCAAGAATAAGAATTTTTGGGTCCCTTTTTTTCTTCCATATCAATAAGGCAAAAGAGTAACTGGGTTCACCAGTTCTTCATGTTTGCTTGAATAATAACCAGCTCCCCTTCATGGGCAGAGCATGCTCGTAGGAAATAAAACAAGGCAGATATGATAGGAAAACATAAAAAGGTATTGATTAAACCCTCTGGGAGATTTGGTTCTACAGTAATATTCCATCTCATGTCACCTGCAGTACACTAAATAAGTTCTAAAAGTTTTTAATATGCCATATCACAAAATAAATCACAGAGGAAACCACTGGCTGCAGCAGTTCTCTCTTAATCAGGAATATTGCTGTAATGAGCACTTTATTCTTCCCTTAGAGTTATGGCTTCGAAAACAGGGTAGGGAAAAGTTCTCAGCTTTGCTCTTGGGAGAAAAGTTTCACTTAGGGCTGTGGAATTTGTCCTCCTGCCAGGGTGGAGTTAAGTTTTAAGTGTGCATTTCAGTCAGAGAGAAGCAGCTGCCAGGGTTTGTCTGTGACAGTCCCAGGCAGGGACAGCAGCTCCGTGTGTGTTTGGGCTGGGCTTGTGCTGGCAAATGTTCCCGTTCAGGAAACAATCCTACTTTTGTGCTGGACAGGTGAAAACAAGCAATAAAGCAGTGGGATTAACTTCCATGTTTTTACTGGAACCTGTAGCTCTGACAACTTGGAGAATAAAACTCCTTTTACTACAGACTGAGGAAATAGACTCTGAATGTCTTAGAGATGACAAATGTGAATCAACAGCAATTTTTTCACCCAGTTCAGTAGGCCAGCCTCTTCATAGTCTAAAATAACTACAGTGGCAAAATCTATTTAGGGTTTATCCATAAGCAGGAATTAAAAATAATGTTGAATTGCTGCTGTGTTAAGTACCCACATTAATTTATGATGTGGAAAAACCTGATTAGTTATCACCTGTAAAGACTTTTTGCGTATTAGGTTGTCCCATGGGAGCTCAGCAGCAATGCCAAATACAGGCTGGGTACAATCTACCCTTTCCTGAAGGAAAAAGGTCTCCCTGTGAGCTTTTGGCCTTCAGAACATATTTGTACTGAGCCATCCCACCTCCTCTGAGGGATGGAAATGTCCACAGCCTGTATGGATCTGAATGCTTGTGTAGAGATTTTATTCTTTGAGGTTGTGCTGTAGTTCTAGGCAATATTAAAAAGTTTGGGAGTTTTACCTGCCCCTTAGGCTTTGTTCTGGTACACAGGGGATTCATTTTGGAGGATATAATAGGTCTTAAGCTTGTCAGTCTGCACTATTTATTAAACCATTAAACTGTTTTCAAGTTGTTTAATAAATAAATGATGACATTTTAAAATGTCAGCAGGAGTCAGTGAAATCCTCCTGACTCAGAAATTATGTGAGCTCTAAACCTGCATGGCTTTGATTTGTCCAGCACAGAATTGAGGTGCCTGTGCACCTTTTCAGGTTAAAGATCCAGGCTCAGCCCTTGCTGTGTTCTGTGCAGTTTAATTTTTCTTGCACTGTAATTCATTATTTCAAATAATATCACATCAGTCATTGCAGACACCATTAACAGGAAAAGAAAAAAAAAGCACACAAAAAAATACCCCCCAAAAACCAAACAAACAAAACCCCAAAAGAAATAACAATTAAACCAGTGATATCACCAAAGACCAGTGATAGGAAAGAGAACTCCAGGTTAATTCAGCAGATTTCTAGAGGCAGACAAGGCCTGAGCTTGGAAAAGGGTTTGTCTTTGTATTGCTCCCCAAACATTAAAAACTTAGAGATGAAAGTTTGTGGAATCCATTCTTCTCCTTCCACCTGTCACAGTCTGCAACACTGATGCAGCAAATTACTGCTCCAGATATTTGGCTTTTCCAAAGATCCCTGCCTTTTAGCTGAAAGGGATTATCCATCTAATTTTATTTTGATTGGCTTCAGTCATCAGGATGACTTCAGGGTGCACATTCTGTCCTGTGCAGCAATTTCTTCCTTGCAATGGGCTTGCATATTTGGGAAAGGTCTCACAGAGACTTGCTGCTGTTCAAAGTGTTGTCACCACTTCCTTTCCCTTCTCCAGGCCCATTAAATAACCATTAATTTGTAACATTTTTTCACAGCTGATATCTTGCAATGTATTTTTCTCATTAAATGTAGTATAAAACTGAAACATGGAAATGCTGTAATACATTTTTCACTCGACTCTTTTGTTGTCTGAGCATGTTGGTCTTGTGCATTTAAATAATTAATTTTCTTTTTCAATATCTGGTGGTGATATTCGTTGCAGCTGATATTTCCACATGAAAATTCAATTATTTTTGTAGCTCTGAAAGATGTGGAGTGCATAATAACTTTGATAATTAACCCAGTGTTTGGCAGTGTATTGAAAGTGATGTTTAAGGATTGCAATTCAATTGCTTTTTTTTTGCAGTCTTACAGCTGACTGGCATTCTTTTTGTTTGGTTGGTTATTGTTTTGGTTTGTTATGTATGTTGGGTGGTTATTGTTTTGCTAGAGGTCCTGAAGAGTCTTAAATATAATGCCAATTTTCCATAACTGAACAGTGAGGTTTTGGTATAGTCCTAGCCTTGCTAAAATAATTAATGAATGTGCAGGGTGTAAATGCTAAATAGCATAATTATAGTCTAAAATAAGTGTCCAGTACAGGAAATGGCCCAAAAATCTAGGTTTGACCTACCTCCATGCAGTTACCTGCTTCATCTGGGAGCAAAGATGATTAAATATTGCATTGGGGGATTTATTACCTAAAACTATTTTGTCTGTGAGGGAAGGGGGATATTAGAAGCAGCTGCTGTTTCAAGTAAGTATCAGGTACAAAAATGTGTTTGGGGAGCTGTGGTTGAGTGTGAAATATAAGAAAATTGACTAAAATCCAGTTAAGTAATGAGATTTACATTTCCTCATGGCACACTGTATTCTACTGCTGAAATCAGGGGAAATCCAGAGGCCTCACCATCTAAAGAAGGAGCAGTATTTCCTTTGGATGTGCAGCAGTGGGATCTTTCCAAACCCTGTAGTCTGGTAGTTCCTAAAATGCCTCGTGATTTTACTGGGGAGCTGTGAGTGCCCTTCAGTGATCTCTGTACCTAATTAATAATGGTGGTCAGGCTGTTGCTGCCCTAATTAAAAGGTGCTGTCCCTGCCATCCCTCACCTCAGAGATGCTCTATCCCCCCTGCTGGCAAACCCTGGAGAGGATTCCTGTCCAGAGGCAGCAGGGTTTGCTGCCAGTGGATCTCCTCTGCCCACCGGGCAGCTCTGGCAGGAGCCTGCTGTGCTTCCTCAGCCACTGCTGGGGGAAAAGGTGCAGGATGTGCCTAAAGGTTCTGGTCCCTGCAGGGCTTTGTAGTGGGAGCTGGTTTTTGGAAGAGGCACTTGGTGCCTGTCAGAGGAGGTTCTCTGTGCTCCTGGTGGGTTTTCTTTCACCCCCTCCTCACCCCTGGCTTACCCTGCACAGAGCTGCTGTACCAGGTGGGTGGGATATTGCAGGGATCTGTAACTCCTGTGCATTTAGGCTGCAATGTTTGCAAAAGAGAGACAGAGAAGCTGAATTGCTCTGCTGAGCTGCCTGCAAGGCAGTGAATGGCTAAACAAACACTTTGATTTTTGGTCTGTCCATGCCTTTCTCCAGATATCATTTCCATAGGTGTGCCAAAGTCTGAGCCTTCCAGGAGGGAAAGTGAACTCTTTACCTTAATAACCCCTGAATCTTTAGAAAACTCCTCTGGAGAAACATTTACAATGCTCTTCATTCACAGAAATTAATGACCTGGCACTCTGATTCTCAATGGTGCTCCTGGGCACAGGAAAGCATTTCTGTATTTACTTTCACATTAATGTAGGATAACTCAACCCAGCCTCACTGGGACAGTCTAAACTCTCCTTATTTCATTGGAAAATGACTGTTCTCAACATGTCAGGGAACATGTAACTGACAGGTCTGGATAGCACATCTATCACCTTCAGGGAGAGAACAGCAAATGTAATTAAAAACATGTTATTAAAAACTAATTATGTCAGAAATAATACTTGTTTACATTCTCTAGATGTTTGCTATTATGCCGTCTGGCAACTTGACCTTTTTTTACTTCTTAAATATATAACTTTATTCCTGAATTTTTTTAAAAAAAATTAGTTTTCTTTTTAATTTTCCTTTTATTTTCTATTTTTCAGGGGGTGAAGTCTTAGGGTGTTTATTAGGGAACTTATGTAGGAGCCAAAAAAGCAAATATGGCAGTATAGAAGCAGTTATAAAGCAGCTCAAAATGTAAAGCAGTGGAAGGTATTTCTCATTTGCATGAATAAAACACTGATTCAAATACAAAAATTATAAATAAAATTAATATGCATGGGATCAAAGAAAAAAGACATACCGCAAAATAGAAAATGGTAGCCATGAGTTTAAAAAGTACTTGTATTCAATATTTTTAGGGATTCATTAAAGGAAAAAATGGCATCTGACACATCCAATAATAGCACAGGTTCTGATTAGTGATTACCTGAATGCTCCTGTGTGTTCTGCTCTCGAGTAAGTGAGCATAACTGAAGAATTTTTGGGTTTTTTTCCTTTTTACTGAGGAAAATAGAACAAGCAAACAGCAGCGTGTGGTTTTCCCACTGGGCTCTCAGTTCAGGGAGATCAGTGTGCTTTACAAGATACTAAACTTGTTTCAGCAGCTGTTTTTCCCCCATAACTGCTCAGGTAAATGTTACTGGGAGCTCGTGCTCAGCAGCCTCACACAAACAAGACCCCCCCATATCCTTATGAGAGAAATCCACTTTATTTCTTTCCCATTTCAGGCTGTGAAGGTGGGAACAGTTTAATTGTTCTGCTGAGGACAGGCTTGGAAATGGCTCAGGTGGATGTTTGAGCCCAGAGATCACCTTGCCAGGGGCTGCTGGTGGGCAGAGCTTCACCCCAGGGCTGGGGGCTGTGCTGTCCTCCCTGAGCAGGGGCAAGGACAGACATGCAGGAGCTGAGCTGGGATGTGGGGGAGAAATGCAGTTTCATTCCTGGTCCTGGGGTGTTGTGAGAGGACCTTCCATTTGCCACCTCACTGAAAGCATTTCCTCCACCTCTGGGGTAAAAAATGGGCAAAGGGTGTTTGGAATGAGGCAGTTGTGTGACATTTATTAGTGCAGACCTTTGCCCAGTTTGTCATTTTCCTGGGACATAAACCCACAGCCTGTGCAGATCCCAACTTGCTTGCAATTCAGGTAACTTCTACAATGGAAGAATAAGCCTCTTAACAAGATTGAATTTGCTATTGTGCAAGTTGCAAGCTGAACAAACAGAGATTGGGCAAATTTCTGTTCATTCATGTGCCTCTTTTAAAAAACAAATACCAGTTTAATATAAATGGAAATGAGAGCAATGTTAGTGTGGACATAAATCTTGATCTATTGTAACCTAATAATGAAATCCACTCTGTTCAGAGCCTAGATAAATGAAATAAAGTCATAGGGTGCTTTGGGGTTTTTTAATAAGAATAAGAATCATCACTTTTAGCTTAGATTTGCCTGCTTTTATTTGCCCACTGTGATTTTGGACAAAGCCATCATTTATGGAAAACCAGTTGTTAGTCTCAAAAGAAAAGCACGTCACCCTATGACGTGTAATTGTTTCTGGTAAAAGATAAAAATAATGTGGCAAGGTATTTGAAAAGAAAGTTTCCTGGCTGACTTCATAAACTTTAATATTTATATAACCTTTAAGCAGTCAAGAGACTCTGCCTAATGACAGTCAACTAACAGCTTGACCTTTATTGAATGGAAGAATGGTAGCACACTTACAGGAGTTTCATTTCAACAGCAACCTAATGTTGAATTTCTTTGGGCTATTAATGTACACTGAGCACACTGAAATTTGTCTGGAGCCTGGAAATGTATTATTTCCATTAAGTAACTCCTGGACAACTGAAGAAAAGAGGATTTAAAAAGCAGTCACCTTCAGATTCTCTAATTCTATTTTGATAATCTTGTTACAAATTAAATGTGAAGTATCTCAGCTTCCTAAAAATATTAGAAGGGGTGCATATGCAAATTGGCTATTACCATATCCAAAATCTTTATGTTAATCAGCAGTTCAGTAATTTGTATGTGTATGCAAAGCCTAAGCACTGTGTTGTTTTTTCCCTGCCTTTCATAAAGGAATTAATCATACTGTCATAGAGGTTTGAAATAATTATAAAAGTGAGTCTGAGTGATTAAGATTAAATACTTTCAAAATGCTTAACTGAGATGTTTTCCTCCAACATACAGCAGAAGGACAAATAATGTTTGAATGTCACTGGGTCCTTTGTGATGATTTAGAACACAGCAAAGCAATTATTTTCTGGGGGAGGTTAGTTTTAAATAGCTGTTGCCAGTTCAGAGCAGTAGTACATAGACGTCCAGATCTCGTGCTTTATTTGGTGAAAGTGTCAGGGATGTGGTTGTGAGGTGTAGGGAGCCAGTTACAGGAATCATTGGCACAGTTTGGGTCGGTGTTTGGTTGTTTTGCTGTTATTTGGGTTGGTTTTTTGCACACAGTTTGAGAGAAAGTCTCTCAAGTTACTGAGGAAGAGTAAAGTCCGAGGTATGTGAGGAGCCCTTAATTAATATTAGTAAGGTCAAGATGACCCAGGCACTTGCACTAGGACCACAAAGACCTTTCAGGAATTTTCATAAGCTTGGAAGCAATGTGAGTAAATCAGTGAAAATGGACTATTGCAGGGATGCAGCTGCTCAGGGCAGGAAATCCAGCCTGTCCCAGCCCTCCTGGGCAGGGTCACAGACCCGAAACTCTGCACGTGGGTGGCAGAAGGGCTGGGAGCACTCCAGGGCAGAGGTGTGCAGAGGTGCAGGGGGTTGGTGAGCTGGAGGCACAGCAGATGTTGGTTCCTGTCACAGAAGAGCTCCAGCAGGAGGGGAGCAGAAAGCAGGGGGGGCACACGGGGATCTCCAGGGCCAGGCAGGGTCAGTGACTCTGCTCCCAGGAGTTGGGTGTTCTGGGAGCCTCTGCAGCTGGGCAGCACCAGCCAAGTCCAGAAACCAAACTCACTTCCTGGACTGGAATCCAGGGCTTGTTCCTGTTGGTTCTTTTCTGCTCCTTGTATCCAAGACAGGCTCCTGGGCTGGGCAGACAAGTGCTCCCAGAGCATTTTTTACTCTTGCATGTTCCTTCAGTGTGACAGTGAAGATGAAGAAGAGGTCTCGTGCCATCTAGTAGAACTTGATTTAAATAATGTTCATAGTAATTCTCCATTAAGTCACTGAGAAAAATGCTCCAGCTGATTTATAAAAGAACTGTTAGAAAACTAATTTTTGAATGGACTGTACTTTCAGTCTTGAGGCTTGTGACTCTTCTAAAGGAAACTGCTCTCTATTGAGTTTAACTGACTGGAGTACCTTTAGAAGACATTACACATTCTCTAGCTTTCATTTTGGGGAATAAAATGTCACAAAGAGGGCAGAGTCACATAATCTTCTGAAATTGTGGATTTCCAAGTAGCAGAAGAAGCTTCTTGTGCAAGCAGGGACTCTGAGGGATGGAGCTTTGCCATCTGTTTGCTGCTGTGGCTTCAGAGGAGCACGTCCTCAGCCCCAGGGAAGCATGCTCCTGGTTCTGGAGGCTGGGTGGAGAACTTTGGCTAAGCCAAAATCAAGATTAAATCCTTTCAAAATGCTTAAGCAGCATTTTTGTTAGGCCAGTCTCATTTTGGAATTGTGTGTGCAGGTACCTCCAGCCTTTCTCTCACTGAGAAAGAGGCAAAGCTGGACATCAGCAGAAGGTTGTCTGCTGAAACGAGCTGAAGGTGTAGAGTTTCATCTTTTATCTTTTTCAGTTCCAAATTCTGCTTTCCCAAGTTGCATTTGGCTTTCACATAAATTAAATCTTTACGGAGAGCTCTTTGAGCAGCTTGCAGGAAAGGCATCACAGTGTGAGCTGAAATGGGCCAAACTTGGCTTCCTAAAGATGCTCTGGCACCTCAACATGAGGAGCTTCAACAAAACTAATGCTTCAAATTATTGTTTTATTACTTCATACCATGCTACTGTGTTCCTATAGTTTAAAATGTTTAATAAATCAGAAGGGCAGAACAAAAGAATTGCTTTTGCAATTGACCTTTCATTACTTTGGCTTGCACTTGTAGGCCTCCAACACATAACTAATGAGCACAGTTTAAATGTGTATAATGCAGAAGTCCAGAATTAAAAATACTGTGTAAGTAGCTTACTGTTTTTTTCACACCCTAGTTTGACTTGGGTATTTTTAATTTGTATGGTTTTCAACTCATGGCTGTATTAATACCTATGGTACCTCTGAGGACTCATCAGCAGCTGTAATTGTAGCCCAAGATGAGAACCCCACGTTTCCCTGCGGTGAAATGCAGCTGGGTCTCCTTAACCTGTCCCCATTTTCTGGAGGATGGCTGGTCACAGGCTCCTGCTGCAGTCCTCCTGTACCTGCTGCCTGCCTCCACTGCAGGGATGAGCTCTGACTCCTGGAGTCAAGCACTTGGCTTTATGCTCCTGCTCAATATGCTTATTAAAATGAACCAGAGGTTAGCTCATTTTAAAGGCCTGAAGAAGAATTATTAAGGAGCTGATTAAGTCAATTACGCTGCTTAGGGAATCCTTTTTGCTGTGTTGTTGTTAGCCAGGAACCTTAATGGGACAATTAGGATTAATTAAAATCAGCCTGATTGATTAGGATATATAAACCTGCACGTGAGCCGTAGCTGTGTGGTTGTGTTTGTGCAGTCTGGGAAGGAGGGGCAGTGGAAACATTTCTGCAAATATTATCTGTATGCAGAGAGGAGCAGGCTGATTTGAGGGGGCAGTTGGTTTTGACAGGGATGATTCCACATCAGAGAATTAAATTTTCTGCATCTCCCTGTAGGGATGAGACTGAACAAAGAAACAGCAAATGGGTTTTGCTGTATATATGTGTAAAATGACATGGGGTGGGGATTATTCTGCCTTATTTCATCCTCGTTCTTAGGATACACGGGCACCTCGAGCCCTTATTGTATCCTCATTCCTAAATCCTTGTTTTGCCTGTCAGATGGTGTGATGTAAACTCCCTGTGGTCTCGTGGGCCAGGGAGCACTGATGGGAGAAGGGCACCACAGTGAGGGGTTTGTGCTGCCTGTCCTGCCGTGGGTGTCAGCACCAGGCTGGGGCTGAGCTGCCACCAGAGATCAGTTTCTGCATGCAGCACATGCACCTGACTGTGCCCATGCCTCCAGAGTCTTATCAGGTGGCTGATGGCCAAGAAAACAGCTCTGTGCTGGTTGTTGTCACCTGTGCCAGCCCCACAGGGAATGATGGAGCCCTGAGCTCACACTGCCCTGCCCTGGGGCTGCAGTTTGTGTGCAGGTGTCACCTGTGCCAGCCCCACAGGGAATGATGGAGCCCTGAGCTCACAGTGACCAGGGGCTGCAGTTTGTGTGCAGGTGTCACCTGTGCCAGCCCCACAGGGAATGATGGAGCCCTGAGCTCACACTGACCAGGAGCTGCAGTTTGTGTGCAGGTGTCACCTGTGCCAGCAGCACAGGGAATGATGGAGCCCTGAGCTCACAGTGCCCTGACCAGGAGCTGCAGTTTGTGTGCAGGTGTCACCTGTGCCAGCCCCACAGGGAATGATGGAGCCCTGAGCTCACAGTGACCAGGAGCTGCAGTTTGTGTGCAGGTGTCACCTGTGCCAGCCCCACAGGGAATGATGGAGCCCTGAGCTCACAGTGCCCTGCCCAGGGGCTGCAGTTTGTGTGCAGATTTTTCTGTGCAGATTCTTGGTGGGAGGAACCCCCCAGGAATGGCCCCCAGGCTTTTCATCTCCTGGAGATGTGCAGGGTGTAGGTCCCTTGCTCTTTCAGTGACCAAGCAATGTCTCTCTCTGTTTAAAGCATGGCTCTCATCTCCCCTGCTTTTCATACATCGATTTGGTTTGATTGCTTCTGGAAGCTTTTTATATCTGATGTTTTGTCCCTTTGAAATTCCTTTCTTCTGAAAGGAAACTTATCTCCTGTGGAAAAAGGTTATTGAGGAATGCACCTTAAAGCCTCCTTTGTTTTACTGTCAATGAGCACAAGTAGCTCCACTATTTGTTCCATGTCTTTATCCAAGATTTCTTCAGACATTTCCCATGTAGGGAAACACAAAGAGTCTTCACTAGACATCAGCAAAGCTTTAATCAGCCACAGTTTTTTGTTCTAAGCAGCTGGAGCCTAGTTGAGAGTTATCAGTCAAAACTTCTCTCTTCAGGTGCTTCAAAGGATCTAGTTACTTATTGATGATCTAAAAAATTAACTAATCTTTCAAAACAATATTTACTCCACTCCTGAACTAGTGCATATCCAGGAACTGTGCTATCCCAGGTCTTATTATTCCACATACTGCTAAGATCCATTTCCAGGAATGCTTATTCCATCTTATTAAGGAATATCTTCCAATATCATCTCAGATGTCAGTCCAAAGGAGAATCAGTTTTCACATCACTATTTGAAAATGTGAAGGTTCTTTCCTTTTCTCTCATGCTGCTAGGAAATAGCAGAGGAATCCCTGTTTTCAGTGAATAGCATTTAGCAAAATTTGGTGTTTAACTAAATAAAACATTATCCTGTGAGATTCACTGTCTGAGGGTGTCTCTGCAGTCCTGGGCTGTCTCTTAATCTGCAGAGTTTCTGCTCTTAAAGACAGTGATAGGTAAGGAGAAAGAGATAAGCAGGAGATAATGGTGTCACTGACAAAGAATCTCGTACTCTTTTAATCCTGATAAAAATATTTATTGCAGAGGTTAAGACCCAATAAGGCTCAGTAAGTAAGGCTGTCCTGGTTCCATAATCCAAGAAGGCAAAAGTAATCATCCACAAGATTAATTTTTTCCCCTAAATTATATTGCAGTAAATCTTAGTAGAATCCTCACAGCATCAAGATATTAAGGAGATACTGGATGCCATCTACTTTTATTCTGCTCTCTAAAACCTAATGCTGTTCTGAGAAGTTCCTGTATATTGTCATGACATGCCTGAAAAGTCATAAATCCCTTTCAGGGGTTGTAATTGTGGTCATCTCTGGCAGTGAGTAACCCTTATTAGGTCTTTCTAAACTTTAATAAACCCAAACAATGGAAAAAAAAAAGCTTAAGAAACCACATGTATGTGATGTCCCAGTTTTCATTACTGGTGCAGAAATAGATTATAGAAAGCTTTGGTACTTCTTTCCCTTAATTTTCTAAGGACCTTTCCCCAAGCTACCTGTCATTTTTCAGGACTTTATTTACTCTTAACCATCCTCACCGAGTGTTTACAATGAATGGTGTCTGCCCTTCAAAGGTGAAGCATTAATAAGTACAAATTAACGTGACACAATCCAAATCAATGACCTAAAATTCCCCGTTTTCACCAATAGGTGGTGGTGCTAGCTGGTTCTTTATCTGTTGCTTCTTCAAACTTCAGGGCAACTAACCATAAAAAACATCTGCATATTTCCAGCATAAAAACAATTAGGCAGGGGTAATCAGAGCTGCTTGGAGCCAGGGTGCCGTGGCTGCAGGAGAAATGCAAAGGGTGATGCAGGAAATGCTCTGCAGAGTGCTCAGGAAACAAGCTCCCTCTGGCTTTGGTTGCTGTTGCAATCTCTGCCAGTGAAGAAAAACTCTGGAAGCGTTTCCCTGTCACCTGGGCTCTCCCAGCTCCTGAGCTGGGAGCAGCAGGGTTTACTTGTGTGTGCACACAGTGAATGCCTGGATCCCAGGAACAAAAAAGTGCTCTGTGAGCGGATAAAGGCATTAATGACAGAGAAAGATCTTTCTCCAGGCATGAGCAAAGGCACTGAGAGAAATGGAGGGCACACCTGAAGTGCATCACTCACAGGTGATGAGATTCTCACAAACAGAAAATGAACATTGCAGTAAGTGAGTCACAATGAAAAACAAAACAAAACAAAAGTTGGAATAAAAGCATGTGTGGCACGTTGAGCACAGGAGGACACGAGTGAGGGAGAAGTTCCTGCCTTGAATTCCCCCTCTGAGGGGAGCTGATGGAAAGTTCTGGCAGCAGAAGGGTTTATTTGGCCAGGAGTGTCACAAGCACTGATGGGGGCCACTTGTTGGCCCTGAGCAGCTCCAGCAGGCCATGAGTTCCTCTGAAAGAACAATTAAAAGTTGACACACTTCAAATGAACTCGAGAACAAATTAAATCATGCCTGTAGCAAGGACTGTGGTTTTAATTCTGTATAACCTTCATTAGAGCCCGTGATAATGTGACAGAGGAATTCTTGATGCTAAATAAAGCATCAGGAGTATGGATGTGTTCATCATCTGATTGCTTTCTTCATTGTGGCTTATTTTTTTTTTTTTTTTTTTTTCCTTCTGTTGTCTTTCCCCTGCATCTCTGGCCTGTTTGCTTCCCTGTTTTTCCTGTGGTCTGCTCTCACTGCAAGGAATAAGATAACTCATGACTGGCAGCCAGCAGCTTGGAGTGAGAATTCTCATTTGTCACATTCTGCTGCCAGCTGCCAAGTGAGATATGCAAAAACCTTGTTTCAGAAAGTTCCAGTATTGTCAGGTTCTCTTGGCTGCTAATGTCTTTCATTCTAGTATTTTGGAAGAGGGAAAAAAACCTGAGGTAAAATATTGGAGCTTCTCTGGTTTTCCTTTGGAAGAAAGAAAAGTAAAAAAATGAGGGGAGAAGAGGCTGAGTTTTTATTAAGGATTAAATTTTAAAAATACCTATTTTTAGCTGTTTTTCTGGTAGGTAACAAGTTTTCAGCATGGATATAAACTCTGTAATTGCTGAGGTTCAAATGTGCAGTTCTCAATGCCAAAGTATCTGACAACTTGAGCCCGTGCCTGACTGCTGAAGTGAGTTTATAGAGCCTTTGCTGGATATATTCTGGCTTTTCATTCTATCACCTTATCTCCTTTAAGGGCTTCTCCTATACCCAGACCTGCCCCCAAAGTCTCACCAGCTTTAAACACTTTTTAGCCTGTCTATCCCTCCATACTGAGCCAGCCAGATTTTGATTTTTGTCTGGTTCTGATGCTGTCTGGGGTTTTTTTTTTACGGCTTCAGCTTTCTCAAAGATGATTTCCTACCTTTTACACCAACTGTTGCTCTTTTCTGAGTGCTTCTGGCTGGGTGCTGTGTGCATTTGTGCTTCTGTCTGACGTGGTGTCCTGGAGTGACCCTGTGGTGTCCTTAAGGAGCCACGATGCCCCCAGGCAGGGCAGCTCAAAAAAATGAGGGGAGAAGAGGCTTCCAGGATTTCTGTGAATTCTGAACTGGGAATTCCAGGATTTCTGTGCTGGCAGGCACTGACTCCACACCCGTATGATGCATATTCTTCACATATTTATTGAATCCTATAAAAATCTTCCTCGGATCTTGGAATGTATTTCATAGAAGGTTAAGGATATTTGGACCAGCTATTAAAAATAATGAGGGTAACCTTTGGTTGCTGATCTGAAGGGGGAGATCACATTGTGATAGACTCATTTTTGGAGATAGCTCTTCTGAACTTACTGAGAGTGTCAGAAAAGAACTCTGTTGTTTTCTGTAATTTCTTGAAGGGGGTCATCTATGTTATGGTTCCTAACATTGCCTCCCTTACATCCATTTCTTATTGTTAATTTAATTTTTCATGTCTCTACAACGGGCTTCTGTACCTGGCACAATTGTTTTGGGTGGTTGTAACATTTTTCCCCGGATGGATTTTCTTTCATGTGCATCCCACTTCAGATTTTCTCCTGGTGGAGGCATCTGACAGAGATCAAAGGGAGGATTAGTTCCCTGTGCTTCTGCAGATAAAGATATTTCATGGAGGAAAAGTATTTTATTTACTTATGGCTGAAAAGTAGCAAATGATAAACTTGTAATAGCTTTATTAAAATTCTGCCTTGAGGATGAATGATGAGTTTCCCAGTTCATTACCAAATGAGCCATTGCAGTGGACAAATAAACTCAGAAGCTTTCTGAGCCCTCCTGTATTGTTCAGTGGGACTTGTTTGCTATTTATATTAAAATGTTTTCTTGTCAGATTTCTATGAAATAATTCCAGAGGTGAAAACTAGGACCAAAGTGTTTCTTAATTATTTGAAAGAGACTGAGGAGGAAAGATGGTGCTTTATGTTCACAGCCACACTGGAAGAAAACAGGTTTGAATGTTCCCTGCCTCAACCCAGCTGCAAAAAAAAAAAAATCAAAAAAGGCCCCCAGTCAACAGCCAACACATTTATGGGAACAGGCCTTAAGCCCTAATGTGACAATTTGTAAGAGAATTGCAGAATTTTGCAAGTTCATTGCACCTGTGAGCAGCAATAGGAGCAATGCCAGGAGCATTTTAAATCACTTCAAAGGGAAGTGGTTCAAGGGAAATTAGAGGAAACTAAAGTGGTACCTGACATTAAGTGGTGTGTTGGAAGAGAAATGCATTCAGGAGCGATGGAATTTGGAATATAGCTGTAATTGCCAGCACAGCCAGTGGTTCCAGCCCAGGCCCCAGGTTGTCTCTTTTACCTTAAGCCTCATCTCTTGAATTTCTGTGAACATTCCTGTATCTTTTTAGATGCTCAGCCTAGCAAAAAACACTGCTGTGAGAAGCTAATCACCCTGGTTATGATGAGAACAATTTTTGAATCTGCAACATGTTTCAAAATATTTCTAAAGAATTCTTATTCTAAAGTCTTGACCTCTGGAATTCTTGGGTTTAGTAAGCAGGTCTTATGCCTTCCTTGTGACCTGCCCTGGTAACTCAGCAATGCTGGCAGGGCTGGAGCCTCAAATGCAGTACTGAGCTCCTTCTGCTAGAATAGAAATCACTTTCTCTTCCCAGCAGCAATAAGCAAACAGGCAGGGAAAGTATTTCTCTTTCAAGAGTGCTCCAGTGTGGTTTGAGTGGCTTGTTCCCTCCCTCTGTCTGGCACCAACATCAGCCCCATCTTAGCAGGAGTGGGAGCTGCAGCACTCCTCATTTCCCACCAGGGTTTGGGCAGGCAGGGCAGAGGGACTTTGGTTTCTGGTTTGCAGTTCAGTCAGTATTCAGTGCAGTTTTTGTTTACTGGCTGCTGGTGCCACGGAGCTGTTTCTGAGGTCTGCAGAGACAAAATGTGCAGCTATTTAAATAGAGCAAAGGCACGAGGTTATGTTGTGAGCAATAAAGAACCAGAAGTGATCACTTCTCTCAGGCTGTTCCGTTCTCCCTTTGATGAACACTTCACTGTGATGTGGAATGTGCACCTTTGAGCAGTTGCTGGAACTTGTTTGGAAAGCCTCTTGATGTTTGTGGTGTTAATAGATTCTGCCCTCGTGTTCAGTAACTCTGCATTTTAAAACCTGACCCTCCACAGGGCACAAGTCACTCAGAACTTTTGTACTGGTAAATGTCAAAGTTCTGTGCATTATTCACAGTTCGTGTATGGCTTCCTCACAGAAAGTATCTAAATTTGACTGTGCTGCTGAATGACTTTGAGGATAGAATGTCATTTTGTACATCTGGTGTTCTGTTTAATTGTCATCAGACTTTGGTTTTCAGCAAGATAATTGGTGAGCTGTCTTTGGTGCTTTGAAAAAATAAGTTGTCTTCAAATCTATTAATGTTGTTCAAATATGCACTTCTCTGAAAACGTGTTTTCTGTCATAAGGCTTCAGTGGTGCAGAGCAATTTAAGAGTTTATCAGGCTGTTATTGTCGCAGATGAGAAAACAAAGTGTTACAGATAAAAGTCTTTATGAACGTGACTCTGTCTTGATCACTGTGGAAATTGAGAAGCCTCTTTCATCCCTGTTCCGGAAATTAAACTAATAAACACAAGAGATGATCAGGATGTTGCTTTTTGACCTCTTTCCTGACTCTCCCAGAAGAGCAAATGCAAGGATTAGTTCTCAGCACCTACTTTACTTAAAGGCCTTCCTTTACACAGATTGTAAAATGGGGGAATATGCAGCAGGAGAGCAAATTGTAGCACTTCTCAGAAGGAAATGCAGTATTCTAATCACTCTAGAACCAAATTTCCATTGACAAATAATGCACACAACTAACAGTGTGGGATAGGTGTCACACCATGCAGCCTGAATGCTCTTTGTGTTCCCTCAAAAGCAGAGAAAATGCAAAGTCTTGTCAGAACAGCTCAGCAGATGCACAAGATGCATCTTGTTCTCATTCTCTGGTTGGCCTTGGCTTGCAGCCAATTCATTGACTGCAGGGTTTTCTTCATCCTTTGCAATTCCCTTGGACAAGCACAGAGAAAATGTTGGTATTTTAGGTCTGGATCCCTCCTGATGTCTGTTGTACATCCTGATGGTGTGACGCCCCTGGCAGTGTCACACCCATTATAACCTCTCCATGCAGCATCAGTGCAGACTTCAGGTACCTTTATGCACCTTTATGTAAACTGCCAAGCTCTGTATGGATTCTTGGATGTCATTGATCTGAGTTTCCTTTCGCTGTGTTCCCCTTGGCCACGTGTTTCCTGGGAGCAGTGTGGCTCTGGCAGGGTGAGCCAAGCCCTGCGAGGTGGATTTTCCCTCCTCCCCACAGAGAGCACCAAAGCACCTGGATGACCTGGAGATTGTCTCAGCGCTGTGAAATCCCTGCTCTGTGCAGGCACAGCAGAGGTGTGGCACTGCCTGTTGGTCACTGCTGGCTAATCTTGGCTCACCAGGCCGGGTCACTGGTGACCTGAGGCTGCTGAAAAGGTCACCGCGGATAAAAGGGAAAGATTGACTGGAAGAAAAGAGGTTTTTCACTTTGGCAGGAGTGGATTGGCATGATAAAAACCAGAGTCTTCTTTATGCTGAACTGAGGAGATGGAGCATGTATTTTTCCCCTTAAAGTTGCTGGATAAGTCACACTTTTGTAATAGATTTTTGAAACCACAGTAGTGCTAATAAATCTAAGAAATGATGCTGCATTTGAATTCAGTGATGTGCTGTGAAAGGACTTGCCTCCAGACCTGTTCAGATAACATTGGTACTGAAAAGCAAATATTAGAACTTCATTTTTCAGCAACAAATAAATTTATCACAACCTAAGAAAAATATTCATCTTTGGTAATGAAAGTGTTATGAAAATACATTGTTTTGATGCATTCTCTATCCTAATAGTTTGAGACACTCCACTGTGCTAAAACACTTTTGGCACCATTAGTGCCAAAAACCAATTAATTAAGTGAACATGTGTGTGGAGTGTTTATTACGTGTTTGTCCAAGACTTTAAAGTAATTTATTCTTTAAGATAAAAAAGCAATCACATCTGAAAAGAGAATTTCTATTGCAAACATGTTTCTTGCATTATTTGAGATTAGAAACGTGTCTGTAGATGTTTTTTTCTCCTCTTGTGACCTAATTGGAATACAGCAGAGCTGGAGAGATTGCAGTTGGTGAAAACAGACTTATAAGAGTATCCATGTATAGGAAACAAAGTGCATTTATTTCATTGCTTCTAAGAGATGTGTAGAGGCACACAAAAGCAGATTTGTTTTATTATTATTTCGTGGCACAACTGTGTTAAATTCCTTTTAACCAGAGAAGCAAAGCCCTGTGGCTGTTGAAGGCTGGTGCAATAATACCCAGATATTATATGCAAATTCTTAATTGCCTGGTAAAGCATGTCCTCACTGAAGAACAGGAGCTGTTGCTCACGCTGCATGTGTTTCATTTTTAAAATACATGCAGAGAAAAATGATTAGCCTAATGGATGGATTTACTTTATAAATATGCCTCTTTATAAAAATATCTCTTGGCTCAGCAAATTTGTTTCCCAGGATTTTAAGGTAGTACTGCAAAATACCTGAAGAAACAGATCATTACAAAATCTAATTCTCGTACTCAGCACTGAATCAGGACTAAATTTATTTTACATGACAGAAGCAGAGTGAATATCGCCATGTCCTTGAAATCCAGCATGGTTTTAATTGGATTCTATCTTTTTCTAATGCTACTGTGGAACACAATTTAAATCTTTGGGATTAAATTTATATGACAGGCTGCCATTCTCACTAAAGTGGTGCATCATTTTAATTTATTTATTTTGCTTTTATGTTTCTTGACAAGTAATAAAGCATTAGGCCCTCAGTGGCCAAGGTCTTGATGCTATTTTTTTTCTACAGTCCTTACATTTCAGAGCCCTTTTGCTGACACATGGCAAAGTGCAACAACATTCATTAAAAAAAAAAAAAAAAAGACAACTGTTCTTAAGCTCAGCAAGAATTTTAGTGAGATACAATTTAAGATAAGGAAAGCTTCATTTATGTAATAAAAAAAATAACCCCTAGTAAATGAGGTTTGTAATGCATTATCTCCTCAGCCTTCCACTGGGCCCATAATTATGCAGAATATCTAATGTACTCTAATAATCAGATTTTAACTTGGTAATCTCTCCACTTTATACACAGGCTAGAACACTGCCTGTGCAGAACACAGTAGGTTAGAAAATAAAGATAGTGGTTTCTTAGCTCTAACAAGTACATGATGCTCTGAAGGTACAAAAGCATGACGTGGCAAATATGAAAATAAATTAAAACGTTAGGAAACTTTGAAAATAGGTTCACACTGCCAGCAGTGCAAAGAGGTTATTTCCCTTTTTTTTACACTACCGTTGGTGCAAAACCCCTTTGCACTGATGGCCGTGTGAAAAAAGGGAAATAACCTCTATTTCCCCTTTTTCACAGTGCCATCAGTGCAAAGAGGTTATTTCCCCTTTTTTTTTACCCTGCCATCAGTGCAAAGAGGTTATTTCCCCTTTTTTTTTACCCTGCCATCAGTGCAAAGAGGTTATTTCCCCTTTTTTTTTACACTGCCATCAGTGCAAAGAGGTTATTTCCCTTTTTTCACACTGCCAGCAGTGCAAAGAGGTTATTTCCCTTTTTTTCACACTGCCATCAGTGCAAAGAGGTTATTTCCTTTATCTGCACTGCCATCAGTGCAAAGAGGTTATTTCCCTTTTTTCACACTGCCAGCAGTGCAAAGAGGTTATTTCCCTTTTTTCACACTGCCAGCAGTGCAATGAGGTTATTTCCCCTTTTTTTTTCACACTGCCAGCAGTGCAAAGAGGTTATTTCCTTTTTTTCACACTACCATCAGCACCTTCAAGTCAGCTTTGGTTGATGTAATTAAGAAAACATTTGGTTGCTGTTCAGGGCAGCAGTAGTTAATGAGGTTCCATGGAGCGAAGGGTCTGAGTGTAAATGTCTGTGTATTTGAGCAATTTCCCCCTGAAGAAGCACCATTTCACTCTTTGCCCTGAAAAACAAAGCTTGGAGAAGCCATATGAGGGCTGTTGGCTGTTTGAGATAATTACACAGAAGTCTAAGACTTATGCTGGTGTTTTCTCAGGAAATCATCAAAACCTTGTGTGTATCTTGGCTTTGATGGAATTATTTAATATCAGCAACATATTACAGTACAGTAAATATTTTATACTTGCCAGAGAAATAAATGTATTGTAACTTGTGACATACAGACCAACTCTGCACGACCCCTTTGTCAGACTTAGACTAACGTAAAAAATGAACTACTTAACAGATGCTCCAGTGCTAATCTCGGGGGTTTATTGCTTCCACACATTTTTATGAAGACATTAATTTTCCAGAAGTATTCTTCCTGGAGTATTCTGAAGTATCTTCAGAAATCAGCAGTTATCAGTCTCACACATTGCACCTCCTGATCTATGGTCCCATTTCACTTCCTTTTTTTCTTGAGGACTCTATTTGATTTGCCTGAACCTTACGTACACGTTTGGGGATTGGTAGAAAATTATTTGTACATAACTTAGACGTGCATACTGGACTAATAATACTGTTTATTTAGTTTGTGTGTTAGTGTTGCAAAGAGATTATTATAGAAGATTACACTTCTAAAATTATAGTGGGTTAGACCAGTCCATTACTTTAAAAAATGCTTTTTCCAGTTCTGATTTTAAGGCATTGGCTTCTTTAAATGGAGGGTTTGTAGGGAGACTACTATTATTGTTATTATACTACAGGTTTTTTTGGCATAATAAGACAATATTTCACAATCCATATGTCAAAATGGTTTATACAAAAACCATTTATTAAACTGTAATTGGGGCTGAATCTTTGCTTGTGGGGACAGAGCTGAAAGTCAAAGGGTAGCTCAGAAGGTTTTGTTCCACGTGAATGTCCGAAGAAGCAAAGCTTGAGTTTGTTGTGTGTGTTTGTGATCTTGAATGTCTTTGTGGCAGAAATCTCAAAGTCAGGCTGTCGAGATTGTGAAATCCAGATTTGGTTTTGTCTCATTCTTTCCCTACTAACATTTCTTGGAAATTTATCTGTTGTCAACTCAAATATACTCTGTTCTCCTTCTTCTTTCTTTAGCTATTATTTCTAATAAGGAGACAAAGTGAAGGATTTTGGATGGAAGCAGGAATGGCAAGTTTGTAATTGAGACTGGACTCCAAGAGCTCAGTGGGCAGAGACAGTCAGGTCTTGGGTTTTTTCTCTTGGTAGAAAAACAAAATTATTTTCTAAACCTATTGTACCTTCAATTGCATGATAGGTGAAGTTTGATATATTGATCATATGAACTGGTTTTCTTTATGAACTGTATTTTTCAGGGGAAGAGTTTGTTCTGCTGCTGTGTCCTGTATGGGATAAAAACCCAGCCAAAGTTAAATAGGAGTGGATTTTTCTCACTGTCCTCCCTGGCTTTCTTCCAGCTGGCCAAAATGCAGTAAATGGATCTTGTTGTGGTTTATTTCCTCTGTTTTGAGCCCTGAACATCAGGCCAGGCCTGAGAACAGGTGTCTTTTGTTCTCACAGTTTTAAACTGAAATCCATGGCCATACTAGAGTGGGAGCCTGTACAATAACTCACTATCTGGATATCAAAAGTGTTACTGAGTGGATATTGGAGACTTTATAGATGCAAAAACTAAGGCAGAATTTTTCTGACACCTTAACAAAAGCGTTGGAAAAAACCTTTTGGTCAGAAGCCTTTGGTGTTGTTTTTGTTACTGTTGCATTTTTCACAAAAGCTGTGTCACTAAAGGCTGATCCAGTACAAAATTATCCTGCAGTTGGGAGCACACAGCTAAAATTAAATGGAGTAGCTAAAATTGGGACTTGTCTGGACTCTGGAGGGTTGGTGTGTTTGAGGTTCTGGCACGTTCTGGTTTTTGGCAAGTTGTGTTCAGTTCTGTCTGGGGTGAGGGGGAGGGATGGGACATTCCAGCAGCAATGGAAAAGTGACACTAAATCTCAGATCTTCTTCCCAGCACATCAACTCAGCAGCAAAATAGTGATTTCTTGGGGCAGCACTCCTGCACCTTTTCCCTCTCCCCCCATGCTCATTCACACTTATGCAGCAGCCTTTTGTTAGACCCATGACCATCATCTCCCTGAAGGTCTGCATGCAACCGAGTCGTGAATTGTTTCCAGAGATCTCTGTTCTCCATCCTCTCAGAGGAGGGTCTCTTTCTTGGCCCCCCCTCTCTCTTGGGGCCCCCCTCTCTCTTGGG
>VYXD01012938.1:169089-246365 GCA_013397195.1 Hylia prasina | reverse complement strand
CCCTCTCTCTTGGGCCCCTCTCTTGCCCCCTCTCTTTGCCCCCTCTCTTGCCCCCTCTCTTGCCCGGCACTAATTTGGTGCCAGGGAGAAGGACCAGCTTTGCTGCAGTCCTCAGTGCTGGTTCAGAAGGCCTCCCCTCTCCTGCTGGGAGATATTCCCCCTCTGCTGGCACTGGGATTCTGACAAAAACGCCCAGGTGGGACATGAAAGCTTTGCTAAAACGCTGCCTCCTGTGCATCAGCAAAGCCTGGCAGGATCTGCTCTGTGCTAATAGCAGGGGCACTCTGAAAGGTGAAAAAGGCAATTTGAGGGTTGGAAAAACGAGGCCACTTGCTTTGATGCTTGGCTCACTCGAACTTCAAGGGCAGTTGGACATGCCAAGGTTTGTCACCATCTTCAAAAATCAGAGGCTGTGGCTGCAGAGTGCCTGGAACATAAGCCTGATGACGCTTAAATTTTGGTGTTTATAGAGATTTTTAGTGGTTTTGCAATTGATTAAATGATAGCTGAGCTTCTCTCTGAAAAAGTAAAAGGAGCTAAAAATGAATCTGAAACTTTTGTGCAGGATACACTCAGGCACAAGTGTGTCACGATGCTGTTCTCAGGTACCAGGCAGTGTGGGCTGCAGGGGTCCTGCTGTGGGGAGGGAGCTGGGCTGCTGCATCCCACTGCTCAGAAACATTTCCCTTCTTTCCTTTTCCTCCCTCTTTTCCTCCTCTGGCACACAATTAGCTCTTGATATCTTAGACACCTTCAAAAAGAGCTGACTAAATTTTAAAGTAGGTCTTTTACTACTTAAAGATTCAGTTTTGCTCTTTTTTTTTTTCTTCTTTTCTGAGGCGATATGTGCTTTATGTAGTTTGCTTTATTACGCCCACTCTGTCCACTGAATTTGCTGGTTTTCTTTACTATTTATAAGTAGCAATCAATAAAATATTAATAAATGAGTTGCTTTGATTTACTTTACAGTGCATGTAAGATAGCATTATGAAATGATTCCACCACACTGTTTTCAGTGTGTCTCAGTTCTGTTTACCTCATTAGTACTCTAATCCACGCAGATGTGGTTAGTCTCCACTGGAAAACAACAATTCCTGAATCAGAAGCCCCATGTTTCCTTTGATTCACTTCTCCTTGAACTGCAGTAGCTACTGTGGCTTGGGAAACAGGGGGTTGGAATCAGTCCTGTAAATGGGAAGGCAAAAAAGGATCTTTATTTTCTACATAAAATAAGAAATGGTTTCCATCTGAGAATAATTATTAGTTTTTTTAGGGTTTTTTAACCAGACTTTGTTAGGTGCAGCCCTGATGAGCTCTGTGCACAGTGGAGAAGCTGCAGAACACATTTCTCATAGTGCCAGAAAAGTCTGTTGTAGTGACAGGACCCATCCAGGGGTTTGCTTTAGAACTGGGCTGAGGGAATGACACTTCACACTTGGCACCACTGGCCAATAACGTTTCTCTTTGACCACTCCAGCACTACGTTCTGAAACAAATCTCTCAAACAAAATTGTGCTACAGGGGCACACGGACACCTCCCTTAAAAGTGCTGCATGATTCATGCATCGTGTATTGCCAAGTCCTCTGCTGCAGTGTCTCAAAGGAAATGCTTCCATCTCCTAAATAAAACTATAAAAAAGAATTTGCACAGTAGTCAGTCCCTGTGTCACTGGCATTTATCATTTGTTGGTAATGCAGAACTGGAGGAATAGGCTGACAATTGCTAAATTTGGCTTTTTTCCCCCCAGTATCTGATGGTCTCTGCTTTGTATGTTCCCTGTGTAATGGCTGGGGGAGGCAGAACTTGTGACCAGCTCACTTGGGGAAATTACTCAGGCAAATATTCACGTTATTCTTCTCTTGATGACCCCAGCAAAGGTTTATTGTCCATCACCAGTAGTTGTGTGGAGTCAGAGGTTGTGGAAAACTGCCTTGGCTGAGGCTGGATAGAAGGACAGCTCCTGGAAATTCAGTGCTGATATTTTTCGCTTATCTGCTTCTTATATATGTGCTTCGGTTACTTTTTCTTATTTTAAACCATTAATTATATTCCTGAAGGAAGAATGGCTTTTCTTGTGTGATTATCTCTGTTAATAAAGATGTGGGGGATCTCTGGCTGCAGCTGAGGCACACATTCCCTCCCCCCAGATTTGTCTCTGCCTTTATTGAAAATTAAATACTCCAGAAAGAGCCAGTAAGTGGAGGTTTTGCTGCAGAAAAGGATGGGAATGGGATTTGGCTCAATCCAATTGCTGTGCCTTTTTTTTTCCTAGGGAATGAGCTCAGTAAAGGAAGGGATGAACAAACCAGTGTTTAATGCATTCCTTTATCTGGGATGGGTGTAATTGGAAGTGGGGTCCTTGGGACACCTGGGCCACTTCTGTGTCTGATTCATAGTAAAAGAGATAAATGCATTGCATTTGTTGGGAAACTCTATTCATTTTTATTGAATTTTACCTACTTGCACGAGTGATTGTATGCACACTATGCATAATGTGAAGAATAGTCTAGTGACTCCAATTAAATTATACCTCGTATTTTATTTCCCCTTTGAAACTACCTTTTATGTGCAACATAATTCATTTTTGTTTGCATTCCTTCTTTAACCCCAGCTTTACCAGTTTCAGCTTTGTCAATGTAGAAATCTGGTTCAGTGCTAATTTCCTGGCCAGCTCAAATGTCCATTTATTCACCTGATCTTGCACTATTGACAGCTCTTCCTCATTGTGAGGAGTAAATACATTTTTGGAGTTAGCAATGAGAAATTTAAAACATTTCTTTAGAGTTTTCAAGTCACTTATTTTTTTTTTATCTCTGTTGATAGAACCCTGAATAATTATATAGTTTTATTGGAATATTTTAAGGTTGAATAGACCCATAATTGTTCTTTTGTCTGTTCTGCTGTGTAACAAACACCTAGAACCTGCTGCAGTAGCTGTTGCATGAGCTACAATGTGGTTCCTGGTTGATTTAGAGATTATATTTTTAGGACAAATTGAATGCTGATTTGGAGACTTCAAGTGATGGAGCGTTCAGCACTCCTGTAGGCAAATTGTTTTAAGATTTGATTATTCACCTGATAAAGTTGTGTGGTTCAGTTCAGCTTTAAGCTACTGAGTATCAGATGTTGGAAATTCAGCCGTGATTTAATAAAGCTATTCAGGGAAAAAACAATCCTACGTTTATATGGAGAGAGGAGAAGATGCACCTTTTTGGGGGAATACTTTCTAAAGATTGACCAGAACCTGTGGTGAGCAATTATCAATGTGAAGCAGTGGGGAAACGTAAGGGAGGTAAAAATCCCCTTTCTCATTCTCTCCTGGTCCTGAGGCTGTGAGGAAAGGCTGGAATGTGTTCACATTTGAAATGCTGGTTTCTCAGTGGCACTGAGCTCTGGGAGGGGACAGCACTTGCTCCCCTCCAGGGGCAGCCTCAGCAGGCTGGCAGCTTCCCTGGGCAGGCTGTGCTGACTGTCACCCTCTCTGAGCTGCTCTCTGCTGTGCAGCCTGCATTCAGAAATGGATTTCACACGTCCCCAGCTCCCCGTAGAGGGGAGAAAAAAAAAAAAACCCGCCCTTATTGTGTATAAAATGATGTGAACAGCTCTCATTTTGGAGATTAATGTAAGCCGCTTTGATTTATCAGCAAAATGTGCCTCGCATCAGGTGTTGAATCAACAGGCAATCCATTGGGCAGGGGAGAAGAAAATGAATACCATTAGATCATTTTTTGTCCTTTTTAACTGTCATTTTATCCATTTCCTGCCATGTGAGCATCGTTGTGACAATGCTTGGTGCATTCAGTCATCCACTGGCTGTTGTGTATTTCATTTTTTGTGAAAACTGCTGCTGCTGGGGAAGAAAGCAAAGCAAAACAATTGCCACAGGTCAAACTGTGAGGAATCCAATTTTATCAAGAGAAGTCTGGAATTCACAAGCTCTAATCTGATGTTTTAAAGTCCCTAAGGTCAACAGTGGAACAATCCAATGAAAGGGGCTTAAAAATGTGGATATTTATAGGATTTCTCTCGCTGGCCTGACCTATTAAAAATCAAATGTGCTAATTGATCTGCTGTACAGTTTTTGGAGATGTAGAATTTTAGTAATAGTGTTAGTAGTATTAGCAGCTAGTTGGTAGTGTAGAGCTTTTAGAGATTAGAGATTTGTAAGTTTTAAGAGATTTGAATTTATGTGGCCTAGTAAATATCAATAACTAAAAAAAAACCCCAACCTAACAGCAGCCAGCAGCAGGCTGTGTGGGAGTGTGGATGTGCAGGGGCTGGGTCAGGGGCCTTAGGGGAAACTGGAAAAGCAGAAACCTCCATAGCAGTGCAGATTCAGGCCTGAAGTTAAAAAGATACAAGAGTGAGGACATGGAGCAGTAAGATTGTGTTTCTGTGCCATGTAGAGTTGGGCTTTAGCAAGTAGAAAAATACGTGAAGCAAGAGAATAGAAAAATTTAACAGTGAGGTTCTGTGTTCTGTGCTTAGTTTGTAAAACAGTGTAAAAAGTTCTTGAGTAATAAGAAACAGGAAAATAAAAAGCAAATGAAAATTCAGTGTTTCACTGTGGGGAGGAAGGAAGGAATGTGAGCATAAAACAAACAATAACTTGAGGATATCAATTTAACTGTCATAAGGTTGACTTAGGGTTAGCCATGATTAATACATAGTATTTGCTAGTTTATCTCGTGTGTTATAATAAATTAGAAATATTCCTTCCACTGAGACATGGAAGGTTGTAGATAATGGAACAGCACAGCAACCACTCACAAAAAAGCTTTGCCATTAAATGCTTAGGATAGTTTAAATATAATGTCATACATCCATGAAAATGTCTAAGCTCTGACTTACATAGAAAACCTTTCCAGGAAAATACTTATTTATACCATCTTCATATTGATGCTGTATGACTCATTCAGCTGAGGTCTGTATGTTACTAATTTGAGGTGCTACCCTACATCAAAAATAACTTCAAGACAGACAATTTTAAGTCCATAAACTTCTTCAAAACACTCCAACCATACTACCAAGGCTTGACATTTGCTCATATGATAGATCATATGTTGGTCTTCAATTAAATGATAATAAAAAGATTGGTGTTTAAAATAATAATTGTAGTATATAGTGAAATGCAATTAATACTAAAAAATAATATTTTTTTCTCTCACTGTAGTATTTGTCAGGAACCTGTTTGTGTAAGAAACACTAATAACAATAATAATAATAATACAGGATCTCTGCAGGATTCTGGGGTAGATAAAAACAACACTTGGCTGTTGACTGAGCCAGGAGCTGGGAACAGCTGATGAGCAGGACCCTGCAAAAATTATTTTGCTCAAAAATTAAACCCAGGCTTAAAGCCTTGTCCAGAAATGCTGGTGCTTGCTGGGCTGGGTGTGTCAGGGGGGGCAGAGCTGCCCTGGGCTGGCAGAGCCCCTCTGTGATTGTGTCCTCACCCTGTGGGGCTGGGCTGGCTGGGACACCTGCACCAGCTTAGGGTAGCAATCAGAGGAATGCTGAAATTGATTTTAAATAGGCGTGAAAGAAACACTAATAACGGTTTTTGAATCAAATCTCTTAATATTAAAAAAACAAAAAAAACAAAAAAAAAAAAAAAAAAAAAAATCCCCAAAAAACGAACCAAACCCTTCTTTTTCTCCAAAACAAGGAGCTCCTGAATCTGAAGGTGGCAAAGTAATTTCATTCACGTCACATTCACAGATGTCATTTTCTTCCATCCTTCCAAAACTGGGACTAACACTTGTGTGAGGAATGCTGCGTAGAATGTTACTCCCCTTTTGTTTTGAGCTGTTAATTGCAGGTTGAAAGCATTGAACACCTCTGTACTAAAAGTAGAATAGAGCCAGTACGTGTAACAAAATCACACAGAGCAGGAAAATCTTGGTTTGTCCCTGGCATAAACTGTATTCTTCTCCCTGAAATATCAGCTCTACTGTTGTAAGTAATGTGAGGAATAATGCTGGGGCAGTGGGCAGCCTGGAAGATAAATCAGTATATTCTGCATTTATCGGGTTTAGAAAAAGCAGAAAATGTTCACTGGAATTTAGTGAATGAAAGCAGAGGATTGTCAGTCTCTCTTTAAACACTCGGTGTGTTATCCAGCATATTGCTCCTCTCCCCTAAACAGCTGGGCACAGCACTTCCTTTTCATGCTTATGTGGAGTATTGAAATGAGATGGAAATTTATATGCTCACTCCCCAAGAATTACATCCTAAGCATTAACCTGGTCAGAAATGACTAAAACCAACCAACAAAAACTTTTCTAACATTATTATTTGATACGATTGTTGCATAAAAGGCCATGCTCCATTAAAATAAATGTCTTTCTCAGTCACCAGAACTGCAGTGTGGTTCCCAAACTAATGAGGAATAAAGCAATTCTCTCGCTCTGCCTACAGCCCTGGAAACACCATATGCACAAACACTGGCTTTTGTTATTGCAGCTCCCCAATTTCAAAGGGTAGAAGCTGCAAGTAAAGGAAGATGAACAAATTAAATCCATTTTTTTTTTCACAGAATGTAACAATGCCTGACTACGAATCAAGGGCTCACTGAGAAAACATTTCAGTCTAACTTTCTGAACTATTTCTGATATTTGAAACTGATTCAGGGTGCTCAAGGGGTTTTTGGTCCTGTTTTGTTTGGTTGGTTTGGTTCTTTATTTTTGGTTTTCTGTTTGTTTCTTTCTTTTTTGATTAGTTAATTTTATTTCCCCATATGCTGCAATCAGGGCCCGTGAATGCTGCACTCCTCCCTAGCAGGGCCTGAAGGGGACGTGTGTGACTCCTTATCCTCCTGCATAATTTCCTGCCTGGAAAGATAAAAATAGTTCCAGGGTTTCTCTGCTGCCAACTTCCATTTCATCTTCCTGTTTTGTCCCCAGGTGAGGCAGGAGTAAATGCTCTCTCTGCCACAGTAATTTTAGCCTTTGAGAATGCCTAGTCATGGTTTCAACTTGCAGTATTTTGCCACAAAATGCTTTAAACAACAACGTGGTCCATGGCAGTGATGTGGAGAGCTCTGCCCTTTGCATTTCACATTTTCAAGCTGTTCCTTCTGGCTTTGCCTTTCCAGACTTCATTTCAGTGAGATGTAAAAGATCCCCAGCATCAGTACTGGAACTCCATGCCTGGATGCTGGTACAACCGACTTAAAGTTGTTAAAATTCACAGGATCATCAACGTGTACCTCAATTAATCAATTTTTTAGAAACACAGAATCGACTGTTTAATGAGAAAAGCTTTCCCAGGATCACAGTCCCCTCCTCTTCATTACGAGAGTCAGCCTTACATTAAAGAAATGGTAAATCCTATTTGATTTCCCTTTCATGAAAGCCTGAGCTGTCCCAGGAGTAACCTTCCCTTTTGCTGGATGAGGAGGACAAGTGCTGAAGTAATGAGATAATCGATAGGAGTTGTTTTTGTGTTGTCCCTCTCACGTACAACTGGGGATATTCTGTGTTTCGCTGAGCTCTTGGTCCTTTGCTGGCCCAGCCCATCCCTGACAGACCCGAGCAGTTCCTCAAGGTCAGGCCTTTCCTTGGTTTCAAACTTCTCCTTGGCTCTTCTCCCGTTGTCATTTCAATTAGCCTGAGCTCATCAACACAGCTTTTAAAAAACGCTACCGAGAGGTGGTTTAACGAGCTGAGAAATGACCGTGCTGACCTTACCTGTGCACAGGATGCTTTTGCTCATGGCTTCACTGGTCCCAGTGTGGAATAACCCCTCCAGGAAATGCATTTTCCCACAGCTCCCCTGTACAGTTACAGGATATCTCCCAATTAGCTGCAGAATTCTCCTTTGGAGCTCCAGCATCTTTTGGAGTAAGTGAGCTGGGTGCTGTGCTGCAGTCTCTGTCGTGGCGCTGAGGTTTTAAACTGTGCCAGAGTCAGTGTGTTAGAACCCCAGAGAATTAAACCATTTAAATATTTGAATATTTATATGTGTATATATATTCACACGTATAAATACGTGACTGTTACCTCAGTCTGAGATTTCCACAATTGCTCTCTCATTTCCTGAGAAGAGCACTGTTACACAGAGAGCTTTTCTGGCGCGTGGTGAGATTGTGAGATAGGAACAGAAAAAAAAAGGGGGGATGAAAAAGAGCCCAAACCTAAAGATTCTTCACTTCCCTGAAAGAGAAACAGCAAAGCACAAGGACAGCTGTGATTCTCCTGTCTCAGCCGGGGCTCCCTCAGTGGGGATAGCAGCTCCCATCCCTGCAGCACCCTGCCCTGCCTCTCACCTTGCATCATTTGCATGCTGCTCTTTGTTCCTTACCCTGGAGCCTTTTTTTACTTCATTTGGATTTGCAGGATTTGGCGGGAGGGCACCAAAATCTGGCGAAGTATCGACCCTGTATAAACTTTAGCTGAAGAAAATGGGGGATTTTACATAAAGCCGCTCCATTATTTTCTCTCTTTTTTTTAACTAGAGCTAAATTTCTCGGTGGCCTGCATGTGCTCCGTGCATGCAGGCTTACATGGTGACTTACCCAGGCTGCGAGGAAGTGAGCATGCTGTATTTGGTGGTTAGGAAAGTATGAAAATACGTTTTTTAATTCCATTCATTGCAATTAAAGTTCAGTAGGGTGTGTGAATCCCGGGATCATTGTTTGACTGTGGCATGAAAACTTTTCTTTTGCTTCCTTTCCCTATTCATGATTCGATTTGCATAAGAATTCTTTAAATTCTGGTCTCTGCATATTATCTCATTAACATAATTACCTAATTTCTTGTTTTGTGAATTCCAAGAGATAAGTAACAATAGGCTTAGCTTATTATCTCACTTTCTGCTGTGCTTTGTGATCACAGTAAACAGATGAGAAATGAGAATTTTTTTTAAAAAAAAAGGAGGGAGTATTCAAATATCAGGGTGAATTTGTGAATTTCTGCACATGCCAAACCCCCAGGAGGTTTCAGCCACTGACTGCTGCCTCCTTTCAGGCACCTCCCTGAAATCTGACTCTTCACTGAGGCTTTCTCTCCATCAGGAACCAGTTTTACTGTATTTGAACACCACAAGGAGCATTAAATGCCCTTTTTTCCTTCAATTTCAGAAAATTAGAACCAAATTATTAAAGGTTTTAGACCCTGCAGAGATAAGTCTCAGGCACCTATGCTGATTTGTGGAGAAAGTGTTTTTATAGAAAAAAATAAAATGCGTTTAATTGCAGTTACAAGCTCATTTTCTGTAAATATTTGATGTGTAAATTATTTGTTCTGGCATCAATAATCTCCCAGAATCCACTAAAACTGCTTTTGCATATAACATGTTTTGTGTATTTGCAGGACTCTCCTGCAAGGGGAACTCATCTTCAGGCAGATCTTGACACCAAATTTTCTATTTTTAACATAATATTTGCCATATAAACTCAGATGCTGGAATATATAACAATATTTAACTGGGGAGCCAAGACAATTACAGTTTTCAATTACACCTCAATATATTTGGTCTTAAAAAACCTTTATTTCCAAGTGCTTTAGAGGTTTTCATACTGGAGCTACTGCAAGTCTCTGCAAGGGGATCCTGAGGTGGTTTTGAGAGATCTAAAACCTCGTTTTTTCCCAGAAAGTATTAGCTCTAATTAGGCACATTCCCTGAAACCCAAGCATAGGATAAAAAGGATTTTTTTAAGAGTAAAAAGCCATATAATATACTGGACCTGAACAGCCATGCTTTGAGATTGTTGCAAACCCTGGGGCAGATGCTTAATTTAGTTGTTGGATCTGTTTGCCTTGGTCTCAGTATTTTCAGCAGAACTTCCTCATGGAAACACACATTCTTTCCACTGAATTTCTTAAGAGACAAATATGGGGATTTGGGTTTCCAATCAAGCATTTTTGACCTAACTAATAATAAATTTGCTGTGTCCTTGGGGGGGTTCCACTGTTATTGTGCCAGTTTTCCCAGGACCAGAGAGAGACGTTTCTAGAGCAATAAAGCACTTTGCTCACGGAGGAGTGCAGAGAGAGAGATGGTTACTGAATCCCCGGGTGCTGCCATGGAAAGTGTCCAAAACTGTGCTGCAAATTCTGCTTCTTTCCTCAGACTGCAGACTCCTGTGACATTGTTGCAGCCCAAAGGATATCCATCCATCCCGTCCCTCTGAATTTTTAAAACAAAAACACAATTAATATTTTATTGCATTCTGAGTCCTGCTAAACACAAAATGATCCTCTTCCTTGTTGTTCTGTTTGCACTGCATGTTTTTGAAGTGGGTATCAGGAGAGGCTCAGAAATGGGGCCCTTTCTTTTCTGATTTCTGTAGGGAGCCTTTAGTGCCACGCTGTCCTCAAACACACACTTTTATTGTCTGGATCAGGGAAAATATCCTCACAAAAGAAGCAAAACTTTTGAGATAAGCTATTCATTTGAAATGTGTCTGACAGGAACAACCGTGGCATCTCCAGAGTGAAATATACAGGAAGGACAGTGGCAGCAGTTTAATAAATGCATTTGTTAGGTCACTGGAAAGAGGCACACGCTGCCTGTGCTCAGAAATGCTCCATTCCTAATTTGCAGTTACTCTGGCACTTCTGTTACTGGCACTGCTGGACAAAAAGAGTCCCAGAGTGGTGGTTTTTTTGTTGGATAAAATCTTTATGGGCACTTGTGTTTGAAAGCTGCTGCGCTGCTGATAGCGTGGGAGGAATTTATTGAACAGCCTGACTTGGGGCAGGGTTTTCTTGAGGGGCATTGGAAAGAGCAAAATACAAAGTACTGCCTTACCTCATGTGAACAAAAGTATCACACGTTAATGTGAGTGATGTTGAGGTGAAATTCCAGTGTCTTCTCTCCCTCTGTTTGGCTTTTCATTCTAATTAAGCCCTTTTTTAACAGGAAGAATCCAAGTTAGTGCAGAAATCTGGCTTTGACTGGGTAATCCATTCAAGTGTTCTCAGTTTGTATTCTGAGATTGTGACCAGATCATTCATCTGTTTGCACATACAGCACATGGAAACTGAGTTTGGATTGCAGTGGTTATGGGTAGAGGATATTACCTGAATTGCATCATTTAAAACAAGGATGTGAAAGTTTCTTGGATCCTGAGCTGATCCTCTGAACAGAAGTGATTTTTTTTTTTTTGTAAATGAAAATTGATGTAACTTCCACAGAGCTATACGAAATCAAAGCTTTGATTTGAGGACCAGAGGGACAAAAATCTGAGGCAAAGCTTAACTAACCCACATGCTTTTTCTACCAAGCACATAATCAAGCAAATTTATTTACTTCAGCAATCTGCTGCATGATCCTTTCCCTCTGAAGAAAACTCAAAGGATTGTGTGGTAGTGTGGATGGTCTCCTGATACATGAAGTTGTATTGAAGTCTTTATCCTCTTTTTTTTTTTTTTTTTCCCCAAGAATAATCTAGTGATCTAGGTTATTTAATTAGGCATTTATCTATAAGCTCTATAATTTCACAAACCTCCACTGACTCATATGAATTCAAAAATTTGAGATCAACAGTATAAAATTCATGGAGTTCTTTGAGCTCCAGTTAAATTGAGCTTGTTAATGTTCAGTATCCATCTAGAATTTAAGTGAATTCCTCAAAGTCTGTTTACACTTGTCACTGCTATAAATAGACATTATCTACTGTGTCATTTCAGAGGCCATTATTTCATAAATTGAATAGATAGAGACAATTTAACAAAATCCTTCATGACTTTTTTTGTAAGCAAGGGCTAAATTAAGATTAGATGGGTGTTACATTGATTTATCTTGTAAACAAGTGCCAATCAATTTAGAGGGTGAAGGGACAGACTCCCTGTTTAAGGTCAACAGGAACTGCCTGTTTGTGAAAACTTCTGCTGCAGCTCCAATTTGGAGCTGATTCCAGCTGAGAGACCTTAACTTGTTTGGACTAATGGAATAAACACTATAAAAGCACGAGGTTTCTCAGAGCAGATGTGTTTGCTCAGACCTTAACAGATTTTATGGATGTGGGGATGTTGTTTTCAAAAAAATTCACTTTAAAATAAGGAGCCTTTAGTGGGGAATGGAGTCATCTCAAACCAGTTCTAACTGATAACAAAGCAGTGTGGATAATCTCCAGTTATCCTCTGGAAATATTGCAATAGAATTGTAAACGCAGGAAAACAACAATAAAAAGTACCAGTATTTTATATGGAATTAAACTGGTGTGAAATGGAGCTCCACAGTTGTTTCTTCATTCGTTATCTCTTCATAAAGCAATAAAATGTCATTGTAGTTTTCCAGGTAAATTCAGCTTCAAGTTCTAAAAACTTTTTTGTATTTTTGCATTCACATGTTCATTTTTTAGCATATTTTATATAAAGTTACTTTTCAGTCCTCCTCTTTTGTTAAGGACATGTGGAGCTAAAGGTGTATCAGCACAAATGTTTGTAGATGGGTGGAGTTTTATGATTTCCACTTTGAGATACCTTTTTCTTCTGATTTTCTCAATCTCACATGTAAACATTTCAGTTCCAAACAGTGCTAAACAAACACAGCTTTTCTGATATTAAATGCTTTAAACTAGGGGTTGACCTAAATTCAAGCCATAGATTTTTTAACATTCTTTGAAGTAGAGAAATCAAGTGTTGATTCTCTTTTGAAACATCTCTGAAACAGTTTTTCGGTATGTTCAATTTGTTTGTTTTAGAAGCAGCATGAAACCAGTGTTGTTGTTTGTGTTGAAATAATGAATCTTTTTTTGGTGTTCTGATTGTGCCCTTGCAAGGAGCATAGAAGTGATGGTAACAAGTAAATAAATCATGTGTGGGACTGTCAGGAGGGGCTCACAGGGGTCTGAATGCAGGAGTTCAGCTGAAGTGACTCCAGACATTAAATACTGCTAAATATTTATTTCAGTATAAAACTGCAGCACGTGTTCTCTCTTTGCTCAGTAATATTAAACAAAGCTGAGGTTTCCTGTCAAGTCTGGGGGAGGTGAGGAAAGGAGGAGTTGGGACCACAGAAAAAGCAGTGCTGGGAAAAGGGGGGTGCAAAGCTGGTGGTGAAGTATTTTAGTGACTGAGAAGATGAAATGAAACTCCTACACCTATTGGAGTTGCCTTTTTGTGTTTAATTACTTCAGTTCATTAACAAGTGGGAGTTTTTTGGGTGGTTTTTTTGTGGCTGGAAGTAGAGGCAGACAGAGAAAAGGGCAATTGTTTTATTTATTTTTGAGCACCTACTTAACACAGAGCTTGGAGCAATGAAGGAAATGCACAAAAGCTAGCTTATTATTGATTTTTGAATGAGATGAACAAGTAAGTATGTTCAGTGTTGATAAATAAGAATTATGAATGATGGTGGAGAGGGCTTCTTTTATAAATCAACAAAGCAGCATGATGGAAGCATTTTAGATAAAAAAAAATCATCTTAATTCAGTGACAAAGTGTGTCCTTGCTTGGATTGAAATAAGTGTTTTAATAACAGAATAGCTTTTCAGCATAGCAGGAGGGATACACTGGGCAAGTCACGTCAGATCAGGCATTGGCAACATCTTCTCAGAAAGGATTTTCCATCATGAGGCTGAAGTCTCTTTTGGCAAGTTATTGGAAAAGGAATTAAATTTCAGTTCCAGTGCTGCAGTAACAGGACTTGAGCTCATGTAATTTTTCTCCTTCAGTTTTGCTATGGAAGTGAATTCCAAATGACTTTTCTGTCTTATGAGAAACTGTGTGTACCAATGTCTGCCTTACGAGAACTGTGTGTGACAGTTGTGTGACATCAGGTTTGGGCTCACGTGAGGTTGGACACATCAGAACCCACGTGTCCAGCAGTGCCTCTGAACCAAACTGCCCTAAGGATGGAGAATTTAGTCGTTCAAAGTCATTATAGCCTACAAATAATAAGTGAAAATGTTTACAGACCATCTCTCATACTGACAGAGGGCATTCTGACACTTGGAAGTCAAGCAGGAATTAAATATTCGTGTGTAGATATCTCATAAACAAACCTCACAAAAACCCTAAATTGATTGAACCTTTTACTGCAAATAGGGGTCCCAAGAACTTGTGTCGTGCCAGGATATGCTGCAATATTTCCATTTTGCAGCCCTTCCCACACTCGCAACACAGAGCTGGGATACCTTGGCCTTCCAAAAATCCCTGCACTCCTCAAATTAGGGAATCATTGTCTTTACAGCCCCTTTTGAAGGGAGCTTGGTGCAATGCAGAAATGGCCTGATGTAACAATGACACTTCCCCTGTAGGCACAGAAGTGCCTGCAGGGCTTTAGCAGAGTGCCAGGCAGTGCCCCAGCACACAGGGGAGCTCCTCATCCTGCTGCTGCCTTTTCCTGGGTCCTGAGGGAATTTTGGAAGCCAAAACTCCTTGACCTGCCTGGTCATGGGTTGCAGTAAGAAGATGTGTGACTGTGGAGCTGATTTTTGGTACATAAACATTCCTGGTTTTGCTGAGAGTGCAAGTCTCTGCTTTTTCCCAGTTGTTATCTCACCCCTGGGAGCAGCTGTGCCGCCACCAGCTACAAGTGTGAGGTTTTCCCTCTGTATTTATTTATGAAGTGGGTAGCTGTCTTAATATCTCTGGCTTGTAATTATAACAGTGGGTTTTCTTGCTGCCATTTAAGCTTGGAGGGATTTATACATTATGTTTACTTAGCAGCAGACACCAGGAAAATGTTCTTTGAAGATTTAGCCTTTGATGGGGCTTTGTACTTACTAGCAAGTAAATCTACCTGTTCTGTGTCCAGAGAGAAATCTCGTGTTCAGTCTCTTTCAGTTGCAAACAGCAATGGAGAGATTGCATTTTTTTTCTCCTAACCATTCTTGATTTTTATTTGGCAAGTTTGTTTTACCTATTGCCCTCAAAGGGCATTTTTTGGTGACTGGAGCAAAGGGAACACGTGTTGAGGAGTCTGCATTCACATAATAATAAAGTAGAAATAACTGCAGTAAAGAAAATCTTCTTTTGCTATGGTGATGGTATAAATAGATTTATGGAATGTTTTTGCAACTGGCTGAAGGGATACTTTGCATCCCTGTGTAGCCAAAAAACCATAATGTTGCCTGCTCATGTCAAAGGAAGTCATGATTGCAGGAATTCTTGGCAGTTTTGGGCTACTGGATAAAGTCCTCTTAGAGGTTTTTGTCAACCTGAATGTTCTGTACTCGTGATTCTGTGATTTGGTTTAGTTGGAATATTAGATGTGGTAGGAATATTTGGTTGGAATATTTAGCTGTGGTTTTGTTGGTTATTTCTCTTTTCCCATTCCAAGGTTAGTTTCCTTCTGAGTACAGAGATAACAGAAGTGTTTGCTTTTTAAAAAGTTCATGTACTTTCAGAAATTTCCTAAATATCTCCTGAAGGAGCTACTTCTCTAAAGCCTTTTGAATGTTCAGGTATCTGGCTTATTTCCAAGACTGCAACAAAGCAATTGCTTTTGTTTAGACCCATTTCAGTTTAAGTATAGAGAGTAAAATAAATGGAGGTTTTTGGGGGCTGTGTAAGAAACTGAAATATAGATGGTGATGTAGTTCTTTGGACGCCTTTGCTCTGTGTGAGTGTAAATAATACAGATTTATGGTGATGATTTTAGTCAGCAAAGGACATTTTGTCTTTTTGGTCCCTCCTCTCGCCTCGTTCAGTGATGGAGCAAGGACTGAGAGGTGATACCAGGGAGAACAATTTTCCTCCAAAGCAGCAAGGAGGGGACTGAGACAGACACAGTACTATAGACTAAACCCTAAAATCCAATTTTCCAGCAGGATTGGGTTTTCCCTTTGCCAGAGAGGTCTATACCTGCCAGGTCAAGGACACCCTGTAGAGCCTCTGTTTTACAAAAGGAATTTGCTGGTAGATCTGAGAGAAGGGTGAAGGAGCAAACTGGGGTCCTCCAGCCTGCTGCAGATGCAGCCTAGGAGAGAAGGTGTGGGGTCTCCAAAACTCAGGCAGGACCAAGAAAAGCAGGTGTGGGAAAGAGGGAAGGGGAGCACCCGAGGGGCTTTGGGGGGACACACCTCCCCTGCCCCAGCAAACACACCCAGCTGTTGGGAGGAATCCCTTACAAGGAATTTAAAACATAAATGCTGTGAATTACAGCCATTTAAACAAATGAATTCAGCAAATCCCTAAGGAGGTGAGAGACCTTTGGCAGGAAGGTCTGTGCCTATCCTTGTCTCTGCTGAGGTCTTTTATGGGCTTGAGCCATGCCCAAGGGGTGTTTTTAGACTCAAAACACAGAATCTCCAAGTCTGCTTGCTGTGGACAGGTATCCCTGCCTTCCTCAGACTGAAGTCTGGTGATCTCATCACACAGTTACCAAACAAATTGAATTTAATCAAAAAAAAATGCTTAATGGAAATGAAACTGTTCTAGTTATATGTGCCGTGAGATCACAGCAGTTCTCACATAGTCATTAGAATTTTTTCCTGCGTTACTAAATTAAACTTGTTTTACTATTGTTTATTTCCCACTTTTTACCCTTTGATGTTCTAATGCTAAATTAATAGCTATTATCTTTCTGAAGATTTAATTTACACTAATTTAATTAACTTCGGTGCATCTTGGTAGATATTAATTGCAACATCAATTCCTGCAATCAATAGTTCCTGGAAAATAGACCAACAATTATTGCCTTAATTTGTAACAATGTAAGGAAGCGTTTTTGTAATTTTTATATTGCTCTGTTTGATGGCAGGATTGTACCTGGCATGCTCAGGACTCCAAACAGTGGTCATTATTCAAATGTGATTCCTCTTCCCATCCTGTTGTTAACCATTAATCATGGATGAATCATGTTTGCAGTTAATACAATATAGTTGTAACTCAGTGCACTCTGTTTAAATTGAATTTGTGCCACAATTAAGTTTGGACAGGTGATTAATATCTACATTTTCAGCAGGTATTTGTGGGAGAATTGAATAAAAGTTCTTCTTTTTGTGTCAAAAAATCTCATTAAACTGAGCTGGGATTTTTGTTTATTTTACCCTTTATGTCCATTTTATTCAGTGGCTTAGGCAATCATGCTTGTAATTGAATTATGAACTTTATCCCATCTCCAAATGAAGTCTGTGTTGCTGATAGCCACAGCAACCTAAGGGCCACTGGATATAATGACTCACTGGAAATGGTTTGGGTGTGGATTCCAATTCAGATAAGCAGCCAGTATTTCATACTTGGAGCTTATCTTGAGTGCTCTGGCTCTGGGAAACGAAGCTGTTGTCAGAATTCTTTAAGGATTCCCTGTGCCTCTGAAAACTCATCTGCAGATCAAAAAAAAAAAAAGCCATAAAGAGAAAAATTAATGGAGTAAACTATTAAATATTTTTTATGTCTCTTAGTGGGGTTTGATGGCACGAAACTGAATAAATTAATTCCACGTCATTCCTTCGTAAGTGTTAAAATTCAGGTTGAGATGACGTATTCTCAAAATTTTAGAAGATCATTTTCTTTGTGCAAAATGGAAACATTTTTCCTTACTGTTTAAGCATTCTACTACACTGTAGAAATTTTTTTTTCCTAATAATTGTGGGTTTATATTTCATAAGTGTGTAGATAAAAGTGTAGCCTGCAGTAAAATATAATAAGCAGGTAGATATTTTATGAATATAGGTAGGTATGCAAATTGGGATCACAGTTAACTCCAGTTGTGTCAGGAATAATTACAGTATGTCAAAACAGAATCATTTTTAACCAGGTTGCAGAGACCTCAGGATGATTATTTTAGGTGCATTTATTCTGTTTTCTAGATTTGTGTGGCTGTCCACACCTTCCAGCAGTGGCTGACTTACATTTGTACCTATTTGTGGGTAAATTGAGATCTCTCTCTGCTGTTTATTAAGGAGGTGTGGGCTGCAGGTGAGGGGCTGCAGGTGCCCTTGGGGGTTGCATTTCCAGCGTGCAGGTCCCAGTTCTGTTTCTCAGGTGGTCCTGCACAGAGGGTTTAAAGCACACAAGCTGCTCCAGTGCACTGTGCTCCACTTCCCTTCGTGCCCGTGAGGCAGGCTGAGGGCACCAGAGCAGCACTCAAGGGTTTCCAGAGGAGGTTTTGTCTTCTGGACTCTTCTGGAAGAACCTTCTATTTCACAAACTTTAGGGTTAGCCTTTTCCTTTTTTTTTCTGGAAAAGCAGATTTTCCCTTGCCACAACAGGAAAGAACCTCACGAGGCACAGTGGTGAGCAAGCAGGAAAAAAGAGATTGTTTCTTTTATATAGTTATTTATTTTTATTTGTTTATATAGAATTACTTATTTTATTTGGGTTTTTTATTATATATAAATATTAATTTATTAACTGGAGCTGACATGGGCCTGTCCTGATAACAAGCTCTGCTGTTTGCAGCTGTGGCATTTGTCACCAGCAGCAGAGCCAACAACGTGAACCACCAGGGGAAGAGGGAAACAATTTCATTTTTTTTACATTATTTATTTCTTATTCGTGGTTTCAGATAAGTGGCCATTAACTGACTCACTGCTGTGTTTTATTTATCTATTTGTTTGTAACTGAAGGAAGGGAGCAGTGAAGGAGTAAAAGGTTTGTTTGTGTAAAAATTACTGTCACAACAGAGAGCAAAAATAGAAGTAAATTTTTAATTAGAGTCGTGGATGCATTCACCACTCTAAAACTAACTCAGAAGACCTTGTCAAAATCTCAGAAAAGGAAAGTAAAAACAATCCAACAACTCGGAAAACTTTTCAAAAACACAGAGAAAAATAGAAGAAACTTAAATAGATTGTGCAAACAGCTGTAAAATGCTGTTATATTATGTTTAGCTATTGTACATCAAATATAAGTTATAGTTTCATTTAATGCAAATTAAGTGTTAATGAAGTTAAACATAGTTGAGTTTTACTATGTTTTTACTATTTTTTTGTGCACCTTGTGGGATTTTTTTCCCCCCATCCCCAGAACTGTCTGGGAATCCTTTTGATGTGAGATCAGCTTTCCTGTCCTGACAGCTAGAAAATATAAATGCACACACATGCATAGCAAGGGTCATTTGCTGCTGCTGCTGCTCAGTACTTCACTTTTTCTCTTGGAAGCATCCTTAAAAATAGCTGAAATATTGATGTTATTAGTCCAGGTTGCATCAAATGCCTGGTGAGTTCTCTTCTGAATACCTGAAAGGATGATGCATCCTGATACATATTGTTCACCCAGTGTCAAAGTGATGTGTCTGAAAACACAAGGCTTTCATTTTGCTGATTTGGTCCAGAGTTATCTCGACAGCAAAAGAAATGGTTTCTCAGCTTTGTAATAAAATNGGGAAGGGAAGGGAAGGGAAGGGAAGGGAAGGGAAGGGCCAGTTGTTCCCTGTGTGTCACCAAATGCTCCCCAGCCTGTGTGAGTGTGTGGCCTTTCCCCTGCCCATGTGCCCGGAGTCAGAGCTCCAGCCCTGTGTGATCCCAAATTATATCCCACTTCATGGAGCTCTTTGTCATGAGGATTTGCTGTAAGATATTGGTTAGTTTTCTCTTTGAAATTATGACAACTGTTTGCAGGATTTTCTCTTGCAAGCCTTTTGTCCTCTTCAAACGAGCCAGGAGTTCAGGGACAAAAGGTTTGAAATCAAATGTTTCTTTCTTGGGCACTGCTCCAGTGGTTGCCATACAGTGCTGTTTGCAAACAAAAAGCTAAAACTGGAAAATATATGTGTTATCTTAAATGCTATTGTGGGTGAATTCTAGTTTCTGGAGGTGAAAATTGAACTTTAGTTCTGAATTGTTTGCAACCAATAAAAAAGTAATCTTTAGAAAAGGTAGTGCTGTCTTTGACATTGTTTGCTTTAGCAAACCTCCCTGACATTTTACATTTTGGTTCAAGGTCTTGAAGACCACAAAGAATAATGCTATTTCAACTATGAAGTAGAAATGTCTTTCTTCTGTGTATAGAGATCTTAATAAATTCTTTTCCTTTAGCTCTATGAAGGGGGTTTTCCCCGATGAAGGTCAAATGATCTAATTTTAATGGGCAATGCCTGCAGTGTGATCATATCTAAAGATGTGACTGCCTTAATAAAATTTAACTGGGTTGGCAGTTTTCATCTCTGAAGCTGTGTGTCACCTTGTAAGTCTCCAACGTAACTACAAGAGCTTGCTTATTCAAGTAAATTTTAATTTACTGGTCTTTAGGATTGGAACAGTATCCTTGAACAGCATCTTAAGGAAGAAATATTAACATACTGCTTTTAAACTTCTCCCACTCTCTGTGTTTCAAAGTCCAGACTTTGTTTTTCCCACCCCTTCAGTGAACTCATTCACCAAGGAAGGCTCTCAGAGCAAACTTAGCCACATTTTGCTGGTTTTCTCCTGGTGAGAGCAGAGCCCATCAGTTTCAGTGTCTGTGACCTGTTAATCACTGGAGTATCAGGATCAACTGCTCTTGTGGTGATGGGGTGAATGTTGGCAGTCTTCTAAACACTTCCACTTGGTTGTGATTCAAAGGCTTAGGAAACCTCAATTCTGCATGATTTGGTGTGAAATCATAAATATGTCTGATCATGCACTTAAGGAAGCCTTCTGAGGAAGCTGATTTGCTGTCAAATATAAGTCTCTAATTTTCTTGTACTATTTGGGTTGTGCTGGGTTGGTTTTTTTTAGGAATAATTCTCTTCAGTCCTATGAAATAATGGTATCATGTTTCCATAACATGAAATTGAATAGGTGATTTGTTTACTGTGAAGTTGCATTTAATTCATAAATATATTTTTTATATTAAAAAAGGTCATTATGTGCATTGACTGAGAAGCATTTGATGTAGAGTGCAAATTGAAGGCTTTAAGCTGGAAGTTCCATAATGTCCTGCTCTTCCATTGGGATATATAAATAAATGAAGTTTGTCTCAAAGTTAGGACAGGAAAATAAGATTGGGGTGAATGAAATCTACAGGGTTCTTCAACATGCTTTGTGTTTCCTAAAGGGTGAAGGTTTCAGGGTGAAGAATTAAAGCAAAAAATGCATGGAGGGGCTATTCCGTGTTTTTATAAAGTTTCATTTGTTTTACATGCATTGGAGGGAAGGTGTGTGTCTGTTTGGGACAGAGGGAAGCTCCAGTTGTGTAATTCAGATGCTGCTTAGGCAACAAAAAATTTCTCGAGTCCTGACCTAGATAAATCAAATAATATTCTAATTGGATGTACTTAATTGGTGTTTGGAGGCATTTTTAAACAGAGTTTGCTATTTCCACTGGGAATATTTTCATTTTTCTGTTTATAATTTACACCACAAATTTGTTTATTAACAATTCTTGGCATTTCTTTCATCTTCTTATGAATTTCTGCTTGAGAGCAAGGAAAGTATATCTTTGTTCTCAGGAAAGAAAAGTTACTTTGAGTTTTACTTTGAAGCACCCAATGATATAACTGAAATGTCATGAATAATTTAAGCAAACATTGATGCAAATGTTACTAGAAATAATCAAGGAACTTTAGAGGTTGTAAATAAAACCAATTTAAAGATGAAAATTGATGCAACTTGCAATTCTAATTTTGTAGACATGCAAAAGTAGGACAAAATAGTATATTGGAACATATGGGAATGGAACAAACAGCAATGACACTACGTGGGTGATTCATTTGTGAGTAAAAACTTAAATATCTTACTCCGGCTTGCATATATACAGCAAGAACACTGAATTTAAAAGCCTTTTAGCTTTCTGGTGATATTTTGAACAAGAGGCATTATGGAATCGCAAAATGGTTTGGGGTGGAGGAGCCTTGAACCCTGCCAGGGGTGGGGCATCCACAACTCCTCTGGGCAACCTGTCCCAGTGCCCCAAAACCCTCACAGGGGAGAATTTCTTCCTCATATCCAGCCCAAACCTCCTCTCTTCCAGTTTGGATTTAGTGGCACTTACCTTGCCAATGGCCTGAATGTAAATAGTTGTATTAATAGAGTTCATTTCTCTCTATGCTCCAACACTCTAAAGTGCCTGACCTAAACGACCTCGTTTTATAATGCTGTCTTGTTTCTGGTGATTTAATCAAGGAAATGGCAGGGGAATTGTGTTGGTGAGGGTTGGTCATTCACCAGCCACGATGTCACGTTCTCTGGTGTCTGCAGGTCTCGCTGTTCTGGGGTGGTTTTGGTTTGTTTGGTTTTTATTTCTGTTGGTATTTGAGACACGGGATCCTTGCAGCCCCCCAGTGATGGTTGTGTGCAGGGAAAACTTTATTGTGAGCGGGGTCTGAGGGGCCCTGGGACAAGGGCAGCTCCCAAGGGCTTCAAGGACAAGAACCAGACCAGATCTGAGGGCTCAGGGTTAAATATGGGACAAAAGGGGCGGGGCTGAAGGGCAAGGGCCAATAGGGATAAAGGGGCATGGCCAGGAACCTGGAGGACCAATAGGATAACAGGGGCAGGGCACTGTGGCAAAAATGAGCCAATGGGGATTGGGGGAGGGAAGAACATTCTGGAAAGGGTTCCTGTATGGTAAACGGGGGCTGAACAGGGGTGTCATAACTCACAAACCAATGAGAGAAGAGGATTTTCAACACATTAACATACATTTGCAAAGGCCCATGGGAGGGACGCCTTTTCTCACTCCGTCCTAGAGGGGTGTCTCTCCCCGTTTGCCCCTCCTGGTGGCACCACCACCCTGGGGGCAGCCCCTGGGCCTCCCCAGTGACCCGTTCACAGCCTGGACTGTGGGGCTGGAACCCCCCAGGGCACCCACAGCCCTCGGGGTTGCCCTGAATTTTAAGTGGATACAAAGATCTTTCCCTCCTGAATGGAATTCTTCAGGCTGGCTAAAGGGTTATTTCTCTCAAATATTTTTTTGTGAGACTAAGGCAGCATTTCAGTCAGTCCAGCTTGCTGCCAGTCGCTGTGCCAGGACTGGTAAAGCAAATAATGGAGAGAAAAAATGAGTTTGCATGGATAGTGATTTTAATAAACAGTAATGAATAAGTTCGTGAACTCCTTTTGGATACTTCTAAAACATGATGGTGATGATAGTGCAAAGCCAACTGAATCAGATATGATTGTGTTCCTATAGTTTATTTCTCAAGGAGAAATCTCAGAGGAGATTATAAAAGAATACTTGAAAGATTTAATTAAAATCTGTTCTCTCACATTGAATATTGCCTAATAGTTTTAATTAATCTGGATATTCCTAATTGCTTCTGTAATTTTTGCCATGTGTAAACAGCTAATTAAAGTATTAACCACCATCAAATGTAGTCTAAAATTAAATATATAAATGTTCTGTCACTGATTAAGAGGATTACATGAAAAAACAGTCAACTTTCAGGTATGAATGCTCTCTGACTGCAAATAAAGGCAGATTAGCTGTAGTAAAAGGGGAAGCTGATGAAGGAAGTTCATGCAGTTTCTTACTGAGTTTGTTGTTTCCTACTGAGCCAGCCAGTGTAAGACTTCTGTAGCTCTGGTGGTGTTTAGAGAAGTTTGGAGGTTGTTTGAACCTTCACCACTTAGTTTCAGTCCTTGGGGGACTGTCTGTCAGTGGAGAGTGCTGCAATGCAATATATTCAGCCTCCTTTTCTGGGTTGCAAGGACCAGATGGTAGGGGATGTAGTTGTGTCCTCCATCCTCTGAGAAAACTTCCTTTCTCATTTCCAGAGTCATGTGAAAGGTGCAGAGAGCTCTCCTTGCTGCTGGAGGTCACACTGCACAATAACCTCAATATTTGTTTGTGAGCCAGAAGTGGATGGTGACAAACTCAGTGTAAAGGCTGAAGGAGAATAATTTGACCTTTTTCCTCACGATCAGCTTGGGAACACCATCAGCACAAATTCTCCATGAAGATATCCTCTGGCACAACTGTGTGTTTTCATGCAATTAAAGCCAATATCCCCTCAGCTGAGACAAACCTGAAGCAGTGAATTCCTGTGAGTGGCTCCATGGTGTGCTCCTCAGCCACTGGAATCAGCTGGTGCTGAACTGATCCATCCCTGCCCCTGGCATGCAGCTGCCACAGTCAGGAATGTAAGGAAGTCCCTCAGGTGTGGGGAGTTTTTTAACGGGGCAAAAGTAAGAGCTGCTTTTACTACAAAGACCAATAGAAACCAAACCAATCTTTAGGTTTCGGTTTCCACTGGAATTTGTTTATTCTGGGAGTACAAACTTCAAGATTTTCAGAATTTTAGGTCATTGCTCCAGGTCCTTCTGTTACTTATGACAACATTCCACCCTTATAAACCCATGGACTAGAGATAATCAAATGAGGTGTTTCAGTATGGAATGCTATTATTATTTTTTGGTCCCCTGAAAAGCTTCTATAGACAAATTAGACAATTAGCTCTTTTAGCAGTCATTACTCCCAGTGGTTTATCTGGCTTTTATTTCAAAAATGAGATGGTGTAGACTCTCGAGTTGGCAAAGAACCAAACCAGGAATGAAAAGCTTAAAAGCTCTTCTCTTTAAAATAATCTCCAAAAATGACAAACATTTCTTACCATATATAGAAAAATCTCATCAGATTTTGTTAACTTCAGTAATGTCTCAGATATAGCACATTTTGCCTCCTCCATGTGTGTTTCAAGGGCTTTTCTGTATGCTTTTTCCTGTTAAAGTGACAGATACAGACTGGGTTTAGGTGCCTTTTATGCTTTTCTTTTTAATGGAAAACTAAGCCAAGAATAGAAGAATTTCACTTCTTATTCTGATAGTACTTTCCTGTTATCTGAGTGCTCACAACTAGGAAACCTTATTTCAGGTGGGAAATCTTCCCAGTTATGAGTACTCTCCACAGGTAGACCTGCCACTGTTAGTGAAGCATGAATTTTGGGAATCAGGTAGTTTATATTTCTGTCCTCTGGTTTAGAATTATTAACCTCAGCCTCACATCTCACAGTTTTAGAGAGATGAGACACAAGGGATTGTATTCTAATGTTTGAATTTCTGATTCCCAGCTGATTTTTTCCTGTAGTCTGTACTCATCACCTGTAGCTCCTCCCCAGAAAGCCAAGGGAGCAGTTGTTTCTCTGTCCTCATCCTGAACAGCAAACTTCTTCCTAGTAGATTATTTAAACAATTCTACAGCTTCTGTTGTCATAAAAACAACATTTCAACTGAGGACAGTGTCCAGGTTGTGGTGGGGTGGGTTGGGTTGGTTTGGTTTTCCCACATAATGCAAATCTGGTACCAGAAAATGTCATTTGGCTCATTAAGTATTTTATTGCTGCTGAACCATTAAACATATTTTATGGCTTTTTGGTTTAATTGATGTAGGCATAAGTTACAAACAGAAAGTTAATATTATGATAATACTTTTACATCAATCAGATATTTTAATAGAAAATTACCAGTCTCACTTGACTAAAAATTGTTCTGTTCTTAACCATACTGAATACACCCATGGATACTGCACTTGAGCTTTTGAAATCATCCCCTGAGATTCTGGAATACTTGCATAAAAGTGCTGAATTTGCTTTGTTTTCATTGACATTTTGACTTGATTAGCTGAAATTATAATATCTCCCTAAAGTCTGGGTAATTGTATTCATGTCATTTTTGCTTTGAGTAGTGGCATGTTGCAGATCATCCTGTTTTATTCTGAGGCACGTTTGCAGTTGTGGTGGTACTGTCAGAATCCTAGGATTTAATTGATGTATATTTATGAACTTCTAATTTCTGGCATCCTTTAGAGAACTGAACTGTCTTCCTTATCAATTTCAATAATCCAGCATGAGATCTCTCCTCCTTTTCCTTTTGGAGTGTGGGTGCTCTGATGGGAACCACAGGCAGGTGTGTCTCCTCTCTGCTGCTCCCAAATTTTTGGTTACAGAATATGGACAGTGTTAGGGTTGTAAGGAAAAGAAAAGCTCATGAAAGGGAGCTGGAGGTTCAGCAGCACACCTGGTTGTGGCCCAGCCTCTGCCACAAAGCTCTCGTGGCATCCAAGGGAAAAAACATTTTCCCAGATCCTCAGAGTCTGTGTTTCATTTTGTTGCTTCCTAACTCAGTAATCAAGGTCTGACTTAGAGAAACACTGAGGGCTGTGCTTTGAAAGCATAAAGTGCTGTACAGAAAATGCTATTATGGGAACAATGTGGTCCCACATTCTCAAATTCTGCATCTAAAATAAACGGGCATTTTGTTCACTTGCTGCTTAATGTGCCTCATCCATAAAATGGGAACAATATATTTACTGGAGCTGTTATGGAAATTATGTCATCTCCTAATTAGAAGCCATGGATGACCATGTAAAGAACATGGATCTCTGGAAACAAATCCAGTCTGTCTGAGAGAACAACTGGAGCTGAGCTCTGCAGACTTTGTATTGTAAAGGTTGCTCTTTAAATTCATTGTTTTTTGGCGCTTCTGCCCTCCAAAGTCTAAAGCTCATTCTTGACATCATTAGGCACACTTTATCAAAATTCTTTTTCTCTTTTGCACACAGTGTAGGAAATCAGCAGGCAATGCTGGTTACTTTTCATTCTCCTCACAGAGGTGAACCTTAGAACTTGATTGTGTGCATGTAGATTTAATGAGCAGTCACCTCCCTTCTAACTTTGGAAATAAACTGTCTCCTCAATCAAGTGACAAATACATACAAAATACATAGAAAGAAAAAAACAAAACAGAAAGAAAAACTGCTTTACCACTTCCCCTCCCATCTCATGCAGCCCAGGTTGAAGGTGCTCCTTTTCCTCTACACAATAAGAGTTTGCCAATAAATAAACATTTGGCAAATCAGGCAGAAATGTTCTGCACATGTATCTCTGCAAACAGATATTCTTCGGGCTGTTTAAAAATCTCAGTGAGAATCAGCAGTGGGACTTTCTTAGTGATGCTAATGCACAAACATTGACCAAAAAACCCCAAAAAACAGGAGAGAAATGCATGAGAGGAATGATGGATGCCTAAAATGATAATGATGTCCAACTTGTCTCATCTTCTTGTCCCATTTTTCTTCTTTCTGTCTACAGAATGCAGTGAGAGTTTTACATAAATGCTTGCAAATGACCTGGGAAATTCAGGTCAAATAGGCAATGTAATTGTGTAATTGATAGCCCTGCAAATATAAACCCCACCTGTATTCACATTTCATTGTAGGATTCATACGTGTTTCTTCTTTAAAAGAATTTATAACACCAACTCATTTCAGGCTACTTTTCAATCTTCTTCTCCCATCTACAACTTCTCCTCTGTAGGGCAGTTCCTGCCTGATGGAACAAGAGGATTGTGAGAAAATCAGATGTGTAATGTTTGGATTTGTACAGGCTACTGTGAGAGAACAGAAAAACTCCAGCTGAAGGAATAACATACTTGAACGCGCAGGATTTGTATGTTTGTTTCAAAAAAAGAGAAAAGCCCTTTAATCATGCATTTAAAAAAGACAAAGGCCCTTTAATCATCTATGTTGGTGATTTTGGAACATTTTGCTCCCCATTACCCTACTATTTTTAAAGTAATTGCCTTAATTAAGATAGAAAAGGTGATTGCCTTATTCTTCTGACAGTTCCAGGTGACCCAGGAAAACACTTCCCTTGTTTTCCTCCCGGGGAGATTTATCTCTGGAGCTGCTGCCTGCTTGGCCTTGGCCCCATGCAGCCTGGCCAGCTGCACTGAATTCCTCCTGTCCTAAATGGAAACTCTGCCTTGGGGGAATTGGCAGCAGACAGTGAACCAGAGCTGCAGGACTCTCCCAGCCCTGACTTACCCAACATCTAGGAAAAATGCTCCTTTAAATACTCACTTGTGGTTTTGCCACATGTGTCACCTTTGTGCATCGCAACTAAAAATCCAGATTGATCTCCCCCTCCAAAGGGCCTTTTTAGCCTGTAAAGCTTAAAATGGGAAGTTTGGAGTCTCTGTAATCAGCCCATTTGAAGTTCCATATCTGAAAATCCAGCAAGTGAACCACGCTTTAAACACTGATACATTTTGAATTTTAATAGACTTTATTACAAGCCTTCAAATTAAAAGTTGTCAGGAGAGATAAAAGGTGAGGGATTTGGATTCAAAGGGACTTTGATTAGACATAAAGGTCAGCAATGGTGGCAAAAAGTCGATGCATCTAAATTAAGCATAAACCTCTGGAAGAGAATATGCTAATCTTTCATGTAAAGTACTTGTCAGGCTGATCTTGGCTCCTATCCACAACAGTTAAACTATTTTCAGTGATGAAATTTTAACAAATGGTAATCCATGTGTAATTTGCCTGTCAAGTGTGTGCCATTTGTTTTTACAAATGTTAGATTTTATCTGCTAAGGAATCGTATTATACTACATAATGTGCTCCTGATTAAAGATGTTGTTTTAGAATCTTTAGCTCAGTTTTTAACTGCAACCTTTTTTCCCGGGGAACGTAAAATGCAAATGGGAGAAAAGGAAAAAAGAAAGAAAATCAAAACTCTAAATGTCATTGCTTTGTGTAAAACTAAGTGTAAATGTATAAATTACACTTTAATTGAGCAGCTACTTCAGGAGCTTAAAGTTATAGTAACTGTTAATATTTCTGAATGTGAAATTAAGATTCTGCACTGTTAGTGAGCAAACTCATTAAGGACATAAAAGGATGACAGGATGAAAAAGGATTTACATTTATAGAATCTTCTGTAAAATTATGAGAAATGACAGGCTCCGTTTTTTGATGCTGAAATCAAGGTTGCATGTCTAAACCACAGTGACACTGTGGCTGGATTTCGCATAGCTGAGAACTAATAGGAAATTAATAGAGTGTAATACGGGCCCAGTGGGTTCAGTCTGGCTTTGTAGCTTTGATGTGGAAGAACAGAAGGCACAATTTCAGCCTTTGTTTAGTGTGCTGGACAGATAGCTCCACTAACATCTAAGTATGGTCAGGATTAAAACTGTGATGGATGGCACCGCAGCACATTCGTGACAGCTTTTCTGTTCAAATACAAATTTCTGTCACAGGCCCAGAACGTTTGAAGGAACATTCAGAGATGAAATATTGTAGCTGCAACAAGTCCAGTGTGAAGCTATTATGCTTTGAAAGTAAAAATAATTACAAAGTGTACATCTCCTAGGCACATATCTGTATTAATAATGAATAGTAGTAAATACACTGGAGTATACTGATGAAATGTTATTGAACACAGAAGTTTTGGGAACAGTAAGGTTATCAATCTGTCAAGAAAATTGCCAGTGCATCTGTCTGGTTTTTGCGTTTTCTACCTGTTTTAGGGAAATAAGTGTTTCGGAAAGTTGTGGAAGATCCTGATTTATTCTACCTTTCATATCACCTCTTTAGAATATTTTCTTAAAGGTTTTTTTTTAATGTTCATCCTTTTCTGTATGAAAAAATATTTCCCTTCACTTTAGACAGCCACTATTGCCTCCAAAAAACTCTGGTTAAAGCAATGCTTTTAGTGAAGCACTCTGGAGATGGAATATTGTCCTTATTATAGCAGCAAAGTAGGTCAGAACCTCACCGTTTGACAGATGTGACATACAAAGTCCCTACCTCCATATCAGTCATGAATAAAATGAAAAAGCAGCTGATTAGTGCAGGAGAATGTCTGCATTTAAAGAGCTAATACCTGTAGTGATTTTCCTCTTTGTGCTTAACCGTTAATTGAAGGAGAGACTTTAACTTTATCCCATTCACACACTGGCGTGGGGAGCCCAGCTGACACTGCAAATGGCATAAAGCTTTGGAATACCTGCCATTGATTTAGCACAATAAGAAAGAAAATTGGACTCCATGAAGTGAGAATACGTTGTCTGGCTGCTGAATGTCTGTCAGGAAATCTCCTCTCTGGCTCGCGTGTTGTCGTTTGTTGCTTCCAAAGAACTCCCAGTTTTCCTCTGGTGCCATTGTGCACTCTGGGCTGCCTCAGCTGTCTCAGCAGAGGTAAACACAGGTGAGGCTGCTGTTCCTGGTGAATAGTCTGTGGTCACACTTGTCTCATTTAAGCATCAAAGAGCCCAAAAGTGGGGCAGAAATGCCTTAAATGTCTCCAACCGCGCCGTTTGTCCTTGTGCGAGATCACGTCCATGAAAGCACCGCTCCCTTTAATCCAAGCACTCCTGTCCATCCTTCTAAAGGTAAAAGCATAGGCCCCAAACACTTCATAAATGGGCAATTAACCTGTCTCCTCAGCAAAGTCTGCTTGGGATTTATTTATGCATTTCTAAGCGCTGTTGCTAAGTGGGCCTTGGCAGTGCTGGGAGCCGTGGCCGTGCGCGCTCTCCTGCAGCAGCTCGGAGCAGAGGCACCACCTCATTTCACACCACGCTGCCTGCATGCTTGCTGCAGTAATGTTCTGGGTTTATTTGTCCTGGGCTCAATCTGTCAGTTTTTATGCCAGATTATGCAGAACTTCCATACCAACACGTGGGATCCTCCCCTAGAAAAGTCATCGGTCGAAGAAACCGCTCAAGAAGGCTGAAAAACTGAAGTACTTGGAATTTATGGCAGTCCAAAATGCTGATGGTCACATATAAAATAGGGTAGGGGAATGGCAGAGAGGTGAATGGATATGAAAAGCATATTTTAATGGTTATTTTTAATACAATTGGGATAAAACTATGAGGATGTAGTAGCTCTGTGGCGGAGTAGGGCCTGAAAGCAGGAGAAGTATTTTAGTAGTAATTCAGGTTAGGAGTTGGTTAAGCTGTGAAAAAGGGCTACGCCAAAAAAACTCACCTCTAGCTCCTTTATTCTCCAATTCTGTCAGTTTTGTGCAGTCTGCTCTCTCTCCCATGTTTTAATTAATCCATTTCTTTGGATGTGAATTTTTAAAACAGAAATAGTTTATTTCCTAAAGTACTGAAATGCAAAAAAAAAAAAAAATCTTGTTCAATGATTGAAAATATGAAATTCACGCTAAGCAGCCAAAGCAACAGGATTTTCTGGCTAGAGGTAGATAGGAGATGCTGCTTTTAAAATTCAAAAGATTTTGGTTTGAGTGTAGATTTGCAGGAGAGCCTGGGCTCGTGGTTCCTGGGCCGTGGAGCATCTCCCTGGTGGCTCTTCCCCAGAGCCAGCCCCTGTCACTGCCACGCAGAGTAGCAACCACGAGTAAATTTTGGCTCTGTCAAAGTTCTCAGGACAGCCTTCCCAGAGAACTTCCTGGAAGTCTCCTCAGTTGGGAGGCTTTTCAGTTATTTATTTAAGTTCAGTTTTGGACTAAAATATCAAGTAACAGAATTCCCTGCAGCTCAATTCTGTTCTTTCAATTGACTCCTCTAACTCCTGTCCATCCTTTTAACTGGATGTCATCGTTCCTCATTTTCTGAGGAAATCAGCCTTGTCTTACATGACCAGAAACTTGTATTTTTTTCACCAAGGTAGAGAGAAGAAACACGTTGTGATCTGGATTTGTATGACAGATAATATCTTGACATTAGTCTCTTAAATGGAAAGGACTTTCAGGCTTGAATACTTTTCTTAATACCATATTTTATGGGGAATCTGCTTCCTGGAACAGGCAGGATCCTGGACATTAAGACTGTATAAGTAAAATGAGAGACATTAAGGTTCATTTGGCAGGGAAGGGGCTGCCAGGGGCTGTTACCTGGCCTGTGCTTGTGCACAGGTTGTCCTTGTTTGAGTTTCCATCGTGGGCAAGGTCAAGAGCTGCCTGCAATAGGGAGTGGAAGAGTGTGGTGTTTTGAAGTGTTTTTAACTTAGGTGTATTTAGACAAATTGTAAGTTTAGGATGTAATTTTGGCTTACATTTAGAAGTAATGATGGTATATTTCATCAGATCTTCAGTGACTGACCTGGTGTGCCTTCCTGCTGATGTTTAACCAACAGCCTGGGCAATATCTGAGTTGTAAGGCACAAACGTTCAGGGATGAGTGCACTGCTTTGCTCCCCAGGACACCTGTGCAGGGCAGATCACCTTCAGCTTGAGGAGAAAGGATGGCTGGACTGCCAGAGGACCTCACTGCTCAGGTGTAGCTTTCAGGACCTGGTCAGGTCCTGGCCTTCACTAGCAGAAATGGTGCAGGTGTGTCACTGCACCTTCCCCAGGGCACGCTGAGCAGCAGGGAAGGCACACATCCCAATCAGCTGCTCTCTCCCTTATTGTTTGCCAAATAATAATCTGGAAGCAGATGAGTTGTGTTTGATACCAAAGCATCTTTCTACTCTGCTGGCACAAGTATGAGTTTCCTCCTTTTATTTCTTTTCATCTCACCTCATCCTCTCTGAAGTTAAAAACTACTTTACAATAAAATTACTAGCAGCTAATACCAAATGCATTACAGATATAACATTTATGAATAACATACTTATTTTGTGAAGCTTTTGCTTTGTGAACCTTGATGATATACGAATACACAACCTTTGGTACCTTCTTTTCAACGACAGGAATTGGGTAGGATTGTGTGTTGGGGCTTGCATTGTCTTCTCAGAATGCCTTTGTGACTAAAAGTAATCTGTAGAATGAGAGTGGAGTTCTGTAAGGAAAAAATGAAATAAACAAAATCAGCTTCAAACAGTTAGAAGTTCTTTTCTCAGCATGGTAGATGAACGTGTGCACTGACCCATGCAGCTGGTGCTTGAGAGTATAACCTGCTGAGGTGAGAGTCTGTTCATGTTTTAGGGAAACAAGATTTCTCATCATAGCTGTGTTGCTAAGGGATATCTCCCATTTCTCCTCTTTCTTATTCTCTCAGATTTCAAAGCCCAACAGGAAAAGATGTTGCTTTGTGTCTCAGTATTGCTTGTTCACGGTGGAGAGTCGGGAATGGATTGCAAAAGCAAGAAAAACTTTAGATAGACTGAACAATATGTAGCTCAGTTCCTCTCTTGAGATATTCCCTTCACTCAGTCCTTGGTAGTCAGTGGCATTTCCAGATTTCAGCCCTTCTCCTTAAACCAGGCTTGGTGATTTCATGTCAAAGGAAGGAAAGCCAGTGGCAAGTCACCATCCAAGTAATGTTTTCTACCTTGCACCTTGGTGCTCCTCGTGATTCTCTATTTTCCATAATGGTAGCGTGACTGATCCAATGGGAAAACAGTCCTGAAACAGATAATGTTTAATCTCAGAAGCCACGTGGCTCATCTCTCCAGAAGACATGGACTGGAAAGGAAGAGCAGGATTGTCCCCTGCAGTTTCAGCTCAGTGTTGGAAGTGCACCTGCAGAATTACTCAAAATCTCAAACACTGCAGTAGGTGTAAATTAAAAAAGAAAAATCTTTTATATACTTCATTAACCGTATAAATAACCTGAAAAAATAATAATTAAAAAAGTCAACTCCATTTGGAGAAGCACATAAGTAAAATGTGTGAGCCCCAGAAGTGGAAGGAGAGCAGTAGGGCTCTCCCACACAAGGAATGCAAGCTTGGCATGTGCCTGCCCTCTGCTCCTCACCAAGATTGTATCATCTGGGACAAAACACGTAGAAAAAGCAGCATTAAACCCGTGTGCTGTGCAAAAGGAGTTCAGTTCTCCATCTGACATCTTTAAGATGCAATATTAATAATTTAGCTGGGTTTTGGTAGCCTTTTCAGCTGCAGCCCACTAATGACAGGCTTGCTCCCTAATGTTTAACGCCTGCTGTGCAAGTGGTGCTTTTAACAAAATACATTTGCTGCAGGCTCTTTGACATGGCTTCACACTGAGATAAACACAATTAGCATGAGCTAGTTAAAATGCTTCTCTCTCGTGCTTGTTTATAATTGGTCTTTTAAGATCTGTTTTTATTATTAATTTTAAGGAACGTGTAACAGATTTGATGGAGCAGTGAGGGTGTGTTATTCAAGTGTTTCACTCCTGAGATGTTCCTGGGTCATGCTGTGTTTGCTGTAGCATATTCACATCCAGAGAGTCCAGAACTGACCAGCCTGGTCCTTCTTTTAACATGCTGTACCATGGAATGTATTGTAGCAGCCCGTGGAGGATAATCCAAAGGAGTGCAGGCAGGCTAGCTTACATAGCATAAAAATTTCATTAGAAAGTATTTCCAGTGAATCCTCTTTTGTGTAAAAAGTCTTATCTTTTCTATATGGCGTATCAAAATGCCTTTTAGTAAAAATAGTCTTGCAAAGAACGTCTGCTGAGGGGGGCTGTACTGAATATTCATAACATCTGAGTGTGTGCTGAGACATTTTAGAATAAATATTTTTTTTTTAAGGTTAAACTAGTTCAGAATATTATTGTTAATCTTCTTTACATCCTTTCAGGCAGGAAATTTTTGAATTTAAAAAGAAAAGAAAGAGATGCTGTCCTCAGTGAGAGCCCCCACGCTCCAGCTCTCATTAAAATCAGTGGAAACCTTCTCTTGGCTTTGCTCAGAGTGGATCCTCTCAGCATGGCTTTGGGTAAAGGGAAGAAAAGCCCTGCCTCAAAAAAAGACAAATGTCTCTTAGACCCCCAAGGGCAAGGCTGTTGTAGGGGACATTTTGTGCTCTCTCCAGGCTGCTGAGTGACTGAGACATCTCCCCCCAGTTTCCTGGGGCTCTCTGGGGTCGGGTGTGAGAGCTCAGCCCCCTTGGCACATCAGGCAGGAGAATGCTGCCCAGTCTCTGCACCTGGGCACCCACAGCTGCCTTTTCATGGCAGTGACCTGATTGATGACATCTCAATGAACCAGCAGAAATTGCAGCTCTCTGGTTTAGCAGCTGAAGTACAGTAAATATTCTGTATTTGCTCGTCACAGCCTGTCTCCTCCTGCAGCTGCTTGCTGGCAGTTCTGGTGAGGATCTGCCCCTGGGTATCAGGAAAATGCTCAGTCTGACAAATCACACTGCTGTGAGTCTTGTGTTGTGTGGAGAACGCTGAGATTTCAGAAAAAAAGGTCCTTTTAAAAAGATTTTGTTGGTATAACAAAACAAAGTATTTGAAAAAAAAATCTAAGGCAGGTTTTGGAGTGTCATGTAACAATCAGAACTGGTTTCTTTAAGAGATCTGGTTTTGCTCTAGTCAGGCTACTGAAGTCCTACTTTCATTTGAACTCACATGTCTGGGATGTCTGGAACACTTAATATTTATAGCTTTGAAGGTTCACCAGGTCTGTAATAAGCACAGGGGAAAATAAATACATTATGCAAAGGGTGATTAGTTTTATCACATAGTCTTCCATGGGGCAGCTGTTTATTTTCAGTGTTCATTTCCTTGGATCAGTCAGGTAGACAGCTGTTCTTTTAGGGCATTTTTGTTAATTTAAGTAACTTCTTTGAATTGCAAATCTACCACCAAATTCACTTCTAAAAATTCAGCCTCCAGCTCATAATTATATCATCAAAAAAAATATCTTCAGATCACTAATTCAAAAATATCTACTTGTCAGAGATATTTCAAACAAATGCAAAGCATATACACTCTAAATCATCTGATACATCCATGTCTGTATGAAACTGAATATGGAATGTCCAGGTCTGCTAGATTTCTGAAATAAAAAATGTCATGTACACTCTGTACATTCCCACAGTGAAGTACTGTTGTCTCATAGATGTGACTTCATAAACTCCTGTTAACATCAACAGGCTCTTGCAACCATAGAAATGTGATAAGTGGTCAGCCTGTAATTAATCTTTTTATTTTTAAAATTGCCTTGGATTTTTGCCCTATTCCAGAGGACTTGTAGGGCAGGGAAAGGAAAGGAGGATGCAGAGAGGACTGGTGTGGGAAATAGAAATAGTGAAAAGCTTTTATAGCAGTGCAGATGTAAGTTTAGAAGTTAAAAAGAGACTAGAATAAGGACGTAGAACAAACTCTTTGTGCTGTGAAGAGTTAGGTTTTAGCAGGTAGAAAAACACATTAAGCAAGACAATAGAAAAGTTTAATAATGAGAGTCTGTGCTTTGTTTGTAAAGGAGTATAAAAAGTTCTTGGATAGTAAAAAATAGGAAACAAGCACCTATTTATATATAAGGTATACATATAGTTTTAATGATTGGTGTATGCAGGTGTCTGTAAGCCCTCAACAATTTGCTGTTGGCTGGCACTCAGCAGCCTGTCCAGGGACAGATTTTGTGCACTGGGGCTGGCAGGAGCCACTGCAGGGAGAAGAACTTGCCCGTGCAGTCACCCACAGAGCCCCCGGCCCCACAATGAACTCGCTGGAGTCAGGGGCTGTTCAGGTGCTCATTTTGTATTCACACTCTCAGCCTTGTGCCATAAATATCTGTGTGTCCCTTTCATGTGGAAACACAGCTCTCAGCCACAGGAGCTTTATGGGGGCATTACTGCAGTGTTGCACTGAAATTAATTCTTTGTATTGCACCGTGCTCAGCTACAGGAAATGTGATATTTTGGCTCCAGCAGGTGAATCTTACCTGGTGCTGGAGGCACAGGCTGGAATTGCCATCAGGAATTTACTGCCTGGCAGATTTTGACCATTCTGGACCAAAGCGCAGTTTGCTAAAGCTGCAAGTGCAAAATCATTTTCATTTCACTGTGGGCCAGGGTTTGTTCCCCTGTGAGTTGATTGCTGCCCTGGAGGCAGCTCCCAGCCCATCCTGGAAGGCAGTTTGGGGTGGGGATGGGGGGTGGTGGGGATGGAAGGGAACATTTCATTGCACCCATTCCAGGTGTGACAGAACAGGAGAGAAGCCAGCCATGGGCAGTGTCCTGTGAGCTCCTGGGGACACCCAAAGCAGCACTTGAGCCCCAGCAGGGACTGGGGTTTGTTCCTTTGTCCCACAGGGTGTTTTCCTCCTTGGTAGATAAAGGAAGATCGTCTCCACTGAAATTCTGGATGTTGGCAAGAAGAGCAGTTATGTCTAAATCAATTGTAGAAATGGGGAAGGAATAAGCTTTTAATATATCAAATTGTAATTTCACCTCTTATGTAATTAATATGCTCTGCCTATTTATTTGTTAGCACTGGAAGCTTTTGACAAAACACTCACTTGGATATTTATCATTAATACGTGTCTACCAATGCCAGTGTTTTAATTTGGAAATACTTGACAGAGTAGATCAGAGCGAGTGAAGGTGTTACTGTGATGTAAGTACAAATGGTGTTACACTAAATCAGTAGATTGTTTGTACCCACAGTTAATTGTGAGATTGTGGCTACTATATCTAGGTAATTAATATGCTAATTAGCTGGTTTAAAGATGAAAGAGGTATTAAAAGAATGCAGTAAAGAGCTTGTATTTTTCTCTTTTGCTGTGCAAACAGAGCTCCCTGCAATAACTTAATGAGGGAATTTCAAAGGAACAAAACTAACAACAAATGAATTAGAAGCTTAACTAAGTAATTACATGGTATTGCTGAGACCTTTTGGGTAGGGACTAGCATAAATATGTGTTTAGAGTGTCATAACAGCAAATAACAGAGTGGGAATACTAAGAAAATCTGTTTATTTCTTGGAAATTTATTTTTCTGAAGCAGCCTAAGAAAAATTTTAAATAAATGGTTATTGTTGAAAGAAATTGTTTATTGATAGTAGTAAGATTGAAAAATATTTCCAAGGTAGAAGGATGGAAGCTCTTCGAGGGAAGAGAGCAAAAATAGAAAGTGCTACTCTCTTTCAGCCAGCCTTTAATGTATTGGTAGAAAAGGGATTGGTGTTCAAAAACCACAAGCTCTGTTCAGCATCCTGAATTCTGAATCTGTTCCAAGGGCCAGGTTTTGGTCTGGCCCACAAGATTAATATAAAATCTTGTTTTATGTGGCGCTGCAAGAGGAGCAGATCCTTAAGCACAAGGAAAATGTGCCTTAAGCTGAGTCTGAAGATGCACTGTGGGGTAAAATATGGGGTAGAGGATTTCAGAACAAAGCAAGGCAGGTCTTTCAAGAGACAGGGTAAGAAGAAATAGTGAGAAATCAAAGATTTTTGGGTTGGAGAAATGCTTTCAGAGCTTTAACTGCTTTGTTAGTGTTAAATTTCTTGTCTAAACACTCTTTCTCAGCTGGCAAAGCCCATGTTTGCAGCCTTCTCTTCTGTCAGGGAAGCACACAGATTCAAATTGTCAAAACCATGACACTCCACACTAGAAAATGCACCTTGAGCTGCTCTGCACAGCCTCAGCTGACACCCACACTTGATAAAGACAAAACCACTGCCTATTAATCAGTTTAGTTTGTTACTAATTACTATTATTTATTCAAAAGCACTGCTACAACTCATTTCAAAAGATACAAGCATACAAAAGGAAACATGCAACAAGCCTTCTGTTTCCTTTTGTATTTTTATAAACAATTCAACAGTAACAAAAAAAAATAAAGTCTAGCAGCTGCTAAATGAAAGCCAGAAGTTGGCTTTAAAAAGCAGTAAATGTTACTCTGAGAATAAACAATATCAATTGTAGAACTCATTGTGGGAAGAGAATGCTTTCTAAATATTAGGGTGAAGCATCTTGGAGGTTTGATTCAGATTGAAGCCTGGTGACATAATGAATATTGGATAGTAAAAAATAGGAAACAAGCACCTATATTGAGGAGCAAGCACATATTGAGGAGCAGCAAGGGTGATGAATTCACGGTGTCCCAGTGCTGATGACTGAGCTGCATTTGCAGTGAGCACTGGGATAATGTGAACATCACACCCCCAGGGAGGGAGTGTCTCCTCCTGGCCCCCACAGCAGAGAGCAGGGATGTGCCTCTGGCAGGTGGGAGATTTCTTCAGCTGTGGGAATCCTTTAGAATCTCGTACTCTGTGCACTTCTGTCCTCTGAACATTTAACTGTGCTGAAGTCAACATCTGAGCTCAGTTAACTCCAAGTGGGTTAGGACATCACACCACCAAGCAGATTCTAACACAGTTTAAATGCAGTTTTCTGATTTGATTTGTCTTTTGGTTGGTTAATGCCAGTGAGAAAATGTGCAAGGTGCAATATATTTTTGGTCTTTTTTGCTAGGGAATAGAGGTTTATGCCTCACATCTATCTGTTTAGTTGGGTTTTTTTTTTCCTGGTAACTTTGAAACTATTTTGAAACTCATTTCATGGAGGGAGAGAGCTCACAAAGGCAGTGAGTTCCCACCATGTGCCAAATCTTCTCAGGCTCCAAGGGTTGGGTGGGGGGCCCTGCCAGCAGGGGGGGTGTAATTAATTAATGCACATCTACCAATGCCAATGTGTTAATTTGGAAATACTTGACAGAGTAGATCAGAGCAGGTGAATGTATTATTATCATTGTGATGTAAGTACAAATGGTGTTACACTAAATCAGTAGATTGTTTGTACCCACAGTTAATTGTGAGATTGTGACTACTATATCTAAGTAATTAATATGCTAATTAGCTGGTTTAAAGATGAAAGAGGTATTAAAAGAATGCAGTAAAGAGCTTGTATTTTTCTCTTTTGCTGTGCAAACAGAGCTCCCTGCAATAACTTAATGGGGGGAATATCTTGAACAGAAAAGGGAATGTGAAAGCAACAAAACCAACAACTCTGCAGTGTGTGTGTGCTCCTTCCCAAACACCATCCCTTGCACCTGCAGAGGTGGGAGCAGCCTTCACACTTGGAGAGTTTAGTCCTGAGCTATTGGGAATTAAAAGCCAGCTCTGAACCAGGCCTCAGTTTTCTGTTCAGGATAGTCCATGTTTCAGATGTTTCCTGCTGGGTCAGTCTCATTACTCTTTAAAAAGAAGTTGTTGGAGATAAACTGAGATGTCATGTAAATTNCTTTGAAACTCATTTCATGGAGGGAGAGAGCTCACAAAGGCAGTGAGTTCCCACCATGTGCCAAATCTTCTCAGGCTCCAAGGGTTGGGTGGGGGGCCCTGCCAGCAGGGGGGGTGTAATTAATTAATGCACATCTACCAATGCCAATGTGTTAATTTGGAAATACTTGACAGAGTAGATCAGAGCAGGTGAATGTATTATTATCATTGTGATGTAAGTACAAATGGTGTTACACTAAATCAGTAGATTGTTTGTACCCACAGTTAATTGTGAGATTGTGACTACTATATCTAAGTAATTAATATGCTAATTAGCTGGTTTAAAGATGAAAGAGGTATTAAAAGAATGCAGTGAAGAGCTTGTATTTTTCTCTTTTGCTGTGCAAACAGAGCTCCCTGCAATAACTTAATGGGGGGAATATCTTGAGCAGAAAAGGGAATTTGAAAGGAACAAAACCAACAACTCTGCAGTGTGTGTGTGCTCCTTCCCAAACACCATCCCTTGCACCTGCAGAGAAGTGGGAGCAGCCTTCACACTTGGAAAGTTTAGTCCTGAGCTATTGGGAATTAAAAGCCAGCTCTGAACCAGGCCTCAGTTTTCTGTTCAGGATAGTCCATGTTTCAGATGTTTCCTGCTGGGTCAGTCTCATTACTCTTTAAAAAGAAGTTGTTGGAGATAAACTGAGATGTCATGTAAATTCTGTATATATACACACACACACACATATATATATATATTATAATGGGAGCTGCAGCTGGCTTTATACCTCTGCAGGCAGTTAACTGTGGAACTGTCAGAAAGGAAATAAAGGGAATTTGCAGAAGTGGAACAGACTCTGAAGCTTAGCAAAGAATATATTTAATGAAATAGATCCACTTAGAAGGCAGTGCTACATAAAAGGTGAAATAGTGCAGGTTGTGAATCTCAATAGCTTTGGATCAGCTCAGACCATTGCTGAGAGCCAAGTTAGCCTGGCCCAGCTGTGGCATTGGATAGGAAACAGCCTGGGGGAGAGGATTTCTTCTTTAACAAAGAATCATGTTCTATGTGGGGTTTTATATGGATTTTTACATTTCTGTGCGTTGTAGTTTTCTTTATCATTCAATGCTATCAATTTAAAATGGGCACTTTTTAAGCTTTGGCCTAATATTATTAGAGAAAGCGAAACTTTAGTTAAACTTTGTGACATTTTTATGTCATCCACGGGCTCTCTGGTTTGTGTCTAAATCACTGGGTTTTCAAATGCATCTTCTGTGTGATTCCAGTTATGCCTGTGAATCACTGGCATGTCTTAAGTGAAAGATCTCTTGTCCCCAGTGGTGGTTAAAGTCAGAGCTGTCGTCTTTGAGATATTTTATTTCACGAGCTTTTAATCATACCCCAAGGACATGTCAAGCTCTTGCATGCTCTTTCTTTCAAGTGTATTCTTTCACAAACATGGGCTGTGGAGGAGATGCTGTCATTTCTGCTCTTGTTCCACTCCAAGCACATACTCATCAAACTCACAGGAAATCTAACATCACAGGAAATTGCAATTTGGTGAGGTGTGGCACGCTTTCAAAGGCTCAGAGTTTTGGTGGCTGTGATGTCACAGCTAAAGCAGTACAGAATGTGTTTGCAGTAAATCAATCAGTGCAGCCACTCTCTAAATAAATACTCAGATTGTTAATTAGATGGGGTTAGTTGCCCTCAAAATCATCTTTGTGGCATTTCTGTGGATGTAAATTAATTTGAAGACATAGTGAGATTTGTTCAGCGCTTCATTGAATTTTCTATGCCTGAAGCATCAATAGGTGTATTTATAGTAAAGCTATTGAACAATTTTGTTGGGGTTTTTTTTCAATTATTGTTCCCATGGATCCCAACTGGAATGTTCCTCCTGTGTCTCACACACAACATCTGAATGTCCCAGGGGCTCACATATTTTCAAAGGGGACCCAGCAGCTGCTGTGTCCTGCATTTACTGCTCAGGATAAATATTGTCCTTTTTCTGGCAGCTTTTGCTACAAAAGTGTGATGATGTCTATTATGGTTGCTGTTATTTTTGTATTTGTTATTTTATAGCTTCACAAGTTAATAAATATTAGGTGGGGACTCAGTGTCTGAGTGTCACTTAGAACACCAGGCTCTGAAATTGCCTCCTGTGAAACTCCAGTAATGTCTTTGAATGGCTGTGGGTTAAATGACTGACTCAAATGTTTCCTTGTGCTGAAGGGAGCAGTGCTGCTAAGAGAGCTTGCAGTTTGCAGGACACTTTTGAAATGAGCGCCAGCAAAACACAGTGGTTGCATTTAAAATTATTTATTGATGGAGATGTAAGTGAAAGAGTGATATTTGGAGCAAGAATTGTTTTCAGGTAGAAATAGCCTGTTTTCCCCTCAAGCTCATTTCTGAATTTCAACAGAAAAGACACTCGTAAACCTCTAAAAGTGTCTGAGGCTGAACTGCCAGTGAACAGCAGTGCAGATGTGGCAGCCTGCTTGCAAAGCTGCTGCAGAGGGCAAGTCTTTAGCTCATCACTTCTGGAGAGGAAATGATCTACAAGATCATCTGACTCTTTATATTGTCTTTACCTTGACCACAGATCAACTCTTCATTCTAAAAATGCTTCTGATGCCACTCTTGGAGAGACAGTTCAGTAAATTTGTTCTGCAGAAAAGAAACTTTATAGTGAAAATATTGCTGTCATTGTCATGGACACGTTCAGTCTTTAAAACCCACATGGCATCCTGCAGTCCTCAATTAACAAACAATAAAAACTAAATTCAATACCCATGCAAGCTATCATCATGCAAGGAGCTTTTGTAAATGTATGGTCTTACAGCAGTTAGAAGTGCCACCTTCTGTACGGGCTGCAGATATATTTGTTACATTAAATAATAACTGTGTGTAATTGAACACACTTAATGATAACTGCCTGCCTGCTACAGAATGTTTGCTGAATCCTACTGGCCTGTTGTGGCTGAGATCATGGTTCATAAATCTGATTGTAATCCCAAATTAAACTTAAACATACTTGTTGTGCAATAACAGCAAAGTAGGGGAATGAAACACGGCCTCCTCCCCAGTGTAGCTTTGAGAGCTTGGAAAATTACAGCTCTGTTGGTCAGAGTGGTTACGTGGGAAGTTATTCCACTGGAATAATGGTGTTAATGCCACGTCCCGTGTAACAGTCTGCTCTTGTGGTCTTTTGAAACACAAAGCTGAATCCTGTGACAAAAATTGTAGAGGTGTTCTCTGCTGCAGCCCAGATTTTTTGTTCTGTATGCCTGAATGAAAATTACTAATGCAGAAATCTCTTATTTGCAGAAATAAACAAGTCACTCATACTCTGGGTGGCTTTATTTTGTTTTGTTATTTATTCTCACTTGCCCAATACCACAACTTATAACCTCTAACTCTCTAAAAAAATTGCTTTTATGGCTTACTTTGGTGGAGGTTTTTATGTTCAGAGCCCTTTCCACTCTTGAAAGAAATGAAATTTCGTTCAGTGTTTTTTGTCTTGAAGCATGAATTGTTTAGCATTATGGCTTGGCTGCATTTGAGTCATATTTCTGTGAAATGGTTTTACTCTGCCACACGTTCAGGGGGCAAAGAGCAGCGTAAGGAAATGGTGTTTTGAGTGCTACACCATGGGAAGATCCTTAGGTTTTACAGAAGAAAGTGCTTTTTGGACTTAGAGCTTAAATCAAGTAAATTCTGGCATTACCAATCATCAGTGGGCTACTTCTCCAGATGAGGACAATCAGCACTTGTTAGCAGCTGTGCACACCCCCTGAAATCTGGAAATGATTCCATTTCCAGCATGCTTTGACCAACAGGTTGTATACCTGTTGAAATCAAATAAAAATAAGTGTAGCAAAATCTGTCTAAAACAGGGTGCACGGACTCACTCTGTCTGCTAGTAAAATTAAATTATTAATGGTTTAATTTCTCTTTTTTCTTTTTTTCCTTTCCACAGGATTTGAGGTTCCAATTAAATCCGTGTTTGGACCATTGCTTTGCCTGCCAGTATTTAATCTTCTCTGAGAGCCTCATCACTTATCTAAAACAAGAGGAGAACGAGGTAAGGAGAAAAAGTAATGAAATGCAGCATAGCACATCTGTCAAAGGAACGGAGAGTAGCTTTAAAAAAAATCCAGGATCAATGACGTTAAAAGATTATTTGCTGAGCACTAGATGTGTTCATGTTGGGCATGTTAATTGTAAAGAATCTGCAAGTTCCATTTTGTGCTTGCTGCGATGAGGGTTTGGCTGTTGGTGTTTGATTTAGTGTTGATGTGGCCACGAGACACAAGTGACTGATAGGGACACTTGCTGAGTGTACTCTGTGCTACTGAGTGTTCTGAAAGGTTCTCTGACGTCTTAATGCTGAACTGCTGAAGATAATTAACATTTCTGGAGTTGTTTAAAATGCGCTTTTGGGTCAGTCCTGGTTTATGTTCTTCAAATGTGCACAATGCAGTACTGGGTTCTGGATTAAAAGCCTTAAGCTGTTTCAGCACTTGGAGCTGTCCTACCTGTGGTTGTTGATAATAGATCTGTCCAAAATACCTGGAGCTGACTTTTGCTGTGTCACTTAGGATTGCAGTAACATCCAGCAAGGCAGGCATAACTAGAGGTGACAGAGAGGAGTACTAAAGTGATTTAGCCCTGACAGGCTAAGGATGTGAGGCAGATGTGGTCTGAGGAATACAAACCTTTCCTGAGCTGCAGAAGCCCAGCCTGCAGTGGCCACCCCTGCAGCCACTGCTGGCGTGCACAAGACACAATTTTGGGAGCTCAGTTCTTTTTTTTTTCCTTTTTTGTCCACTCATTTTTCCTGCCTTCTCAGATGCCTTACCGGGGCCAAGTTCAAACTAATATTAGCTGGTGCAGAGCAGGCTCAGTGGCTCCTTAATATGCTTTTCACCTCAGGGTCCTCATATGAAAACCAGCAGGTTGGAAAGTTTGTTGGCCTCTCACCTTTTCAACATAAAATATCGTGTACTGCATTTGGGAGTGTTAACCACACGTCTCCTCTAGGGCCTCTCTCAAGGATGCTATTTATAGTTTTGCTTCTCAGGCTGTGTAAAGGGTGTTATTAAGTAGCTGAGAACAAAATGTTTAATCATCAGAGCATGGAAAGCCACAGGCCAGGCAGAAAATTGCCGGTGGTGTTTGTGAGCAGTGAGCAAAGCTGGTTTCAGCAGCAGGTGTGTTTGTGAGGCACTTGTGCTGCCCAGGAGAGCTGTGCCTCCTCTTCCAGAGCTGGGGGTGGAAACACCTCACTGGCAGAAGCATTCCTGAAGTAATTCCCAGAATTTCTGTACGTTCACATGTCTAGGGTGGTGGCTTTGCTGTGGAAATCCTTTAGCTTTGCCAAGTGATTTCCATTAACAACATCCATTTTTCCAATGGTAACACCTTCTGAATCCTGTCTGGCTGTAACTGTGTCTTGCAGCACAGTTCTCTCCTGGGCTGCCCATCTCCTGCCTGCTAAAATTTCTCATTGTGTTGGTCTCTGAGGCTGAAAAAGATGATGAAACAACAAACATTTGTATAATTTAATAAAAATAACTCCCTAGCATTGCTTATGGAAGCAAGATGGGTTGTAGAGAATAAGTGTATATCTTGTATTCTTGTCTATTGTATAAATATAATTTATATATACACAATGCATATACATGTATATATGTAATGTATATATATATAATTCTTGTACAGAATCAGTTGCCAACACGGTCCATCTTCAAAAAAATTAATTCAGCTTTATTTTAACTACTCTTAATGGGTTTGAATAGAAAGCACACTTAATTTGTCTGTAGCTTTTTAACCTTCTTACAGTTCCTCATAATTGCATTTCAAAGCTCTTTTTTCAGTAGATAAACATCTCAATTTTTTTTTTAAAGATTCTCTTATATTTTCTTGTTAAAAAAAACCTTAACTTTTTTACCTTCCAAACCTTCCTGCTTCTTCCAAACATTGCTGGTGAGGCACATTAACAATTTTAAACAGATAATCTTAGTAATTATTAGCTTCTTATAAACATAATTATCTTATGATTAGTGCAGATGACATTAAAAAAAACCACCCTTACACTGCAGTGGTGCCTAAAATGAGTTATGTGCTAACTACGTGTGCAGTTTAATTGGGACCCCTGCTGATACTGACAACAGTTGGTTTTCTTGTGGTTTGAAACCCAATCAAGACTTAAATGCTTCCAGTGTTATATCTGGGATGTCTGAGTGTCTGTATGCCCCAGTAATTTTTAACTCTTTCACTGACAGAAGGGATTTGTTAGCCCAGTGACTGATAATTCACATGAAGATGGAATTTTGGGACAAATTTGTAATGTACATTCTAGTGAAAATACGTGGCTTTGCAGCCAAAAAAAAGGACATTGAAAAAGCCCTGACTGAGGGAAGGCCCCTTTGTGAGCGTCTCTGGGAGGTTCCAGAGCAGGAAGAAACCCAATTCATGTGCCAAGTCTGGGGGGGAGGCATTTTAATCAGAACCTGCCCCTTTCCAGCGAGGGAGGGTGCACAGTGAAAATGTGTGAATGCAGGGAATGTCCAGGGCTCTGCTCAGGGGGGCAGAGTGAATGTCTCCCTCTCTCTGGTACATGCAGCCTGGTACATGTGTCATACATACATCCTGCCTGCCTGGAACCTGCTGATAGCTGATGGTAAAACCAGTCCTGCAGCAAGAGGAGCATCATTTCTGAGTTTAAAACCAAACCCCATTATCACACACGTGGTTGGCTGGGCTCGTGTTTATGGTTTATATTTGCAGTTTTATCTGTAAACACGGGAAAATATCTGTTCTGCTCGTGGGGCAGCTGATTGTGCTTATTGAAGGGTGATGAATCTTCTGCTGTGGATGAGAGAATGTGATTTATGTGTGTTCTTAAGTGTGCTAGGTGAGATAAACCACACCTAATGCTGTGATTTTATAAATTCCTGTACAAGCAGGGAAGTTCCTAAGCACATGGAATATCTGCCAACATGTGGCTCCTCAGCTGCAAAGCCTTGGTGGGGTTTCAGGCCTTCAAGGTGAGACGTGTTACCTGAACTGTTTGTGCAATAAATCCTTGGGGTGTTCACACTTCCAAGACATATCTGGGTTTTTATGCCATAAAAGATGAAGCAGGCTCTGCAGTTTCTATTCCAGATGGAGCACCATCTAAAATGCTTGAGATTACCTCTGTGCAGTGGATGGTTTGCTCTGAGGATCTTAAACATTCATTTCTACTGCTTCTCCCATCAGAGATTCTCTCTCTGTTAGTAATTGCCATAGAGAACTGCTGGGAACCTCCAGGCAATCCAGGAAAAATGCTTGGCAACAACACTGTCCTTTTCACTTTTATTAAAGGTTGTGAGAGCAATTTACAAACATTAATAACACATTACAGTAACCTCCCGAATCTCTGTGAGCATTCAGTTCTAGAAAATTTAACCTCAGGTAAAAATAAGTAACAGCTTTGCTGTGAGAGTGGAAATTAGTTACTCCCTTGCTGGCCTCCCCCTTTGTGGGCCCTCTTGGACATCCATGGAGTTTAGTTTCAAAAATGCTCATGGCTCACAGGTTCCAGTCTCTGCACTCTCCTTTTTGAAGCTAATCTTTGATTATTCCATCAGAGCTCTGGTCTGCCTTGAGCTTTTTAATAGCTGCACCTAAATTTTGAAAGAATCTGAAGAATGAGAGGGAAACAGAAACACTCACAACATTTCCTGACAGCATTGTTCACCCTGCTGATGTACAGAAACTCCCTTGGAATGACCATGTTCAATGTTCAATCAGTTTTACACTGTTTAAAGTTTAGACCCAATTGCAAATTAGCAATGAGGAGGAATAGCCAGCAGCTCAAATGTCAAACAGCAAAGCCTTCTCTGAACTTTGACAGGCATTTTATTACTTTTTTTCTTTGTCTAAATAAAAAATATATATTAAAATTACACGGGAGCAAGGGACAGGACTTGCTCCAGGGGCTGGGATGGAAGGGAGATGTGTGTTCTTAGGGAGTTTGTGCAAAGACCCATTTCCTGGCAAAGAGCAGGTTCTGGGTGAGCCACTGTCCTTCCATGCTCCCTGCAGGTGGCATTCCAGCCCATGCATAGGCTGTCATCCCACACAGTCTGGATGGACATTCCCAAAGTCATCTGGAAATAGAAGTACAGACAGAGATCAGGGGAAAGATTGAATTATGATTATTGTTATTATTCAGTGATCCCATCTTTATAAATTATCTAGTATCCATAACACTTTAAACCAGGATTTATTTGCTTTAATAATTCATGGAAAGTTCATAGCAGGTAATTTATTAATAATACAGTGTCATCAGTATGGATTATGCCCAATTCCTATTTCTATTCTATTGAACCTACTGATCTATTTTATGGCAGCAGCAAGCAGCTCAGCTTTAAACAGTGAAAGGAAGCCTATTACCTTGTTTTCAAAATAAAATATGGAGATATCTGTGGAATAGAAGGCTTCTGTTTGAGGTGAGGAACAGCTACCAACAGAAGGACTCACACATTTCTGTTTAGATGATTGCTAAAGGTCACTATGCAGGAAAACACTGAAATATGTAGGCACTCAGCTTTGAGTCACACCACTAAAATCAATGGAATGACTTTTATACTTATTGGTGTAATTATCCTATTGAGACATTTACTAAAGTGTTCTGCTGATTGAGAGCCAAAACACACAGGCACACTGCAAAGGCAAAGCCTGTCACATTTGAAAAGTACAGTTTGCAGTGTTGCCCAAATTCTTTACTCTTCCATTGCTAATTTCAGCTCTTTCTTCTACTCTTACTACATAAATTATTGTCCCCATGTAGGTGCTGGTTTGAAGGTGGTGGTTTTGTAGCAGTGCATGGGAGTTCCTTGTTTGGGCAGTGCTCAGGCTTCACCTGGTACAAATCTTTCAGTGGCATCATGAGATAACCAGTACAGCTGAGGTGCAACAGGGCTTTATGATTGTTCTTCAAATCAATACATTTTCACTTTCAGAAAAACCAGAATATCTCAGTAAATGTAGAAAAGGCTTATGGGATCATAATAATTGATTGATTTAGACTCTGCCTTGTTTTCTTTGCTTCTGAGCATTGCTTGCATGTAAATGTTGGTCATTACCCTAAAATGTGTGTGTTGTACCCCTTGGAGCTTCCCCTTACCTAGTGATGACAAGGTTTTCCTGCCTGGTGTGTTACTGAATTAACATTATTCAAATATGGGGGGGTGTGCACGTTTCAGGGTTCAGGAGTGTGCAAAGTATTTGGTTTATAGAAAGGATGTGCTGACTTAAAACACAAAAGCAGGGCTTTGTAGAGGAACCACCTGCACCCTCCTCACTTCAACACAGAGCACAAACCCTAAAAACAGCAGCATGAAACATGGAAGGGATTTCCAGAAACATATCCTGTGAAATGTCTGCTCTCACACACCTGCACACTGGGGGGAGAGGAGGGAGAAATCCCTTCTCAAACCCTTCAAACCTTCCTGATCTCAGACATTTGTCTTTTATTCTTTTCCCTCCCCAATTCCCAGCCAGTGGACAAGGACACGCTGTATTGCTGCTTTCTCTGTGATTCATTCCTTATAAAACAATCTGTTCTTTTAGTGGCACTTGTTATTAATCAGGGGTTTTTTCCTTTCATTAGGGCCCTTGTTGGCTCAATCACTTCAGCATATGTAATCACTAACTTTTTCCATTACACTGGTGAATAGGTGCTCTTCCATGTCTGTCAGAGGGATGCTGCTACATTTAGTATGATGCTTTGCAATTTCAGTGAGAACATTAATGCTTGAAGTGTGATTGCTTTTTTTTTTCCTTTGAGAGAAAAAAAAAAAATAAAACAACCAAAACCCATGTAACATGTTCCCCTTAGAGAGAAAAGAGAGAAGAATGATGGAAATTTCCAAACTCAATTTATTTTTGTATCATTAAAATGTTGCAAAGTACCAAGGAATACTCTTAGTGAATCAATCATTTCATAATGTATCTGCAGAGGCTTGCCTAGCCTAAAGAGAAAGCTGAAAAGGCTGAAGTATCAATTTTGTACAATAGTCCCTGTATTTGCAGAACATAGCACAAAAATCCTCACTGTTGCGAATGAAATGGAGGAGGGAGGGTGTGTGTATGTAAAACCTTTATTGACATGGTTTTCTGTGCAAAAATGGTCCAGTTTCTGTGTGGAACAAAGAGAAAGACAAAGGAGATGTAATGCATCACTGAGTAGCTATTTATGACTTATTTTAATGCAAAAAGGCAATTGCTTGGATAATATGAAAAAGAAATGTGAGAAATATTAAAAAAATGAATCAGATTTTTCATGGAAATGATGCCTGTTTTCCAACAGTTGGAAATTGTTGTGACAGGCTTTGAACCCAAGGTTTTGCTTTCACTCAGGGCCACTTTGGCCTGTACATATCTGCACAGTGTCAGGTTTAACTGCCAGTGGAATCCAGGCTGAAAGTCAGTTTTAAGGAGTCCTGGTCTAACACCCAAGTGATGCAGTGCACGGATCTGGTGGGAGGAGAAGAGGGAGCAGCAAGGAGCTTATGGGATGTGGCCACAAATTGCTGAGTTCTTTACCTGCCTGTGGTGCTCTAACTGTGAAATCTGAGCAAAGCTGTCTCTTCTGCATCATTGTTCCTTTTTTCCACTCAGTTGTTATCACCCTTTAAACGAAGGTTTGTCAATAACATGTTTTAAATAAAAGTGAGAATAGATGGATTGGATTGGATAAGGTTTGTAAGAAAGTGGCTGTAACCAACAGCTCCAGGTTTAAAATCAATTAGGTGATTTAAGGTGCAGAACCTCTCAGGTTCTGCACTGCAGTGGTTGTTCACTGAAGCAGGGAGTTCCTTCCTGAGGAATTTGTTTCCTCATGCATGATGAAACCCTTCTGGAATTGCAGAGCAGAAGTTTCACTGTGTGGGATCCTGTTTCAGGGCTCAGCTGGAAGCCTTTAGTGTCACGTCAGAGGGTCACTCTGTGCCTTCTCAGCAATACTTGTCAAAGGTGCTGCCCCCAAAGGAACACGTTTTCTCAGTCAAGAGCTGTGGGGAAAGTTCATCTGCAGGGGCAAGTCAGGCAAATGAAAGGGCTGGCTCTGTTTAGAATATTCCAGTCTTTCCCAAAGGAATGCATTTTTGCACCATTAATCCAATTATACCAGTCTCCATAAACTTTGTTCTTTCATGTGGGATGCTGAATTTTGCTTCTTTTAGAAAACCACCTGTAGATTTCTTCATGATTTCTGGTACTATGTGAACACAATGTGATCACAACTGGAGAGAAAATTCCCAATTAAATAGCACTGACATGTGGTATCATTATTAAGCTACATCCAATTATAATGGTCATGGGCAGTAGGTGGATGTGCTGCAGTTGTTCTAAGGCATTACAAATAATGCAAATCCTGTGTACCTGCTGCTGCAACTGGCCTGTGTTGTACCTTGGTGTGCATGTGCAGGCACTGCCTGGACTCCCCTCTCTGTTGCTTTACAAATCCACAGCATTTGGTCACAGCTGATTCCAGCCAGTTTCCAAGTATTGCTTTGTCCTTTTCTTGTGTGCCACGTTCCAAACAACCTCCTGTGCCACTGGAGGTTTACTCTTGGGCCCAGTTTTAGCTCTTGGAATGCTGACAAATCTGTGGTTATAAGAAAAAACGAAATTGTTTAATATTGTTATACACGTAAACGTGTTTTCCCTTTCTTGTGAAATGTGTCCTGTTCTGTGAGGCTCTGGCACAGCCCAGGAGTTCAGCAGCTTGGGCTGAGCCAATGCTCAGTTTTGCTGCTCTCCAGAGGTCTGGACAGGACAGGCACTGCAGAGAAGCATCCCTGCTCCCTCCATGTGCCAGCAGCCACTTGGCTTTTGCCTGGGGGTGTTGGAGGCTTCTAATGGGGAAGAAATACAAGCACACTGATGTGTGATTTGCATCCTTCCTAAATTCATTGCCTTTCTTAAAATACTTAGCTGGATTTAGTGCTCAGATTAAAAATGCTATTTCAGTAATTGCTTAAAGGCCAACTGGTGAGGCACTAAACAAAAGCTATCATGTTTGCAGAGCAAAAAGCATTTTCTGTAACAGCTTCCTGCTCTTTGTTGATGTGGTGGGGAATGGGAAGGCTTTGAAACCTACTCTGTGAATCATTCCCAGCATTTCATGTTGCTGAAATGTGAATATTACTTTTGAGTGTGTAACTATACTATTAGAGCCTTCTGTGATTTAGAGAGATCTTTCAGAATACTAAGAAGTCATTATTCTCTCTCTCCCAGTGTATTAGTGCAGAGCAGTGCTCACAGTGGCTCTGTGGTGGCAGGGTTGATTGGTTCTCAGTGGCATTGTGTGATTTACAGGGGGAAAGAGGCTCTTGCTGGGATTTCTGCTCCCTCCTGGAACATCACTTCTCCAGCCAGCCACTGGTGCTGCACTGGGTTCATCCTCCCTGTGTGAGCAGGCAGGGATCCTCACATGCTGCTGGGATGGTCACAACACAGAGTGACACCACAAAAGTTCAGGAGGTTCTTTGTTATGGCCTCATGCTGTCTTTTATACAGTTTTTACAAACCTCCAGGGCAACTTCCAATTGGTTAACAGCTTTCTTAATTATTCTGTTGGTCAATAAAAGACATTCTACTTGTCCATCAAATCCATCCATTCCCAGATTGTTTACATATTTTCTTTACTGGTTCTGGTGGCACAAATCCCTTGTTACTGCAGGTGCACTTGTTTCTCACCCTCAGAACGGATTGGTGTGTAGAAGGAACTTCTCACTCTCAAAGCAGCTTCAGTGGGAACTCACAGATTATTTGTTGGCTGCACTGAGGGGAAATGCCAGGCCAGCTTTTCACCCTGTTCTTCCCAAGCAGCAGGAGTGACCCCAGGGACACCCCAGCCTCCTGCAGCTGGAGAAGCTCCAACCTCAGCAGGTCTGGCCCTGTTTGGTCTCCCCACTTTCCCTCTGTGCCCCTTGCAGGTGCTCCTGGAGCTCCACATTCACACGATGGGGCTGGGGTCACTCTGTCTCCTAAAAACAGGATGTCCAGTGCACTCTGTGCCTCCTCATGAATTACACACTGGGGATGCTCTGGGGTGAGTGTTCCTGACACAGCTGCAGCCAGTGGGAGCTCTCTGGAAGCTTTGCTGCTGTGGTTCTGCAGCCAGGGATGAATGGAGAGGTGTTGCAGAGGGGATGTTTACACACAGCTCCTTGCAATACTGCTGCCAGGGGCTGTTTATTGAACTTTAAATACACGTGTAGCAGCTGTCAGCAGCTGTGGCTGAAATGGCAAGGCAGAGCAAGTCAAGATTTATACAAAAACACAGGCTTTCATTAAGTTTCAAACCATTTTTCTAAAATGAGTGAAGCTGTATTTTCACCTGGTTTTATCAGACTGGTGTCCATTAAAAACCCACCACTGTTAATTTGACTGCCAAACTGACAGCAACAACAACCAAAGCCCCGGTCAATACATCTTTAAATTGCTTTGGTTATGTCAGAGATACAGGGAATTTTCTCTTTAGTAGCAGGTATAGAGTGCTGTGTTTTGGATTTAATGTTGTTGGTAATACACTGATGTTGTGCTTGCTGCTAAGTCCAGGATTTTTCGTGTCTGGTGCTCTGTCCATGCAGAAGTGCACAGGAAGATGGGAGGGAGCATGGCCAGGAGAGCTGACCCAAACTGGCCAAATGCTCGAGGTCTGAGTGAGAGTTACGTGGTAAAAATGATTCGAACAAACAATTGGTGAAATTGGTGGTGCCCATTTATATTGTGACTCTCTAACAATTGAGTAATATCTAGTTTATTTTCCCCAGGCTATCGTATCTATTTTATGAATGCCCTTGTACTTCATAAATCATTTTCAAGAGCAAAAGGGAGAAAAATGAAAAATCCATTTTCCTTCAACCCCTTGGGTCTTTATTTAATTTTTAATGAAATAGAGAGGATACTTCATCAATGGCAGCAATGGAGTAATGGCTTTAAACTGAAAGAGAGTAGGTTTGGACTAGATTTTAGGGAGAAATTCTTCTCTGTGAGGATGGTGAGGCCCTGGCACAGGTTGCCAGAGAAGTTATGGATGCAGTGGTGCCGGGAGGGTGGTGATGATATCATCTGGTGTTTTACCTGAAAGATTAATCAACCTTAGAGTGTGTGCCTTATTTCCAGGTGAAAATTTTCCATCCTGAGTTCCTTTCTAGGTTATGTTTTACTCCCTTCAGTTTTATTGGTTTTGCTTAGATGGAGACTTAAATGCCTTGGTGAGCTCTTAGTCCTTTCCTTCATCCATGGCCATGGTTTGCTGTTTTCCTAATTATCAAATTATTCATTTGTTTTCTTAAATGTGATTGAGGAGCAGGTGCAGTGATTGGGTGCCTGCCTTGCCCTGTTTCATGCAGTAAAATGAGGAGAAGTGCTGTGTTTTTTTGGTAGAAGGTAGGAAATGTTGCTGTGCAGTTTTAGCAGGAAAGCAGCTCATGCCATGGAGTCGTCACGTTCCTGTTCTACTTGCAGTGACCTTGGTCTGCTGTCAAAAATCCACAATGCTTCTTCCTTCCCTGGGAAATCTCCCAGTTCACGTAGTAGTTTTATATGTGGAAGAAGAAAAATCTCTCATTCTCACACTAATGGAACTTGCTTTAGGAAATATTTCTGCTGCAGCCATTATTAACTCGATGTTGAGTGCATCATTTGGATTGCAAGCACCCAGTAGAGGTGTCTCATAGCTCCTTCAGAAAGCTGGTGAGGAATCTGGATCATCCCAGTGCATTAGGCTCAATCACCTTTCTCTCTTATGGCACTTGAAAGGTCTGTTTAAAGAGTAAGAATTAGAGCTTGATTTACATTAATGATCAACATGTAATTCAGCCAAGATTAATGCTTATCTTTAGCCCTGTGCTATCATTCTGAATTATTTCAGCAGGTATTTGCATACTGCCTGCATTGTAAAATATAAAAATATTCTTTATGGAGCAAAGGTGAAATTGCAGCTGTTCCATTATCAAAGCACAGATTTACTTCTTGCTGCTGCCCTGCCACAATTGGCACTAGCACACCTGACTTGTTCCTTTCTGTTGATATTGCTGGAACCTGTTGCTGACCATTTATTTCCTTCTCCAAATGTGCTTTCCCTAACTTGCTGTCTGGTATTATCATGCCACTGGTGCCAGCTGCATGCAGAAGTTGCACATTCAGTTCCTGATGCATTTATGGCACGCAGAGCAGCCCGTGAAAATAAAACTCCATTTCATCAGCTCCCAAGGAGCCTCTGAAAGCTTCACCCAGTCTTTAGAGCTCCATCTCTGTTGTGCATTGCCAGCAGAATGACTCTGTAGCAAACCTAAACGTTCCTTAGAGCCATTAGCAGCTGAACCTCTGCTAATAGTCAGTGTTTTCCTCTGATGCTCTGTGATTAGTTGTTTTGCTGCCTTGGATGGCAGTTCTGCTAAATTTTTATTGCTTCCTGTGCTTATGGCTCATTTATTGTTTTTCATCTGTTTGCTTACTGAATAGATTTATTACCTTTGCATAAAATAATTCTCTTGAGATCACTACTTATTTCCATAGAGGATTCTTCAGTTTTAAATTATTCTGCAGGTTTTGGTTTCTATTACTTATTTACAGAAGAATTTTGCTAGTAATCTGCATGGATCCTGAAAAAAAATAATAATTAGACAAAACTCAGTAAGGAAAAAACCAAATTATAAAATAAGTTATCACATTTAGACCTTTGCCTTCAAAGGAAATTTCTCTGAATGGCAATTTCCATCCCAGATTAGAAATTCTGGTGTGGCTGTGCATTTTCAGAGGAGCCCTGAGTGCTCAGTGTTTTGGGGAGTTCAGATCACATCTCTGTCCCTAGACACACGATCAGATTTTAAACAAATAATTAAGCCCTGCAGAGCTGCAGCTCATTCTCAGAGTGGTGAGATGTGCTCTGAAGCTGCTGACAGGTTATCAGCACACAGCAAACAGCCATTTTGCACAATGAAACAAAAAAAAAGTCTCTCCAAATTGTGTCTTGCAGCAGCAGTGAAACCATTCTGGAATGCTTTCACTGTGCAGTCTGACCATTTCCTCTGAGATGCTGAAATTGGGTTAATTATTTAATAAGAGTAATTTCTACAGAGCACTCCAAAATTCAGACTGGCCTTTTATAACTTACTATTATAACTATTATAATGTTAAGGGTAGATACCACAGACTTCTGCATGGTTTATCTACAAAACCTTGAGCTGCAAATAAACCTGTTGTCACCTGAAATTCATGGAACCCTTAATATTAACATTAGGAGTAGTTTAACATGTTGGAAAACAGATGAGAAAGCATTCCCTAGCAACGATGCAGATGCTGAATTAAATGAACAATTGGATACCAGTCTTGTCACAGATATCACATTTCTCTGTATCACTGAACAGCAGCTAATTAAAAAGTTCATTTAGACAGAGGAATTATTTTTATGAATTTGGAAATATGCTTTAAGCAAACACAAAGGAAAAGTAATAAAGCTTAATTTACTTGTGAACACTCTACCCCATCTGCTGTCTACCTCTATTTCAGCACCATTGTAGCATTCCTCTGTTCAAAATACATTCAGCTCATTGATAGGTAACTAAATTCTCACCTTCCCTAGAACATGAACATGAGAAACAAGTTCAAATGGTGATGAAGTAATTCATTTTATTTGCTTTCCAAAGAACATTATGTAATGAGACAGCGCTCACACATGTTTCTTTTGTTTGGGGATTTTGACTTAAAGGAGCTTCTCATATTTGTATTGCTGCATGAAGTAACTGCCCATTCCTGTGGACAAGTGATTTCCTTAGATAATGGATCTCCTCTCTTTTCCAGCTGGAGGAATAGGAACAGAGCAGAACAATGCTTGTTCTCCTCTACATCTACCAAAACACCTGCAGTCCTGTGAAATTCTCTTGAGAACATTCTTAAAGGGTGCACGCAGGGTGACTGCCAACCACAGAGCAGGCAGAGTGGTGCCAGTCATTGCATTTGATTTGATTCTTTTTCAGTTCTTACTCTTCCAATTTCCAGAAAAGCAGGTAGATCCAACTAGCTAGTGGGTTTTTTCCCTTCATGTGTGTCTGCTTAAAAGCTTATTTTCAAGTAAAAAGGGTGATGGTTAGATTGAAAGGAGGACATTATGATAAGCTGATATCCTGCTCTTTGTAAAGTAGTAATTCACTAGTGAAACTAAGTGAGGAGTGATACACTCCAGGGTTCCTTTGGGGAATTTTCTTCCACCCCCAGTCCCCAAACCACAATAATCCATCATGTAGGATGAATCCTTCCTTCCCAGCTGGGCTGGGAGATGTTTGCAGTCCTGAGCAGAAGTCAGGAAGTGGGGATTGGATCCCCCTCCTGCAGCACATTGCCCCAAGCAGGCTGCTGCTGTCAGTGGCCAGAAAATCAAGTTATTCCTGCAGTGCCCTGCCCCTTGCCAGGGCAGCCCCAGCCTGTGCAGGCAGAGGATGCTGATGCCCCAAGCCATGGTGCAGTGGTTCCTCAGAGCTCTCTCCTTGCTCTGCTTGGCTTCCTTTTCCTCCCAAACCAGCCCGTGTGCTGCACCCACAGCAGCACCACTCCAGCTTCCTGTGAAGCTTAGGGTGCTTGCAGTTAATGTGGGAAAAAGCAAAAGCTTGTGCTGAGCTCATTGCTGATCCTGCCCTGCTCTCCTGCCTGACTTCTGTCACTGCCACCAAAGGAAAACCCTCCCTGAGCAGGGCTGGCCCTGACCTGAGCCTGCCTCTCACAGGAATTACTGGCTGAACTCACTTTCATGGGAGGTGTTCACAGATGTATGACTATGAAAGCAGAACCAAATCATTTACTGCGAAGAATTTAGGGTTTTATTTGGTGGGAGGGGAGAGGACATTTTTTTTTATCAGCTCTTTGTTCTCCTGGAGCTGTACAGGACATGGCTTTGCTGGGGGGAGATCATTTGTGGCACTGAGGACATTTGTACCTTTGAGCTGAACAGATTATTTTTGATTTGCTTATATGGAACTAACTCATTATATGGCCTTTTACAATGTTTTAAATTCCGAGTTACCTTGGGAATGCAGAACTTGTTTTCTTAACATTCTTCAAATTCACTGTTGCAGATATTAATTTCAAAAATATATTCAAGCAGATTCTTTTGAACCATCCATGTCCCAGTTTTTGTCCACTAAACATCATGAATAATAGTAAACCTATAATCTTCTTGTCACATTTCAGTTTTAAAATCATCCTTAAGTCTCTCCAAATGTATAGTCATTTTCTACTTGAATTAAAAAAAAAAGGCAAAAAACAAACAAACAAAAAAAAATCCCACCACAAAGAAAGAAGTCCAAACCCAAATCCTTGTTGTTTTCTAACCATTTCTTATCCCTTGAGCTTCCACCTGGCTGGTTTCACACTATTTCACATTTTCTGATAAAGATGAAACATTTAAGAAACAACTTGATCCGTGCAGGAATACTTCTTTCAAATTTTCATCTGCTAGAGTCAAAAAGTAGAGAATCCAGAGAGCATCTTTCCCTCCTCCCCATGAGCTGCCTGTGGATTTTCTGTCTCTCCTGGTGTCCTGGGGGCAGTGAGGTGGTGAGGGGAGGCACGGGAAGGCACTTCTGGCTGTGGGGGGATGGAGGGAGTTTGACAACGTCCCCAGGCAGAGGTGCAGCTCAGAGGGGTGGGAAGGCAGGGATCGCCCCTCTGGCTTTCACCTCCCCTTTGGTGGAGCTGAGCGCTGCAGAACGTCTGTTCCGAGGAGGATGGAGCCAGAAGAGTTTGTTCATACACGGCAGAGGGTTCCTTGGGAGAACAAGGGGAAGAAAGGGAGCTTTGAGGAATGCTTCTCCTGTGCCCAGAGGCTCTGTGTTTGAAGTAGCAGAGCTACATGCAAAATCAAAATGACTACAACCCGCACCAATGTAAACAGTTCTCTCCTCGCTGCTTCCTGGGATTATCCTGCCTTTTATGATGGTTTGATTCATTTTGGGGTTGTGCATCAGGCTGGCATTTCAGATTTTGTTTCCTTTTTTGTTCTCTTCTGATTTCTCCTTCTTTCAGTTTCTTTCTCTAATCTCCAGCAATGCTTAGATCTGTATCAAAGTCCAAGGAACAATGAATTAACACCAAAAGCAGAACTCCTGTGGTGAATGCCCAGGGAGGGTTTGCAGGTGGACATGCCAAGGAAGGTTTTCCCAGGTTGTGCCTGCCCCGTGCTCTGAGCCAGGACAGCTCTTGTTAAATGCTCCTCGTAGCAGAGGAATAATAACTGAATTATTGAAAATAAATGAAGTGAGCATCTGCTCTAAGATTTGGAGGCCATTATTACCAAATGTTGCTACATTTTAGGAGCCAAGTTTTGAAAACCATTAATGCATACTTCTTACAGGCTTAGTAGCACTCCTGGAGTTTATAGGGAGCAAAAGTTTTATTAATGCAAGAATTGCATGTTACTGAATTACCAGGGGAAAAGACTTGAAGGCAAAAAGATCTACACATCTACAGTAGATAATGAAATAGTGCAGAAGTTTGTATGAGTGCCCAGAAGACTCACAGGCACTTATAATCACTCTTTTTTATAAATTTTAGTTGGTTATCTTTTCTAGTTTAGTTTTTTTTATGAATTTTTATTTTAGCTGTGAGAGCCCCTTGTTACCTGTGGTTCTGAGTGGTACTCAGGGCAGGGCACAGCTGGCTCTGTGAACCTCGTAGAGACATTTTGGATAACTCCAAGGAAAGAGCTTCAGCAAGTCCTCTGGACCCTTGTTCATATCTGGCCACCTTCACTGTAAATGGATTTATTTCTTACAGTCCCAGTGGCACACTCCAGTGTGCTGCCTGTGGCTGCACAGGGCTCTCCCCTGGGTCTCCTTCCTCCAGGCTCCAGCTGTCCCCTGGCTGCTTCCACATCATTTCACTTCTTTTTGATAAGGATGAAATGGTTAAGAAACAACTTAGATCCGTGTAGAAATATTTCTTCTCTGAAATTTTCATCTGCTAGAGCGAAAAAATTGCAGTACTTCCTGTAGAGAGTCAAGAGAGCATTGAGCTCTTTCCCTCCTACCCGTGAGCTGCCTGTGGATTTTGTGTCTCTCCTGATTTCACAGCGGGACTGAGATGTGAGGAGGGTGTGACTGACCCTCTCCTCAGGCTCCCTGTGCTCCATCCCACCCCGGGACACCCAGCCTGTCCCGGAGACACAGCACTGGGACGTGGCAGCCCTGGTGCTGAGCACAGGGGAAGGATCACCTCTCCCAGGCTTCTGGCACTCCAGAATTGCTGCTAACTCCTCCCGGGGGGCAGATGGCCATGTCCTGTGTCAGGGGCTCTGGTTCAAGCTGTCCTCCAGCACCCTCAGCACTTCTCTGCAGCGTCTCTCTGTCTCTGCCTGAGCCCACATCTCCTCTCCTCCACCCAAGGCACAGGACATGTCACATCTCACTTGGCTGAACCTCAGGAGCTCAGCACCAGCAGCTGGGATTCAGGATGCAGTCACTTAATTGGCCTTGGCTTCGTGCACGCTTCCATGCAGCACCAGAGGGATTTAAATGTGGAGGAAGCTGTCTCTGTCCTTCAAGCATTGGCCTTTAGTTCCCTTCACTAATAGCTTTGGTCATTTAATAATGTATTTTACAGCAAGGTCAGGTTAACAGGAGTTTTTATAGGTCAATATTTTACAGGGAATTGGTGAACCAAAAAACTGTAATTATGCATGTGAAATAATCCCTTGAATAATTGGTGGTGATTAACTGGCTGTTATCGTTGAGACAGGTTATAAGGATTTGATATAAGAGGTAGAAACCGACTTGCCAAACTTGTGGCAAGTAAATGTTATATATTTCACAAAGCCCTCAATCTACTCTCTTATATCTAGACAATAACTCTCATATCTAGACAACAGGGCAAATACAGCAATAATTGTGATTTGATATTGCAATCTAAAAAATTGCATCTTTAGGGTGAGTCTTGATGACAGTATGTCAGAAAGTTTCAAAAAATTTGACAACCATTTGTCAGTGCACCAGATTAAATGATGAGTGTTAACAGTACTTAAAAGTTTAACCTGGTTAAGTATTTTATGCACAGCTGCAATTTTTTTCCAAATAGTTTGACACTGTGCAGCAGAACACAGCTGCTCCCAAGTATCACCTTGCAAGGTTCAGCAACACTGAGAACAGTGCATGAAAATCAACTAAATTCTGTATTTTTGGAATCAGTAACCCCTCCAAAAAAGTGCTGTAACTACAAAAGGAACAGGACAAAGTGAGAGAGAAAATCTCTGTGAAAACAACAATCATATTGTGGGTGAAACTATGCATCTTTCATTTCTGGTTTAGCCCAAAGTGCCCTGAAACTGCCTCCAGTTGGGTCCTCCCACAGGCAGGAATGATGTACTGGAGAGATGCCGAGGTTTGGAAGGAGGAGCTGAAAGAGATAATTGAAATAGTAACAATGACTAAAAATTAAATCATTGAAAATAGTTTCAGTTGAAGTGGTGTGCTGGGAAAGGAAAATTTCACTTGTGCAACACAACATGTGGACATGTGACAGGGAGAAAAGATCAAAAGGAACAAGGTTGGTCTGTCAGAACAAAGTTCTAAATAATTTCTTGTATCCCAAGGAAATTTCAAAGAATCAGTCTATAAAGTGTACTGAGGTCTCTCTTAGTTTTTGCTGTTGAAATTTTTCATTTCCCTCAGAATATTTAAATTTCCCTTGGAAAAGGGACGAGATCCCAGATGTTGCACCCTTGAGGAGACTGATGGAATCGCTCTTGTATTCAATATCCCTTTCCAAGAACCTTTCTTTCGACTTCCTGAGGCAGACTGACCTTCAGAGGAGGATTTTTCTAGGTTTAGAGGCTCAGACAGAGCCCCAGACTCCCCCAGCAGTTGGCTCCAGCTCATGTCCAAGGACTCTCACAGGGCCATTTCCTAAGACAGAACTGCAAGGCAGCTACTGATAGTTTTGGTAAAATTGCTCTATAAACTGCCTGCTATTTCACTCTACTTATTTTTAAGCATGTTATGTACTTCTAGAGTGATAAATGCTAAAGAACTTAATTAGGTCTGCTTATAATTGCTTATGCAATCCCTTTAAGAATGGAAATTCACCTGGCACAAAATTAGAAAGAATAAATTTAATAAGTGCTCCCCTTTTAATTTGAATACAAGTCAAAATAGTCTGCAACAGTCATTCCAGACAACATATACTATTTTTACAGTGCAGAATAACTCCTGTTTTGTGCAGCTGGTGCTGATTAAAAAAAAATTCACCTAATTCAATTTAATAAAACTAGCTAATTTAGGAAAAGTCAGTGCATTAAAATTTACTGTACATGACAACTTTTCTCATTTCAGAGTGCACCCTACCACCTCTGTTTGATTAGATTTCTTATTGCAAGTTCTGAAAAGGTTAATGAATACCTTAACAAAGCAGCTCAGGCTCTCTAATTGGCTGTAATAAGCTGATGTGGTGATGGGCTTCTTTGCCGATGTAATTCTAATGAGAGATCCTTGATGTGCTCTGAAAACAACACAGAAAGAAGTGCAAAGGAAAATCCAGGATCTCCTAAGTTCCTGGTTTATAGATGTGCTACAGAAATGTTTATTTCCTAGCTGATGTAAATGTTACCAAAGCTCTCAGCAGTTCTGTTCCCCATACCTGCAGGCACGAACCTCAAAGCAATTACTTTTCACTCCCATAAACAGAGAATTTCTGTTACAAGGATCAAACTGTAAAAATGTGTCTCCTGAACTCTCCTTATCTGAAACCCAGTTGTGCTTTGAGTTTCTGGTTGGGATTTCAGATCTCCTTCAAACTGAGCCTGCCTTTCACACGTGAACTTGGTGAAAACCAGGGGCTGGTCATCTTTGCTCTGCTAAGAATCCATTTTCTTCATCATTCAGAAAAGTCACCTCTGCCTCTAGCTCCAGTTTGCAGCACTGTTCTTTGGGTACTCGTGGTGAATTCCACATCCTCGAGGAGCACTGGCACTTCTGGTGCTTTGAGCCTCTCACTGACTCATGTCCCAGCACTGCTCTTGGTCATCCCACTCTGAATCCCACAGTGCCCAACGTTTCATTCCTTCACATTCCCTATTTTGTGCTCTTTCAACTCCAGGAACATGCTTTTGCTAATGGTTTGCAGTTTTCTACCCTTGCCTTTCCTGCAGTGCTGAACTCCATTCTGTTTGTGTTACGTGAGTCCTCAAGGATGTGCAGTTCTTTGGTATGGCACCCTGAGCTTTTCTACATTCATCNGTGTTACGTGAGTCCTCAAGGATGAGCAGTTCTTGAGCTTTTCTACATTCATGAAACAGCAAAACCTCAAATAATTTACTGAAATATGTATCAGTAACAGGTGTTGTGTTTCCTGGATCTCACGTGGAAATAGTCCAAACTGAACCTGGAGGAATGAAATGTTTTTAACCTTTTCTAAACTCAGGATTTTCCTTTTGTCACTTGCTTTTTCCATTCTTGTTGTAATGATTTCCTGATCTGCCTTCTAACATTTTGCTAATATTTTCCCTTGAGGCATAACATGAAATAATTTCCTGAAATGCAGATCAATAACAGGTGTTGTGTTTCCTATACCTCATGTGGAAATAGGGTGGATTAGTAATAGAAAAGGCTTGTGTGCAATAAACAGTGAAGGTAATTACAGTGGGAGAGGAATGGGAGGCACATGCAAGGTGAATGGACTGGAGTAAATTATCACACTAAACAATGAAATTTAGATATGAACCAGGTTTTTTAGCATTTTATTTCCAGCTGCAGTTGCTAGTTTTCGTATGTGCATACCAAAATGACTGTATGCTATGGTGTGATGACTAAAATAAACTTGGAGGAGGGGGAGAATATATTTCAGTGTTTGACAAATAGAACATGCAAATGTGAAATTTGCTGTGACGTAGGTGGGTAATGTAAGCAAGTTCTGCATCACTGGGAGATCTGTCTTTAAGGAAACCTTTCACCCCTCCTTACCATAACCAACCTTCAAAGAGCATTCAAAGTTTTCAGTGTATTTCAGGGGTTTGGTACATCTTCAGTTTTCATTAGATGATCACCAGACAACTGGCTTTATAGTGAAGGCCCACATTTATCTAATCACGTGGCTGTGTAAGTAGATATCTCAATAATAACTATAATTTTTGTAGCTGAGGCCATCTTTCCATATCCCTAATCAGGGGCTGGATGAGACTGGAAGGGACCCAGGTCCATCCACATGGACTTTGAAGTGTCTCCAAGGAGAGAGATTTTCCAGCCTCTCTGGCACAAATAAAATATAAAAAGTATATAGTATAAAAAGTCAGTGACTGTCTACCTATGTGATTTGCATACAAATATAGAAACTTGCATTCATGAAGAATGCAGTTGGACAAAATCTAAGTTCAAAGTCTAACTCTGCAAGTCTGCAGAAGTGTTTCAAGCTAACTTTTTTCTTAAAGTTCAGAGAATGGTTATTTATCATAATAGTTGTTTTTATGTTATCCAAAGCACCTTCCAATTTAAATTTGTTGTTTATCTGTACAGCAACAAAAAAAAGAAAATTAAACCTGAAATGTACACAGGATCTGTATTTGTTTTTCTCATCCCTGTTTCCCCTGGCTGAGTCAAGCTTAGGGGAAGAATTTGATCGAAGTACCTTTGCATTTATGCATTTAGTATTATACTTTTTTTTTTTTATATAGCATTTCTCAACTCATTCTACCTGAAGTCTCTTCCAAGGAAAATGCATTATTCATTTTTATATATTTCTAGCATTGGCTATGATATTCAAAGTCTTGTTGTATAAAAAGCAGGTAGGTTTAACCCAAAGGACTCCTGTCTGCTGAGAACAAAGAATGTTCTATCCACAATGCCACGTCCATCATAAATCTGAGTGTTAAATGCACCATTTAAAATAGACAGCTCAGGCTTTCACCAGTCTGAGGTGGACTGAATAAATACATATCACATTCCTTCATCAGGTGAACGTTTTCCACTGGTATTCTCCAGAAGTGGAAAAAATTCTTTTTCCCCAGTTTGGTTTTATAGGAATGTAGACCCATTTCTGCTGCCTGTTTGTCAGCTGGTGGAAATGGTGATTGTTCCTGAGCCACTGAGCCCACGAGTGTTGGCATCTGCCTGGGTAATGTGCAGTGACCACGGGGGGAAACTGTATAAAAATGACCCTGAGTGAGTCCCACACAAATGTTTTTGAGGCTACAAAACTAAATTTGCATTCACAGTCTGCTGTTTCTTAACATTACCAGCAAAAATGCAACCATTTCACATCAATAAGTTACATTAAAGGAATATTCAATGTGAATGAAAGAAGAAGCTGTATCTATCACTTTCCAGTCCTTCTGGATTTTAATGAAAACTGCCAGTTTATGATAATGAAAATACCTAAGAAGGTAAATTCCTGAATTCCTATTCAATATCCTTTTTTCAAAATTTATTTTTAAAACCAGCGTAATCTCACAGGCTGTTCAAAGTGCCTTACAGATTGTTAAAAGAGGCATTTTTCTCAAAATTAGATTTAGCCTTCATTTCCATTTGTCGTTGCGTTGTAACACACAGCATATAAACATTATTTAGAAAACATACTCTCCAATCAACCAGCACTTACTTAAAAAATATTTTGGGTTACAAGCGAATTTGAGTATCAGAAATATATGCTGCACTCCTGAGCTTCCCTCATTAAATCATCACCAGAAAAAAGGCCTTGTTATGTCATAGCAGGTAGAAGTGACACATGGAGAGATGAACTAATTCACTCTACTGATGAGGCCATTCAACTGAGTCAATATTAGAGATTATAACCTGTCATAGTTGAAAACACATAAAATTTACTTAATCAGTTACCAGGAGAGGAACACAAAAAGAAATCTCAATCAGTGTCTGAGTGTGGGTGAAATATTTTAATTTCACCAGACACTTCATCACTCTGATAGGGACCCAGGGGGGTCAGCTGGATTGTACAGGAGGTTCCTTGTTTTGTGTCTTGCCTGTTTTTGTGTTCATTAGTGCTGGAGTTTGTCCCCTGCACACTCATCCTCTGTGTACAAGTGAAGCCTGAGGTTTTATCTTCCCTGTGTTCCAGGCTCTGCTGCCCAGGGTGCAGCTCTGAGCTCACAGCCAGGGTCACTCAGCTCTGCACAGAGCAGGGACACAAAACAAATCCTGTTCCTGCTGCACACCAAGGACAACTTTCAGCCCAGCAGCACAAACAAGGGTGGCTGGAGGGAGGGACAAGCAGGATGGGACCTCACAGCCTGGAGCTGGAACTGGGCAATTCAACCCCAGTGTGCAAATGGACCAAAAATGATCAAAGTGTCAGACCTCGTGATCGTTTGTCCATTTTGGGTCCATTTTGTGTCCATTTTGTGACCATTTTGTGACCATTTTGTGACCATTTTGTGACCATTTTGTGACCATTTTGGGTCCATTTTGGCTCCACCTTGGGTGTATCCCTGCTCAGGCCCTGCCCTGCCCAAGGTGTACCCCAAATACCTACTTTATTCTCTAGCCCAGTGTCTGTTCCAGCTGAGCCTTCCCAAGGATGTTCCCTGATGTCCAGCTGGTACCTCCCTGTAAAACAGAGTGGGACGTGTTGGGAGTAAGAGCAAAGCAAGATGACACTGAGCATAATGGAAAGTTAATGGGAGGCTACTCTGGCTACTGCCAGGCAAGCTTGTGTCAGAGGGATTACAATAACTGGTATTATTTCTATTATCCAGGGCCTGTTATGATCTTCTGAGTGCAACTGTGCTGTAAAAGCAGGGATGGGGAGTATTGAAAAATTACTGTAATAGAGAACTGCAGAGCTGAGTGTAATTTGGAATGATTGCAGCACAGTTTCTATGCTACTTTTGAAAATCGTGGCCCCACAAAGGGTTGTGGCATGCCAGCGCTGCATTTAGAGCAGGAGAAGGGTACACATCAATCTTCCTCTGAAATGTCATGGACAGAACATTGTTTGCTGTTATTTGCAGATTCCCAAAGAGTTTAAGGAAGATTGAAAGATGACAATAAAATGGTGACAATTCAGTTTAGGCCACTGAGATATTTCCTTTCCTCCCCTGTTTGTGTATGCACTTTCTGTGGACAAAAAGTGAGAATTTGATCTTCTAAGTCTACTTGCCAGCTGGTTTTATTCACTGATTCCTCGATTTCTTTTGCTTGCACACCAGCACTGATCTGTTTAATAAGTAAACAAATGAGTAGAGTTTAAGTGCATTCCTTTCCAGGTACTGTGAGTGACTGACCAAAGCTCTTCATGCTAGATTTATAGTTTTATAATAATAATTTATAATGCTTTATGGTAGAGTCTGGAGGAACTGGAAATAATATTTGCATTAAAGGCGTGGTGTTTATGGCTTGGTCAGAGGACAAAGTCCTCTAAAAGGCTGAATGAAAAACACAGTGTGTCCTAAAGAAGGTCTTGATTCAGCAGAGAATTTCTGTCATTTTGGAAGTTGGTCACACAGAACATTCAGCTCTTTTAAGTGAGGAAGGGGAGAGGTGGCAATGCACTCTTGAAAAATATAATTCTGAGAATAACTGGAGCATCAACACAGTGAAGCCAAATGTAATTTCTCCCAGTGTGAAAAGTTAACCCTGAGAGAGCTCTGAAGTTTGCCTTCAGGTGGGAAGTGATCAGTCAAACAGACCCTTTATCACACGTGTGTGATATTAAATTTTTCATTAGCAGAGACCATTAACAGGCATCAAATTTTCAAAATAAAGTTGAAACTGGCTGGGAGTTTGGAACTGGGTGAATTTCATGGTCACTTCCAACCCAAACCATTCTGCCAGTCTATCTGGCAATATGATGGAGTTGCTGACTCTCAACGTCATTAACTAGAAAACAGAATTTTTGGGTGGGTTTTGGGGTTTTTTTTATGGTAGGCTGTGCTTGTAACACATTTCTTAATCTGGCAGCCTGAATGATGGGTTCTGTTTTGTGCAGGAGGATGAACTGGGTGATCATAGAGGGGTCTTGTCTCTACTTATGTGGAACAAATGGGTAAATGCAGTGAACTGTCAGAAATCGTGTAGAAAGGTGATGTAAAGCACATTAGACAATACTGTTTTTTCAGTCATCTTAAGACACTATGAAAGGAGCCAGATGGATATAAAACAATGGCAGGAGCTATATTTCTCTCCCAGAAAATGCACAGGACTTAGATTAATATTAGACTAATATTAGACTAATGGGGCATCCTCTGCTTGAGACTCTCAGTGACAGGACCACAGGGAAAAAACAGTACTAAACACCTTTGTAATGTCAAAATGAAAACAGAAAATATTTCTCCATATACATGACTACAGAGACATTTGAAATATTTCCAAGAGTTTCAAATGTCACTAACTGCATTGTGTTGTCATTCTTCCTTTTTCATCATCTAAACAGTAACTAGGAAGTGGTTTAATCACAATTATTTTGACTACTCACCTTGAAGATATCTCTCCTATATTGACAAATTATGTCATTTTGTCATAAGTATTTCAAGTAATTACAGCACTTGTCAGAAATCTCTAAATCAGATTACTTATACAAAAATGATAGGTTTTTCTTTAAAATTCTATATCTGAATCGAGTTACACGTTGTCCTTGATGAGGCTTCACATCACTTCTGCTGCCAGGTGATAGTATCTCAGCTAAAGAAACCTATTTTACCAAAGGCTTGTGCCTGACAGGGCCTGAGAGATTTTGTGTCATCCAGCAGCTGATTGCAGCATCCCCTGTGCAGTTCTGGGAGCTGGGCACGAGGCTGGATGACAGGGCCATCACAGGGAGTTTGCATCTCGTGCTGCTCTAATAGCAATGGACACCCGGGTTCCTTCAGTGTGAAATTCCATATCTGAGGTTCCGAGTTACCACTGGAGCCCTGAGCAGCGTGTCTGTGATGGACACATTACATTTTGTCCCCTTCTGCCTTTTAAGCAAGCCTTTTATAGGCTGGAGCAAACGTTTGTCACTTCTTGTCAGCTCTGTGGGGGCAATGTGCAGCTTCTCCTCAGACTTGAGAGAGAGCTGTTTTGTTGCTTTCCATCTGCATCGAGGTTATCCAACATTTAGAATCTTCCTGCTATTTTGATAGATGGGACATTTAAAACTTTTATCTCCCTCCCCCTCCCATAAACCTCAAGAGTGAAGGAAATGTCATTTCACTGTTTTTAAATTTCTGTGATCAGATGCATGCAACTGAAGCCAAGCAGCTCTGGAAAACTGGGACTGTTCCAAGGGAGCCTGCTTCGTTCTGTAAGGGAAGACTCATCTCTTTTCAGCAGGATCTGTAGCCAAAGCCCAGGTGCAAAGGCTCAGAGTGGAGCCTGCCTGACCAGTCCCTCAGCTGCTCACCCCCCTGGGAAACCTGCCCCGAATCCCACTGAGAGTTCTCCGGGACACACGTGTGCCCTGCCCTCACAAGGCTTTTAAACATTAAATTCAAGCAAACCAACAAGTCTTAGCCCATCCTGGTTTACAGATGGGTCCTTTGGGTACTTGGAGGAGCAGGCCAGCAGGATGCAAAGAGTCACAAATAACATCTTGTAGAAACTTGGGTACGGTTTTTAACCTGCAAGTATCCACAGAATTTACATTTTACACTTTATCCCTGAGGGAAAAAATGTAGTAGTTCCTTAGAAACAGCTATGTGGCATGTTCAGAGTTATCATTTTCAAGTCAATTTATGGCACTGTTCAAATGGAGAGCAGAAATAATGCATGGACAGGTATTGCTCTGCTGTGCAGCATTTTAAGCGTGCTCTGCAGCACCCTACCCAGCCTAAAAGAGTTTTCTTTTTCTTCTTCCAAACCTTCTTGAAGAATCCACAATGTTCTAATTGGAGTGGTTTTTATTTTCAGTAGCTGTTGAGGAGCACTGAAATGGTTTTAACAAAAGGAACTTTGTTTCATGAGCATCTATTTCTTTCTATAGCACCTTACCAGCCTTAAATTAGAATATAATCTTTTGATATCATAAATAACTGCTAATGGTAATTAAGGTTTCAGATGGGAAGTCAGTACCCAGGGCAATTGCAATGTAAATGTTGCAGGTAGTAGCCGAAAAAGAAAAGAGAAAAGAAAAGAAAAGAAAAGAAAAGAAAAGAAAAGAAAAGAAAAGAAACAGCTTCAAATGCCATATTTTAAAATTTCATGTACTATTCATGTATATCTGACAGGTCTCAAGTAGCTGATGTTGAAAAGAGAGGTGAAGCTCTACTGAAAAGAAATGTATTCTATTCAGAATGCAAAAACTTAAATTTTCGGTGCACAAACTAATCTTTAGAACATACAAACATTCTGAGGGCTAATTATGGATAATTTCAGTCTTGTTTTTCATGTGAAGGAGCAAGCTACCCTGCTCCTGTAGCAGACAAAATGTGCAGACTAACAACGTGTGCTGTATGAAGACATCATTTTCAAACGATTCTTTTTAAACATCCTGTGTGTTCAGAAGTATGTGCTTCATTATTTTAATGTTTCAAACGGTTGGGGTTGATTGCAGCTGATTTTTTATGGCTTGGAGTAGGGAAAGCTGATGCAGTGGTGTGATGGAGTTGCACAAGTGGCTTGGATCAGGCTGCAAGCTCAGTTTCCCTCTCAGTGATCCCCTGTCACTGTGCTCTGCCCCAGTGCTGAGCAGGATGTCAGCAGGAGAAATGCACTGGACTAGAATGAGAGGGTGATGGAGCAGCCTGGAGGCTTGGGCACCCTGCCCACTGCCAAAGCAGGACTCAGTCAGAATGGCTTTAGACTTCAGCCATTAAAAAAAAATCTTAATTTTTTAAAACCTAAAGCCATTGTAAGTGAGTTAGCACAGTGGAGTCCCCGGGTCTGTTATCCCAGCCCTGCCTGCATGTCAGGGAGCAGCAGCCCCTCTCTTCTGTGCACTCAGGGCTTTCAGAGCCCTTTGCCATCCCTCCTTGTCCCTCCTCCTGCCATGACACCCCCAGGCTGTGCCCACCCTTTCCCCTGTCCCTCCGTGCCCATCTCCCCTGCTGTGTGCTGTCCCAGTGCAGGTGCCCAGCTCTGCCATGAGCAGAGCTCTGTTCTCTCTGTTCCCTGTCTCAGCCCTTCACAGCCTCTGCTCCAGCACATGGATCTCACTCCCTGGCCCCATTCCACACTGTCCCCTGTCAGCACGTCACTGATGCCTGCCCTGGCCCAGAGAGACTGCTCAGCAGCAGATCCTGCCCTGAAATGTCACCTGTGCTGCTCCTTACCTTGGGAAGGCACGGAACACTGGCCATTAAACCATAAGCAGCTCCTTTTGCAGTGATGGTGCCCATGGACAGGCTGGGATCGTGTTTCTGTCCTTGACCTCACCTCCTAAAAATGCAGCTTTGAATTGCCTCAGAGCAGATGGGAAGATGGTAATTCAGCAGGAGTGCAAACAGTGGATTTGTAGGGAATGAAAACCTCAGAGCCAAAGCTAAATTTGTCCCTATAAATATCTGATTCAAATATGTTGGTTATTCACGTTCCTTGAACCTTTATTTAATGCTTTTTTCTCTGGGAGGAGGAGAGCACTGGATAGGAGGAAGGAAGCAAAGGAAAAGAGATTGTAGTGGAAAAGGGCACCTGCTTTTAGGTAAAATGGAAACCTCTGATACTTCAGCCTCTGTTTTCTTTGAATAAAACCTCCCAGTGAGACACCAGCCTTGCTGCAGTGTAATGTCACCTGCCCCCAGACCCAGGCTGTCACAAGCACATGGAGCAAGGCGCTCAGAGCTGAACCCCTTCTCCAGCTCCTTGCATTGACAAAATATTAGGATACTGATCTGGGTGCTGAGGGGAACTAACTTTTCTCTGTGCTCTGAGATTTCCCATTATAATGCAATTTGTAATGTAATTTTCAGGAAGATTCGTGCAAATAAAATATAGTTAACAGAAAACAAATAGAAAAGGGCAAAAAAGTGCAGTGTAATTCACTTTTTAAATGGAACCAGATCTTTTGGTTGGGTTGGGTTTTTTTGGTGATATTCTCAGTGCTACATGATTTATTTGTGCAGTGATTTGGACTCCCCTGATGTATGAGTGTTTTGCACTGACATCCTCTCTGCTGTGCCTTGCACAAAAGTGCCCAGGGATTCACTGGAGGATGCTGCAGCACCGCCTGCACAAGCCACTTCGCTCTTTCTCCTTTAGTTATTTCTCCATTTTACACAAACGGTTTCTAATGGAGCCTCCAAATGAGGAAATGAGTAGTCAGCTGTGAAAATGAATATCAAGCATCTCTGCAAAGTGATATGTAGATATACAAATATATATATAAAAAGCAGGAAAGCCCCCGGGCATCAAGCTATTACTTGTCTGGTTATACTGGTTTTACATGCCTGTTTGTTCTTCCCAGAAAAACCCCAAACAGCCCAACACTTGTTACCTTGGCAACGTGGTGGTGTTATCTTCAGACATCCAAACCAAATCCTCACGACACACAGACTGTTGGTCAGGTGAACCTCTCTCACTGCAGGAAAATGATATTTGATGCCGTATTTCATGGCAAATTTTAATCTACATTTTTGAGATTTTAATCCATCTGAGTTAGCTTTTTAGTTATCATTTCAAGCTTTAATTCTTGACAGTTATGTTCATCAATTGATGGAAGGATTTTTAATAAATTATAGATGGCAAGCTTTTTAATTTGAAAAGCATATTTTGCAAACATCTGTATTTGATACAAAGAAGCTGGCATGCCTCTGTTTAGGAAAAAAGCACCTACCCTCTCTTGTGTATCAAATAGTGAATAGTAGTCTGAGGACATAATTTAAAGAAGTCCCTTGCCAAAGCTGATAAATAGTTTTGGCTAAAACATTAAGTACTGTATTGACTTAGAAAATGGCTGTTTATATTCGTAGCCTGATAAAAATCTGTGTATCCCATGACAAGGTGCACTTGTCAAAAATCATATCCCCTGCCCGTGGTAACCATAACATTGAGTAAAAGATCCATAACCACAACATAATGGAGTAGAAGATCATCTGTGTGACAGACATGGAAATATATCCCATTCCCATGTAGTAACCATGCATTTTTCTCTGTTGCCTGAAGCCAGATGCAATTTATGTGTTATTTAAGTACAATTAAGCATACAGTTAACTAGGGAGTCTGCAGAATTCCAGGCAATTACTAGCACAGATGATAACAACCCCACCTCCCACTGCCACAGGCCAAAACTGTAAAGAACATCTTGGAGTTACTTGTCAAAAGATTCACACACAAGTGCTTACCTGCCTCAGTGAATTTAACTGCAGTAGAATACACACCAGAAAAATGCATATAATGGCTATTTTATATTAGATAGATAGATGGATGGATGGATAGATGGAGAGATTAAACAGAAAGATAGAAAGTAGATAGATGGATAGAGAGATAGGTTGATAGATAGATTAGATAGATAGATAGATAGATAGATAGATAGATAGATAGATAGATAGATAGATAGATAGATAGATAGATAGATAGATAGATAGATAGATAGATAGATAGATAGATAGATAGATAGATATTCCTAAATATTTTCCACTCCATTCTTTTGGGATATAGGCTGTAGTGGAAAAGGAGAAACACATTTTTCCACCTGATCCAATATTTGCCTATTGTGCTGTAGATCAGAAGGGAAATGTGGAGTGGAAGTGAACTCTGAAGGCCACCAAGACTTGTGAATATTGCTTGATAGCAACAATGAACCCAACCCCCAAAATATGAGGCTATTTTCCATCATTTTCTTGCTATGCTAGTACCAGGAAAGTTTTCTTGTTCTGGGAAAATGATCAGTGAGTGCAAAGCTGAGAGTGCTGTCATAGCAGGAGAGTGGCCTTTTATAGCTGTGTGTCTTCTGAGAGTCTGTTGAGTTGGTAGTAAACAGGAGAAATAAATAAAGCACTAGAGTACACCTTTCCCTCAGAGGAGATTTCAGAATTCTTTACCCTCTATAAATATCCATCAGCTCTCAATTTGTCATTGGTTCTTTCCTCTCATACGAGACATCTCTTGCAAAATTCAGAAAATGCAAATATTATTCCTTTGTGTTTCCATGCAAATAAAGCAGTATGGCTCTTGATGATATATATCACACAACAAGCCTCTGACCCGGCATGATTCAGTGATTACAAATTAGGAAATGATGGCTCACTCTGCTCAATATTCTTGTTACATCAAGGCAATTTGCTAATTATTTATAGAGGACAAAATTAGAGAGCTTTTAGCATCCTGTGTTTTGTGTCACTTGAGAGGACATGCCTGCAGTTGTAGGTGGTCAGAGCCTAGTTCAGCTCTGTTATTTATGAGCATAAATAACAATATTGACATCGAGAGCTTTCATGATAGAATTCCAGATACATCCCATTTCCCGTTAACTTGAGAAATTCTATCATACATAATAATATTTAGCAAGAACCTTGAGGTGCCAGCGAGGCAAAGGCACCTGTTGTGTCTCCTGGTGTGGGCTGAGAGAGGATTGCTGTGACTTGGGTCTGTCCCAGGAGTGTTACTCAGCAGTCAGCTGCTGCAGGGGGTGTGCACAGAAATAAACAACCACAGCCATGCTCACAGCAAACTGTTTTCCTCCCGGCTGAATTCAGGGAATGGCATTCCTGCCTTCTGCTGGAATTGGAGGTGCAGATGAAAGGCTGCACCAAGCAGCCCTCTGCCACCACTGGCCACTGCTGCCAGATGTGCCACAGGGAATTAAAGCTGCTGTATTTTCTGTCCCCCATCATCATTTAGCTGAACTGCTCAGCTGCTTGCTCACACCCTGTGTGGGGCAGGGAGGAGAGTCAGAAAAAGGTAAAAAACCTGAGTTAAGATGTGTAAAGTTTAATAGCTGGAGTGAAATATAATTATAAAAATGATAGTAATGTTTTATATAATTATAAAAATTATAGTAATAATTTTTTTAAAGAGAGAGGGAGAGAGAGGAATAAAAGCCAAGGAAGAAAAGCTGCTCACAGCTGAGCAATGCCTGTCCCACCCTGGAGCAGGGATCAGCCCCTCCTGCCCAGTTCCCAGGGCAGGGACTGGGCACAGGGTGGGATTTCCAGCTGGGCCAGCTCTCCTGGCCGTGCTGTCTCTGCTCCCTGAGAGAATGAGGCTGGAAAGTCCTTGCCTGAGAGTGAGCTCTGCAGAGCAGCAGCTGAAGCATCACTGTTGTGTCATCCACCTTGCACTGACTCTGAAGCTCTGCCCTGTGCCAGCTGCTAGGGAGGGGAATTCACTCTGCCCTAGTCCAGACCAGGACACAGCCACGCTGTCTGCAGGTACCTTTAGCACCTCTGAATACATGAATTTTGGAGTGGCCATGAAATTTAAAGGAAAAATAAAGAGAAAACCTCCTCCATACCCAAACCGACAGGAACTTCAGTTAAAATCTTCACTGCCTGAATTAAGTGTGCTGTGAGATCAAATTTGTTGTTTACAACACATTTTCCATTAGTAGCATGGCAGTGAGAAAAATGCATTTCAGGCAAAAGGAATAGCATATCCTGGCACTGTGGCTTAAGTGGATTTCCTCTTCATTGACTAGATAAATGAAGTTTGCATGATGAGTTACTGAAAGTGTTGTTTCAGCTGCTGCTCTATATCACTGTGATACCCACAGGAGACAGTCCAGCTCTGGTCCTCACCACCAAATCCAGTTTCCAGCTGGGATCTTGTACCTGCTCACACAAGAGATTAAAGCCCTGTTTTCTCAGCTGTATTTCTCTTTTATATGTAAAATATGGTTGGACTTTGCAGCTCAGAAGCAGTGGTTTATCTCATTGCTAGTGGCAGATAATGGCTCTGTAACACAGCAGAGATTGCACTGACAAAATGCTCTGAAAGCATTTCCAAATGAGGAAGCAGAGGAGTGTTAAATAGAAAGTTAAATTCCATTGTGACCAAGGGTTGCATAGGTGGGTGTTTTTCTCTTGTCCAGCAGGTATTGCAGATATGGAGGTCAGTGCAACTTGGTTTCTGTGGTTTTTAGTGTTTCTAGAAAAGTTTTATTTCATTAAAAAGGCACTGAAATGATTTTTTTTTTTTTGATTCTTCTTTTGGAATGTTGGTGAAGCTCATATTGTAAATTATAGTGCTGAACAATGAATAGCTCAAGAGAAGGTTGCTTAATCTCTGGAGGAAGAGTAAGAGCACCTATTTGACTTTTAAACTTAGTAATTGGCCAGTTTTAGCTGCTTGTTTTTCACAGAGCTTGCCAGCTTTAATTTAATTTCCAAAACGTTTTCAGTAGAAGGAGTTGTGGTTATTGAATCCCGAAGCCTCCTTTGCTGCACTGGATCTCCCTGAGCTCCCCAGGGCTGCTTTGGGCTTTGCTGTGTACACCAGGTACAGCTGGAGCTGGGCAGGGTCAGCCCAGGGCACCTGAGGGCTCTGGGAGGGTTCTGGTGACCCCCAGCTCAGCCCAGACCTTCAGAAGGGATGGGGGACAGTCCGTGTGTGTGTGGAACAGAGGGAGGAAACAAAGCTGAATGAGCCACTCGCTTTATTCCATAAAGAAGTGAGGCAGCTCTGGTGTGACTGCAGCTTTTGACTTTAGTTATCACACAATTTCTGTGTGGGCTGCCTCAGTTCTCACTGGAACTTCCCATGACTTAGCCAAAAGCATCACTCCTCCTGCCCCTCCCAGGCGGTGTGTAAGTTTTTCTGGTTTATTTTAAGAATAAAGAATTGTGAAATGAGAGGGACTGAACTTCCAAAGAGGTGCTTTTATAACTGGTCTGTTTTCTTAAAATCTGAATGCTTTGCTACAGCACAAAAGCTTTTAGCTCTGTTCCTTGAAGACAGAGTATTTTATCAACTGCTGTGTCTTTTACACATTTAGAAATAACTTAGCCTGGCCTGCAGTACTAATGGGCATCTGTCTCATGAGGGACCTGCTTTGCCTTGTGAGAGAGGTATTTGCAGTGAGCTGGAAGAGGAAAGGTCCTTCTCTCATCTGACACAGAGAGTCTATTTTTCATTTTCAGCATTCAATTAGAGCACTAACAGCTTCTTGGAGAACACTATATCCAGCATAATGCATATTTTACTGTGAAATAATACTTATTTCTCTCTTAGCACTTAGGGTTTCTTGGTCATCCACACATTTATGAGTCTGTTTTACACAGCTATTCCTTCTTTACAGAACAGGGACAGGAAGGGAACCAGACTTAGCAATTGTCACATCACAGGTTTGACAGTCATTAAATGCCACCATAAAGAGACCCAGTCATATTTCATGTCACTGACTGTGGATGAGTGCTGCTGAAACTGTGGCTGCACTCTGCAGTATTTGATTGGAACCAGCCTCTGAAGCCTGGAGCTGACTCCATCCCTAATGACGAGGCTCAGCCTGCACACAAAGGTCCAGCCCAGATAAACACCTGAAAATCCCACACTGGAAAAAAGGGGCAAGCAGCAGATCCTGCTTTCAGTAGCCAGTAAAACACCTGCCCAGGAGTACTCAACAAAAAAAATCTAAAAACCTGTGAAAATTGATTGCCAGATTTTGCCAGGGTGAGAATAGACAGGAAATGCTCCTGTTTGATTTAACTTCTGTGCCTTTCAGTCCCCCGTGTCTCACCCCAGCTGGGAGGCAGAAGGTGCAGGTGTGCACGCCTGTCCCAAGCACAGTGATTTCTGCAGAGCTGCGGGGTGAGCACAGGGAACGTTTGGCCACCAATGGGAAACCTTTCACCTTTGCTGTAAAAGAGATTACACGTGTGTGTGTGTGTGTATTCATACATCTGTGAGCATGTATATGTATAAATGCATATATATCTGTAGATATCTACATAGATATATCTATATGTGTGTGTATATGTGTGTATATATAAATAGGAACATAAATATAAATATATTTATATATTTATA
>VYXD01012938.1:124077-168930 GCA_013397195.1 Hylia prasina | reverse complement strand
TAAATATATAGATACATAAACATATACATGAATAAATATATAAATGTTTAAATATATTTTAATATAAATATATAAAGATATAAATTTATAACTACTTAAATACAGAGTAAACTCTAGATTTCCATTCCCACAGAAGTATTCCTGCTCTGGGTGCTCTGGTTTTGAGGAAGAGCAGAGGATTCAGGTGTGGGGAAGGAGAGCAGGGATGTGTGTGATCTGTCACCTCCTGGAATAAAGCGTTCCTCAGCCCAGGTGAGTGGCACTGCAGAGCTGCCAGTGTCACCTGTCTGTTCATCCTTCTGAGAGAGCTGCAGGTTCCACACACCAAACCTGACTCTGCTACCAAAAAATAATCACAACAAATAATCTCCGTTACCAAAAAAATAATCTCCTTTTCTCCCCCTTCAGTTTCCATTTACTGTCTCTCTGTGCTGGAGATTTACAGGAAAGCTCTGGCCAGATATTCAAGGACTTTCATAATGTTCCCTGCTGTGTCACCATTATTGATCAGCACCAAGCATAACAGTTGTATAAATACAGATAATTGAGAAAGCTTAATTTCATTAGTAAAAATTAATGGGCGTACTCTGCACTGAAAAGATAATTTTGCATAAAAGTAATTAGGGCAATCAATTTTATTCTCCTCAGTCATGTGCAGTTTGCCATATTTCTTGAATCTTTTTTTTTTTCTTCTTCTTCTTCCAGGCTGCAAAATTCTAGGTTTTTATGATTATAACTGTTTCTCAGTGCTTTATCCTTCTCTTAATCTCCTTGGCATATGATAATTGTTCATTAAAATGTGCATCTCTAAGTCTGTAGATGATCCTGGGCATAAGTAAAACAAAGCACTTTGTGGAAAAGATTATTGTTTGATTCTACAATTGTAGTTGCTACGTTGTCTTAATCTAAATAACTTTCTTTTGATGATCTATGTAAAAAAGCATTTATCTTTGTAGCAAGGGTATAGCAACAATCAGTAGCAATGACAAATGAAGCTATTAAAATATATAACCAAAAGTATCTATAGACAGGTTTATTAAAAATTAAATCCTGCTTTTTAAGCAATTTTAGTCATGAAACTAGTTATTATTAAGATTTAGATTTTGACTCTGATACATATTCCTTCAGAATTTGAATTATTTTACTAGGATGCAACCTAGGATTAGGAGAAGGAGTACACTGGGGGAAAAGTACCTGAACTTTTAATCCTGTAGTAGGTAACACAGCATTTGTCTGATTTTAAACTGACTGTGTCACTCGAGCACCAGAAACATCCCATGACAAATGTCAGATTAACATCCAGCTCCTGGAATGTTTGCACAGAATACTATGACTGAAAGATTGCCTATGGTTTTCAAATCTTGGAAAAAAAACCCTAAAACAATCAAACAAAACCCCACCACAACCCAATGTTTTTAAACAGACCAGAATGTCAGATTTTGAGACCCATCTTTCCATTAGAAAGTGGACAGGAGTCTGAATTCCAGGGAAGAACTGTAATATTTAGGAGGGAGAAGGTTTATCAAAATCATTTGCTTCCCGTAAGGGGGGAATTAGGTGTTGGCACGTCTGGTAATAATGGCACAAGTTTCCAGGCAAATATTCCAGGCACATCTCCCTGAGTTTTCACGTGCCTCACCTGCTGCTCCAGCTGTCTCTTCCATTTATTTTTCTGCTCCCAGAAAATGCTCCAGGTCACCCCCACGTGCCTGAGTGAATAAGTGGGAGCTTGGTGGGTCAGACCTGAAAACATCTGTGCTGCCCAGAGCTCAGGCTGGTGCTCCCACATCAGGCAGTTTTTCCATCAGTTCTGGGAGTGCTGAACTGGGGCACAGCTGAATTTCAGAGCAGCCTTTTAGGAAGAGGTTTCTGCTCGTTTCACAAATTGTCTCAAACACTTGCTGTGGCTTTGCAGTAATTGAATCAACCCAGAAAAGCAACGTTGGAATGTTGCCTTCCATCAGCTGTAAGGGAAAAAGAGGAAATTTTTTTAGGAAGTTGTAGTGAGGGGGAAAAAAAAATTTTTTTTGGGAAAATCTGGGGGATACTGAGCCTGTGAAATTATTTCAGCCAAATTTTGGAGCTTTTTCTGAGGCATAACTTAAACTCAAGAAAAGTGAATAGTATTTGGTGATGTACTGCCTTAATGGCTAAGCCAGGATTCAAATACACCCAAACTTTTTTTTCTTAACAGTTCAACCTGTCTCTACTTTTAATTAGTTTTATGATGAAAACCAGAAACTAAAACTGTTGCTCCAGCAGAAAATCCACTTTTATGCTTGAATGGTCAGCTATAATGATTATGCAAACCAAAATTACGTACATTTCCTTTTTATTGCTCTAACTACAGAGAACACACTGCTTTGCTGCAACCTCTAGTTCTTTCATTTTCTATTTCTTTCTTTAAAGAAAGCAAAGCATCTTTAATTCTAGAAATGGGGGGGGAGGTTTCCACTCCTATATTTGAAAATATTTCAACCATCTCAGTGATTTCTTGGAAATCTTTAGATTTTTTTTCCTCAGCTTTACACATTTTGACATCATCTCTACTGCAGCTCCTGATTAGATGGGGATAATTCAGTGCCTGGTCCTGAAACCATCATGACTTTTCTATGTATTTTTTTTTTTAATCTTACCTTTCTCATGATCTTGGGGCTGAGGTTGTTTGCATGACACATCTGTCTTACCTGCAGGAAAGGTAACAATTCTTTAGAATCTGATGGGTCAGAAATCTGCTGCTGAAACAAAACAAAATCACAGCAAGAACAAAAACAATCCCCAGAACACCAGAGCTGGAGCATGGTACAGCTACATCCTGCAGTGAAGCCCTGAAAAAAGCTTAGAGTGGAGTAGATAACAGATAAAATCAAAAATAAGGCTGAGCCTGAGGGGGAAAGAACACTGGGATGTAGCCAGACATGTCAGGAAGATTAACAGGTTGGGTGGAATCTTTGGCTGATTTTAGCTCCTGCCATCCACATTCCTGAGTCAAAACCTGAATGTGGTCAGTGAATTCTTTATCATGCTGGTGTTCACCCTGTTGAGCACTTGGAGCCTCTTGCAATGCCCTATACTGGATGCTAGATTTGTTTTTGTTCCCAAAGAAGTCAGAAAATCTGAGAGGATCATCACTTAATCTATTTAATTTCATTTTCTTTTAATATTAGAAGGTGTGTTCACTCATTGCTCACAACACTGAGCTCTTCCCAGAGCCCCCTGTCCAATTTCCCCTAAAGTGTGTTCTTCATCATGGGACACTTGGTCAGCATTTCAAAACAAAGCTCTGAAATGCAACCTGAGACAAGCACCCCAGATTTAAAACATCTACTTTCTGCCTCTAAAAATTGGTATAAAATTGTAATGGGAAAATAAAGCCTTCTACTTTCAGAAGAACTCTAGGCAATAGCTGAGGAATTGATGATCCTAATTGAGGGAATAAGGACACAGATATTACCACTGGATGTCTGGAATGGTCTGTCACAAAGATAACACGGCAGCTACTTTCTTGACAAATGCTTTTTATTTCAAAAGTTACAGTTCTATTAAACTGATAAATAAAAGCACTTGGATTAGATTTTTCTGCCTCTCCTCCACACAGAGAATCAAATCTTCACTTTTTTACCCCAAGTATGGGTGGTCTGTTAATGCACATCCATAATTAAGTGAACCTGGTACTGTGAGTACTTAATTCTTTGGGGCTTCTTCAGCAGAGGCCCCTCAGTGAAGGCAGAGGCACTTCCTGACCCTGCACGGAGGTTCTGGGTCTGCTTTGTATTTTTGCTGTATTTTTTCAGTGTGGGATTTGTCAGTCACTACTCAGTTCTCTGTCAGCAGTGAAAGCTCTTCAGACCATCTCAAGATTCTTCAATTGATTACTTGAGAAAAAGCTTCCACCAGAATTTGTTCTCTGGGTTTTTTTTTTTTTTTTTTTGAACTGTGATATGTGTTTGAAGCTGTTTGAGAAGCTGCACTCGAAAGCCTTTGCAAGCAGAGACAAATCCTTAAACAACAGGGGTTTTTATGGTTTGTTGGTGTTCTTATACTTCTTAACAGCACTACAGAAATGGCAGAAAGTCACAGGGAAAGTGTTCTGTTTGGGAACTTCCCACCTATCTCTAGCTCGCTTCGAAACAAGATATGGTGTGTGATTTATGTTGTCTGGCATTCAGAATGTGACTTAATCCAAATATCATTAAATGCAGGAAGGGGCCTTGGCCATTCTCTAGATGAGGGTGTGTGCCTCTCTATTTAGTGTTAGAATTTCCCATTCTAACAAAATCCATGTGGTAGCAGTTGTGGAAATAACAATGGCAGTGATACATGAGAGGGGTGCTCATCTATTTATCCTGTGGCTGCTTTCACACCAACCACTTCAGAACAATTCCTCTCACATTTCTTTATTCCCAAAGTAAACTATACAAGACACAGCTCCGTGCACATTATAAATATATATAGAAAGTCTTCTTTCATTTTGCTGCATGCCATCAGAAGATGAGACAACACATTGGGGCTGTATTACCTACACAGCTTGTGATGAAAACACCAGAATTGTTTAACTTGTTCCTTATTTTGATGGATGTAGCATGAGTTTGGCAGTGAGAGTTGTTGTTCCCATCCAGTATACCTCAGAAGGTTCTCGTTATTCCCCTCCATTAAACTCTTTGAAGGCTCAGATTGTCCATAAATGCAATCTCTTAATTAGTTACTTTCTTGCCTGACTAGCAAACAGCAATTCCATAAAATGAAAACTCAGAATCTTTACTCTGCAGACTCGCAGACATTTAATAAACAAATGGAATTCAGGTTCAGTGATAACACAGAGCAGAAACCACCTGATTCACACTGAAATTCTCTGCCATTGCTAGAGATTCCCATTATATCTGATTGCCAAAACCAGAGTGCCTTTCACAAGGGTCACTTAAATCCTGGACTTCATAACACTTGACATCTCTGTATTGATGTGCTGTAGGTTAACCAAAGGTCTGATCTGAAGCACTCTTAAGTAAATAGAAACCTTAGCACTGATTCTGGTAAGATACCTTCTAGACTTCAAAACCTCTCAGTCTCTGGAGAATTTACTTAGCTGGATAAAGCTAGACCTGAGAGTTAAAAACAGGGAACAGTCGAGTTCTTTGACATCAGAGTGTCAGTGGTGTGGTAAGATTTAACTTTCAGCAGAGAACTCAGCTGAGCTGGAGACTTGGAGTCATGGAATCGTTTGGTTTGGAAAAAACCTCTAAAACCATGGCCATGTGCTGGACTGGGTTGTGCTGCTCAGTGGCTGCACTTGATGGTTTTAGAGGTTTCAGATCAGACCTTTCCATCACCTCTCAACTAAAATGTTTCTCAGTCTGAAAGTTCTCTTAAACTGCACTGCAAAGTGCAAAAGGTGCTTGTTTATTTTGCTGAAGTAATTTCAGGCTAATAGTGAGTGATTACCAGCATACCATTGCTGATGTTGATTAGGCACTGTACTTACATTTTTCTCAGTTTTCAGGGAAACATTAGTTACATTTGCATCTCGTTGCTAAATGAGATGGGAACGAAGTTCTATGAATTTGTTTTCACGACATCATGGCAGAGTTAAGATGCTTTAAATAGCAAGGCAACCTATTAGACATGAACGATTTTGAAAATAATTATATCCATTTTAATGAGGGGGAAATTCTTTACTGTCATTGCACCACTCTTCTGCTACGTGGTGTGTTTGCAATCAGCTTTTTAATCTCTGCCTGCCACACCAGGCAGTGCTGAGGGCCCAGGGAGCAGCAGCTGTGGCAGGAGCTCACACCCTCAGTGGTGCTGGAGGAGGCCAGTACCACTCACTGAGGCTGGGTTATTCAAGTAAAAGCATAAATGTGAAATTTGGGGTTAAGTAGACTTAGAACTCTCTCCATTTTAGCGCATTTTTGGTCAGGGTATGAGGTCTGGTAACAACCTACCTTGAAGAGACACATTAAAAAGATGTTAGGAATAGTAGTAAAGCTGTGGATTTAATAAAAGGGGTTGTAATTCCATCATAAATGATGGAAGGTATGGTTGACACCGTTTTCCTGCTGTCTGAGTCACGTAATGCATTTAGTGAATAAAAGGAATTCATTATAAAGGAAATATTGTGCACACACTGTAATTCAGACTGAAAAGCTCTATTTGCTCAATTGGAGGCAAGCTTTTCATAAAGCAGATGCATAATTTATGTCACTTTTTGCTGCTAGCTGTTTATATGCCTTCTGGTGTCCCACAGTCCTTCTGGGATAACTATTTACAGTTTTATACAGAAAGAGATTAAATGCCTCGTTGAGGTCACACAGGAAGACAAACAGAACCAGGAATTAAGCAGAGGTCTGTAATAATTATCTCCTTTTATATTTACTTAACACAGTTTCCTGGCACTTCAGTTATGGCTGTTTGGTTGGGCAGTAGCCAAAGTCAAGCCCCCTTTCCCAGCCTGACACAAGCCCTGTGTTTTTCTGTTCATGTTCCCTCCGTGAGGACAAGCTGCAATCAGAACCAAAGATTGTCTCAGACTGTCTCATGAACTCGTCTGATTTTCACATCTTAGCTCTGTAGAATGTTATTTGGTGTAGTTTCAAAACCAAATGTTATATTTTATCAGGTTGTTGTTTTTTTTTTTCACAAGTGAATTTTTCAACAGACTTTCACTTTAAATAACCTTAGATACTTTTTATACTATGGAGAAATACATCCCCTGAGGAGGTTTGTTTGCATTTTTCCTTGCCAATTCAACAGCAAAAATATGAACTGAGAACATGGAGGGATGAGAATGAGAAGTAAAAATCAAATGACTGTTGCTTTTTCTTACATTGTAATTATTTTATGCTTGGGTAGATCAAATAAACACTGTTCCCTCTTTAGTTTTTGTAATTTCTGAGATTTAGCAGTGGTAGCACCCAGACAAACACTCTGGGTATTCTTTGTACCTTTGGGAAGACCTGAACATGTATTTTAGCTTGTAGTATCCTACTGGAAAAGAATTTATCTCTGCTGAATCCTCTTTAAAGGCCAACCCAAAATATTGCAATATTTTTCTACACCTATCTGTTCATCTCAGGCACATGGAGTTGTTATAAAAGGATGGAGGATTTTTGGGGGATGTTTTCACATCTGGTCTCATTTCAAGGAAAGAGCAAGGAAGTCCCAGGGCATGGATCATTCCCCTGGGAGCCAGTTGTGTTCCCAGCACACCCCTCACAGCCCTCTGCCCGAGCTGCCTTTGCTCCAGAGCTGCTGCCTCTGTGAGACACAACCATTTTTGGGGGATGTTTTCACAAACACTTCCATCCTCTGCAGGCATGGATCTAACAGCATGCACGAGTCCCTCACTGGAGAGGCATAAACAGTTTTTGAATCCATTCTAAATTGAAGTATTTATGATGGAGTGCTGAGATTTTAATGATGTCACGTTTCATAAATCTAGGAGATGCTGGTGTTGTCAAACTAATACTAAAAAGGGAGAAAAATATCTGTCATCTTTGTCATCATGGCCATCACTTACTCTGAGCACTTTGACATCAAAAGACTGATCATTTCCTGAGTGCTCATTTTATCAATTAAATAATGGCAGAAGTGTCGTGTAGCTTATTATTCAATACATACAGATACAGTCTTCTTCAATGTTTTGCAGTAAAACAGTAAATAATTTATCAAGTGACTTGTTTGTGAATGTTCTGTAATCAATTTAGAACTTTCTGGAAGTGAGTTCCTTATTTTCAACTGTATTTTAAATCACTTGTGTGAATTTCTTTGCCAGTTACTCAAACTATCCCCTTTTTGAGAGCTGTCAATTAAGGCTGATAGTTTTAATGTCAGTTGTGAGAAAGGAATCCTGCATATATTCATCTTCTTATAAATTAATGGCAAAATCTTAGATTAGAATGTGAATTTTGTGTTTAAACTGTTTCCTCCCAACAAATATTGCTCACTGATGCATTGAGATCAATTCATACAGGCTGGAACATGGGAAGGAATTTCACAAGGAGTGGTGGCCAGGGCAAAGTGTTTAGCTGTGCAGAAATATTCTCTCCAGGTCAGCAAGTAAGGTGCTTGTGCTAATGCTGCCACTCCTGGGGTAGAAATCACACCTGTGAGCTTTGAAAAGCGTTTTTAGGCAAAATATTTTCCTGAAGGGGTTTTGGACTCTGCTGTTTGGAAGGGATGGCAGCCCTGCTTGGATTGTGTGTAAGAGCAGTGTACAATTCTTCTTCCATTCAGTTTTCACAAAATTAGTAGCTGGGATATCTGTAGATCTGTTTCTCTGAGGATAAACCAAAGATTATTCATGCTGTGGCTTTTTAAAAGTAGAGCAGAATGTAGCAACTAGAAGATTTTCCTTTTTGTTAAATGCAGAATTTTAATCCAGTTTTGTGGTGAAAACTTCCACCTTTAGTCATTTTGCCATTCACTCACATGAAAGCAGAAACACATGCTAGACTAGTTTGATCTGTTGTGCCACATCTTTCAGTGCAATAAATCAAATCTAGACATCTCAGCTGAAAATCTGACTTTTAGACAATATTTTAGTCAAAATCTCCTTTTCTTTTGTCATATATTTGTCATTTCACTGGTTTAATTGTATTGAGGTTATTGGCATAAAGATATAGAGTGTCATTCTTGTTAATCATTGCTAAAATTACATTAAAGGCAAGATTAATGGACTCCATGCTTTGCCCTGGTCTAGAAAATGAACGTAAATCAAGACATGGTGCTTTCCTTCCTTTTCTGCCTCCCATCCATGTTATATAGAGAGTAAGGACTTTTTAAACCACTTGGAAATGTCCCTGATTGAAGTTAGTGGTAAACTGTCATATAATCACTTTGTTGCTTAAAATTTAGGATAAATTCAAAGAATTTTTTTGCATATCAGTTTAATTGCTTTTCAGAGATTAAAATACTGGGTTTTAATTTTGTCTTTCCAAAGAAAACCAGAAAAACAATGAAATATTTTCTGTGTTATCCATCAAGTTATTAAGGTGGTAAGAAAAGGGGAGGACACTGAGTCTGTTCAGGGCTGAGGAGCATGCAGGTAAATCCTGTGACATTTTGTGTTCACACGGGCTGGAAACCCCTGGAGCTGCAGTTTAAATGATCCCAGAACTCTGGGACTGTCAGTCTAACAAGAACCCCCCCAGCCTTGCTGGTGTCGTGGACATCCCTGGAGAAACCAGGCTGCAAACCCTTCAAGGCTTCCCAGGAAAGGGGCAAGGTGTGTCCCACCCCTTTGATCTAAGGCTTGCTTTTCCCATTTGGCACCTGCATTTTAAAAAGAGCTTGTGAAAGCTCTCCCTGAGAGCATGGCACAGCAGCACTCCCAGACACTCCTGGTTTTCCACTGCGCTGCACTTGGAGATTCTGAAAGGGACTAAAAGTACTTCGTGTTGCAGCTGATGCATTGGCATGAAACAGATTTGTTCACATCCACACTTAATGCAGACTTTTCCTGAAGTGCCCCCCGCACGACCCCCTGTAAGAGTTTTTGCTTTTTCCATCGTGGGACCTAAAAGCAGGGCTGAGTTTTCTGGTGGACAATTTCTCCATTTCAGCCGTGGCTCCATTCCCCTCAGGCTTCTCACCTGAGCTCTGCCTCCACCTTGCTCTGGCTTGATGAGCTTCATTCCCTCCTGCTCCTACCTTAAACATTTTTTTCCTAACAAAGCAACGGTAAGAATAGTTGCGGGATTTTTGCCAAAAGTAACTTCCAGCTCTCTATATAAATCAGGAGATGTTTCTACCTTTCTTCAAGCTGAAGTTTCCAGCTCCCTCAGAGCACAAATTGCATTCCTGAATGTCCACAAGGCACTTAAAACTTTAAAATGTCCCTTCACAGAACTGGGAGTGTTGGCAAATCTCACTTTTGTTTGCTCTGAGTAAATGTGGTGGCTTTACAAGGGACCAGAGAAAATGGATTTTGTTCATCTAATCTCCTTAAAGAACAAGAGGAAAGATCCAGATAATACTTCCTAACTGCACTTGTTATAAATGAGCAGCCCCTGTGAAAATTGACTTTTAGCTGAATAAAAATCTGACTTTCCTGTTTTTAACGTGGCCATGAGAGACAATCTCTGCTGAGGTTTCTGGTCTTCAGTATAATTATTTTATTTTCAAATCAAAATTACTTAAACTCTGTAGTCGTAGAACAACCATGAGTTTAGAGAGCAAGTCAGGCATGATTGTTTTAGTCCTGTGCAAAACGGGAAATCTGAATCACAGGCCTGGGCTAATCAAGGTCTTAATTAGGAGTTTTAACCAGCCTATAATAAAAACACCATGATGATGAAAACTGTGAAATCATGTTGCTAATTTTTTCTTTCCTTTTGACTAAATTTTTATCAGTTCACTGCAGAAAATTAGTCCTGCAACAGGTAGTGCTGGATACCTGAAATGAATTTGAAAACTGTGCTTTTACCAATACTGCTCCTACTGTCTGCTCTGATTCCTAAATTCTTCCAGCAGATAGGAGGGAGCTGGTTATTTGTGCACTGTAGAAAAGGTATTAGGAGAACCAGGGACTTTACTTATTTATGGTCACTTCCACAGATTTTACAATTACTGAGCAGTGCATTGAAAGCCTCTGTGCATAATTCAAAGGCTCACTGAATTTTCATCTCGAGTTTATTTTCTGTTTACCGTAAGCTGTGAATTTCAACTCCTTTTTTAATAATGCCCTTTGCAAATTTAATAATAAATAATAGGGTAGTCTGCCAAAGCATATAGGACATCATATTGCCACGCTAAAGAAATTAGAATATGTATAGAAAAATCTGTGTAATGGAATTTTTTGTCAAATGAAGGAATGCTTTGTCTGCCACCATGATAAAGCCTTTTTATGTTGAGACGAATGTCAGAACAGGTTTATATTTTCTCAAAGTTACTGTGTTTAATCTTTCTTGGTACTTCATAATAAGTAAGGGACTGTACTCAGAATGAATACATAATCCATTTTCCCTGACCATGCTAATTATTTGGCAAGTTTGAAATCTCAACTTCCTCTTAAATTAGAGTTCCATTAATTTCAATTTTTGGTTCTCTTGCTGCTGTGAGGAGAATCTCACTTAGGTGTAAATCATGTCACAAAAATCAAATAATCTTTTCATGCTCAGTCTTATAAATGAAGGTGTTATGTTGCTGCCCTGCCCTTTAAGGTAATATTTATTTCAATAACTGAAATGAAAGCTTTTGAAACCTGGGATCTAATGATGATAGGGATGCAGGCTGTGTGGCACAGTGCAGTAACTGGTGTGTTCACAAAGAGCCCACACCACAGAGCAAAGGCTGGAAGTGCCTGTTGGGTTCTGGTTGCAGAATTTCTGTTAAATTGCAGAAAATAATGTATTCTCCTGCAGTTCCCCGAGCCTGGTGCATTGTGGCTGTGAATGAATGACCCATTCCTCTCGTTCCACTTTATTGTTGCTCAGATTTACTGCTCGTGCTGTGAAATATAAATCCCATTTACCTCTTACAGAAATCTCTTTTGTGTATTTTTAAGTGAGCCTATTGATTTAATTGGTGAAAGGGACTTACCAGTAAGGGCCTTGTCCTTATAAGAATAATTCTTTAAGAACATCGTGTTTTGGTGAATTGGGAAGTGTCCAGAGGTTTCCTGCCTGAGGCCAGGACCTCAATTTCTTGATATTTACACAGCTCAGCAGCTGGAATCCTTGCTCTGGCTTTGCAAATGAGTGCACTGAAAATTAGGGACAGAATGGGAAGACATTTCTCTTTCTGTCAACATGGAAGCATTGCTGAATCTCGTTCCAGCTTCAAGGGACACTAACAAGTCTCTCACTTGTTAATCCTCCACATCAAGGAGGAAATACTAAATTCTAAAATGCATTTTAGAAATTGTGAAATACCAAAAATACATTTTAGAAATTGTGAAATACCAAAAATGCACTTCAGACTTCAATTCTCTCACCTAAAACATAAGTTTGAGTAGTCCATTGCTTTGACATGTATCCTATTTACAGATTTAGCACACAATAAACAACTACATAACAGCTGGGTTGGGTCCAAACAGCATCAAACCTTTGTGACATCCCAATATCCTGCTGTGTGTTGCTTATTTTCATGCCTACCTCAAGATCTGCAGTTTAGGGATAAAAATTAGAGACACTTTCTGGCAAACCTTTGGAGAGAGAAAAGTAAATAACCAAGTTAAAAAGCCCTTCCTGAAAATGCAGTGCTTTAGGCAATCCCAGCTTTAAGCAGAAGGTTTGGTACGTGAAGGGAATGGTGGGAGCTGTGCTCACCAAGGTCCAAGCAGTACCGATATTTAACACCTCAGGGATTGAAATCCTGGGCTTAAATTGTATTTGGAAGCAATGTGGAGAGCACTGAAAAAGCTCAGGTTGTGTTTTCCATTGCTCTGCCTTTCTCTAAGCTGCTGAAATGCAGGAAATGCAGAAAACACAAGGCAAATGTAGTGAATGACAAGAAAACAATTTAATATCTCTGTTACCCAGTGCAGTGCTGTCCATTGCAAAATGTGAAATAAATTTATACCCATCAGAGGAATATCCCCATGCTGAAAGTCCTTTTACCAGCATGTGTAATCCTACTCTGAAAATATGGACCTGATTTGTTGTGTTTCTATTCACAGCACTTTCACATGATTTTCATTGCTTCCAACTAAAAAGTTGGAAGAAACCTGGTGTAGGTTTCTTGTGATTAAAACTCAAAAAACCACTTTTAATGGGGCCTTTCTTTTATCCTACCACAGCTCCTGTGTCTTTCTGTTCCTCTGTGACTCATCTGGCTCCTGTGTTTGCTACCAAAATCTCTTCCTTTAATTTCTGCATGGGAAGTCACTGGGGGCTCCAGCATTCTAGGCAGGGATGAGCAGCAGAATTGTGAAGCTGCAGGGGCTCTGTGGCTGCCATCAAGCTGGGTTCTGACCTTTGAAACACTGGCTCTGGTAACAGATCTGGGAGATCTACACAGTTCCCTTAAGAACCTGCTGTTTTCATAAAATTAATAAGGTTCTGTCCATTAATCACTATTTCGAGCCCTTGTGGATATGTTGGTCAGGATTAGGCAGAAAACAGCTATTCCCCTGGATGTTTAGCTTTGGAGTGCATGGCTGCTTGCAGAATCTTTTCATGAGTTTTAAAATAAAACCGTCTTTGTTCAGTCTGGAATTTTGATGTTTTGGCAAGGAAGACAGGAAGTGGAGAGGAGGGAGCATTGTTGTTCTGTTGTACAAGCTTCAAGAATTTTTTATTCCTCTCTAATCACTGGAGACGTATTCTGCCCTGATTTCATGTGGTCTGTTCTCCCTCAGACTGGTTGTGTTGTGGGTTGTGGATGGAGATAAAGGATGTGAGGTATCTGCAAATCCCCTCAGGTTACACTTGAGTGGTTCATACAGCCTGTAAAACAAGCACAGGAGGTGTGCTGTGTGTGACAACAGCTTGGAAAGCAAAAAAGCCATCCCAATTTAGACACATTTCAGCAAAAGTCATGCAAGAGAGCTTGTGTTTAATCTGTAATTCCACGTGCTCAGGATACCCCGGGCAGGATTATGTTCTGTAATACAAAATGCAGTGATGAATTCCACCACGAGCTCCAGCACAGCCTGCCCATTTTGTCTGATAACTCTAGCTATTAATAGAAACTCACTTAAATTATCAATATTGTACCTGACAATTGTGGAAAAATTTGAGGAATTTTTTTTAAAAAAGTGATTCTGTGCATGGTAACACATGAGAAATTATCATCACTGCTTCCCCAACAATAGCCATCCTTTCTAATATACAGAACTCTGGAAGGGTCTTAAGAATTTCTCTATTGGATGTGGCTCTCCATTCAAATAATAAAGGAAATTGATGCAGTGCTCTCCAACACGTATTGCATGGTTTATTACATTGTCATCTGTGCTTCGTGGCTAAGAATGGCTTTTACATCTGTTCCCTCTATTGACATTACTGTATATTAAATTTCTCTCTTTCTCTCAGCTGGTATTAATGGAAAGTCATGCTTTGGTGGAAATATTCTCAATGATCTACTGCTGCTCACATATATTAGCACTGCAATAGTCATCTCCTGAATCTCTAGCTTTTGTCTTCCAAATCACATTTCTGAAGATCAGGCTGCTTCAGCCTGATTATTGAAGCAGTTTACATTTCAGAGCTTGTTCTGCACTGTACCCACTTTGCATATAAAGATCCGTATTTGTATCCTACAAAACAAAAAGCTGTGAGTTCTACATAACGTTATCATTTGAGCTCTTCTTCCCCACTTGTTTGATGCTCCGTGTGCTGAAGGACAGGGCTGTGATTAGCTCTGTGCTTCCAGCAGGTGAGTGTTCCCCTCCTTGGGTGTGCTTACATGCAGAGACACACAAGCTTCTCTTCGAGCTCCTCTCTGAAAATACTGAATTATTATTTCAACAGAACACTGCTTCAGTTTTAATGAGGTCATCTGCAGTATCGTATTGCCTTACTGTGTTCCTGTAAGTGGAATAATCTTCTCTGGTTTTTATTCTTGTTTTCTGTCATTAGCATTCTTATCTCTTTGGGGACTCTGGTACGTATTTAGTACGACAATAGTGATGCTTTTGTGTCCATGCTCTTTTCAAACACTGCTCCTTGTCAAATTTAAGAGCCTTCAGTAACACAGTAATTAGTGTTTCTGTTGTGTTTAGCACCAGCCATGCAGGCACATGCAGTGGAAGCACCTTTGGTCACTCATGCACAAGAATGTGGGACAGAGCATCCCTGGATTTCACCTTGCACCTGTCAGAGGTGGTGGTGAGGCTTCCCTGATGTCCTGGGCACTGCTTCTCATGAGCATTGTCTGTTCAGGGGGCCTTGGAGAAATCCCTGTCTGGAACACAAGTGACATTTATTTGTGCTCTAGGAAGTCCTACTCTGCAAAAACACTCCAAAAGAATTGCCAGCAGGATGAAGAGTGCAGGCTGCTTTCTTAATTCCTTTAATTTAAGATCTTGGGGGAAGAAGTAGATTCTAAAATCTTTTCAAATAAAAGCAGATAAACAACTTCCCCCTCCAGACCCCCTCCCTCTAAAAACAAACAAACACCAAAGCAAACAAATAAACAGAACAAAAACAAGGGAAAAAATAACCCCCAAGGTACAGGGAAAACTCTTTTTGTTTGCAATAATAATCTGTCTTGGACTGTTCTATTTGGGGCTTCCCATAGCAGAAAACTCTCTACAGTTTTTTGCTGTACTTTGACACACAAATAAGAAAGATTGTGTGACCAAGATCCTGTCTTCATTCATCAGGAACAGAAACTCCTGGCCTTTCATTTAATCCCTTTCATTTAGGGACTTCTATCCCTCCCAGTTTTGGATGCTTAAGGTGTCCCTAATTGTTAGCAATTATTGTTAATATTAGCGTCATTGTTAGCACCATAAACTGGTGAATGGCTGGAGTTAATTTTGAGTTGTTCAGAATTTACAATCCAGCTGTGGTGGCGCAGACCTGAATACCCTGGCACATGTATTCTGTATGTAGTGAGAGGCTGGCAATTTTGAGAAAAGAAAATGCTGCCTGAAGGAACACAGATTTGAGGAAAGGTTTTCACAAGCCTTAAATTGACTTGAATGCCCAAGAATTGCTTTAAACCTGATTTCCCTGAACGTGGGGTCCCTGGCCAACACCTTAAACATCAGTTTTGACCTCAGTGTGTAATTTAAGGGCCATGGTAAATGTAGCCAAAAATACTTAATGGACACTTGCATTTTTTGTAATGTGGTGAAGGTTTTATTCTTACAGACACAAGGTTCTGTTTTGATTCTATCACATTTTCTATAAAAACGTTCCCTTTCATATATATAGTACTCACACTGTGATGTCTGCAAAAAACTGACGTTTCCCTCATCTAAACTGCTTCATTTCCAATCTTATCTGAAAAAAAAAATGTTTCAGTGTATGACAAGTGATGTATCTTAATAATCATCTCTTCAGTATGCCTTATGGTGAATAATCAGCTTGTTTCAATTTACACTGTAAAACACATAAAACAGTTTTGTAGGGAGCTTGGCCCAGCACCAGAAAATGACCCTTCAAGTGTAGTTGCCTCACAGGGTGAAACTGTTCCTCAGAAGAAAACTGAAATGAGCTCTAATTGTTCATTTCATGTTTTTAACCTTGTCTGCCCAGAGGGGACACACGGCTGTGCTGAACATGTGAGTGCTTGAGGATTAGCAAGTCCATGTATAGTAGATTAATTGAGAAATGATTGGATGTTGTCTGTGAGACACAGGCAATTGAATGTGCAGCAGGTAAACCTAAAATGTCTGCAAAGGCACTCTTTATAAATCCTCTTTTTGTATTTTTATTCATTTTGATAGCCAAAATGCACCCAGTCCAACCAGTTCTTGTATAAAATAAATTCATTTCTATTCAGCTCTAAATTTCGTTTTATGTTTCCCTATTGAAATTCAGGTCTTGGTACATTTTGACCTTTTCAAGAAGGCCTGCTTCATTGTGAATTGTGAGTGCATTAGGAAGGTAAACACATTCAGCACTTGTTATTCAATGAGTTTGGATTTAGAAAGTCATTGTCAATAGGTTAATCCTTTTGTACAGACAGTCTCTTTGGCTAAGAGGCATCTTAAACAAATAAAGGTTTTACCAAAATGCTAATTTTTCAGTCTTTCTGTCAACTGTCAAAGAACAAACCTCGGTGGAGGTCTGAAAATTGGTTATTTCTAGTTTATATTCACTCCATGTCAGCACAGTTTGAAAAAGAACTTCTGTATACGGAAGCCTAATCACAGGCTATTTGTTACTCTGCTCAAGGAATCATTAAAACCTAGGATTTTCTTGGAGTGTTTTATGAGGATGAGGGAAGGGATAAGTTTATCTGGGTTCAACAAATATTTATAAATACCATGAATAAAAAGGATACCAAATTCAGCAGCAGATTGGGTAGGCACTTAAAAAGAAAATAACATTTCCCCGATCTGATTAAAAGTCAAGTGTCTCTTGAACTGCATATCACAATATTTGCCAAGTGGATGTATTTTAGACTATTGGTTAAAATGTGAAAGGAGAAATTAGGGATTCTGAGAGAGAATTGCCATAAAACAGCTCCTTGCAAGAATTATGTGGGCAGAAGTTCAGCAATAAATAAGGTGAGGCTGTATGTACATTTTATTTCTCTGGTTATTGTAAGTCCTTTCATGGCTTCCTGCAGATCCTGAACTGCTGTTTATTTCTGCACCAGAAATGACAGACAACAGGACTGCCAAGGAAAATGTCCATGCACACAAGCTTTAGGGGAGCCCTCTTGAAGTACAAGTGCCAGAAACTGAAGTTTCCTGGACCAGCAATGGGCTGAACACAAGCTGAGCTCGTGAGTCAGAGCACAGGAAACCAAAATTACCCTGAAGACACTTCCCTGGGTGTCTCTGGATGTTCCTCACCGTGAGCTGTGCCTGGGTGATGCCCCCTGAATGTGAACATCTCCACTTTCAGGGGAACGCCCTGAAATTTTCAACACCCCATACCCATTTTTCCTCTTTTCCACTGAGGACATACACCTGGTCCAGAAAAGGAGTGAGTCAGAAGGCACCTTCCACATTTCCTCACCTGAAAACAGGTTTTTTCCATTGAGTTCTTATCTAATCCTTGGTTTTGCATTAAACATCCTGTTTTACCCAGTGTACTTCAACAGCCAAACAGACCTTTCTCCTTAAGATCTGCAGTACTTACAAATTGTATCTAAATTTTTTATGTGCTCATCATAAAATATGTATTTATTGTGAAGTTTGTGACTAACAGTGCTTCATTAAGATATAGAAGGTGTTAGAATTATACATATTATCTGATCAACAAAACAAAGAGCAGCTCCTCAGCTGCTTCAGTGAAGTCCTGTGGGTTGAACACCAGCTGGAAAAAAGTCAGGTGACATTTGCTGCAGGTGTGATCTATTGCTTTGTCTCCTCTCAGCCTTCATGATTTATGTTTTTCTGGAGCTCCTCTTGCCCGATTGACATTTATATATCATTTTTTAATATACTTCATATCCTCGTGCACATTTAATTTTTTATTCAATGGTCAGGACTTCATAGAGCATGGCTGGCTGAATGCTAAATGAGTGACTAATTTGAGGGGTAATCATGTCAGCGTGGCTGGAACCAGCGTGTACCTGCCCAAAAGTCAAAGTGCACGCCTGAAATTGTGTGGCAGAGTTTGGGCCCAATTAATGAGAACGGTCAGGACGGTGCAAATGCTTCTGGGAATAAAAATGGGCTGCATTTTGTGTCTAAAAATACTTCTGCGTGCCAGTGGATGGGATTTGAAGATGGTATCTGGGCATGCAATGTTCTCCCAAAGAACTTTAGGTCTTTGGGATATAAAGCATAGATAAAATGCTAAATAGCATGGATTGACAGCTGCTTCTTCCATTGTGTCAGGGAATGTGGTTTTAAGAAAAAAAACACAAACCCCAAAACTTTTCAAAACTAAGCAGTGCAAATTAATGTGCAATGTTCCTCTTCTAGAAAGCCCTGAAAAATGCTTAGCTTCTATCAGAAGAGAAATCCAGTAAATAATTTTATTAATTCCACAGCCAGTGACTTTCTGCTCCACACCATTTTGTTATGAATTTACTTGACAGGAGATTAATTACTGCAGATACATTGGTAGGTTCCTGTAGTGATGCTGAANCTTTATCCCGACCTTGGTAAAGGAGGAAAAGGAGCCCAAACCTTCACAGTGCCCCACCCAGAGCCTGGAATTCCACATTGCCACAGGAAACTCGCCCCACACACCAGCCACATTGAGCCAACGCTTACAACTTGATAGTGGAATAACAAAATCGATACAACTGGAAAAAATACTTTAAAAATTGTGACACCCTGTTTCAGCTCCCATCCCCACCCAAAGTTCTGCTGGCTGCATGAGTAATTTACAGAATTCCCAGGGCTGGTTTGAGCTGTGGCTGGTTTTGGTCGCAGTGTGAGCAGCCTGTGCTCGAGCTCCTGTTCTGCTCTTGCTGCATCCTCCCAGCTCCTGCTCATCCAAACTCACTCACGTTTGTCCGTCTGTTGACAAGAGTCCCAAAAGGGTTGGAACCGTACCAAGAACTTAAAAATAATCTCTCAGCAAATGAAAAATTATTCTTTAAAGTTAAGCTTTCGTGATTCACTTTCACTGTGTAGCATTTGATCNCAGAACCCAGCTGGGGTTCCTGTTGGAATGCTGGAAATTTAGATTTAAGATTCTAGGACATAGGAATATGTGTGAGTTAAGATGGAGGATTTGGGGTGTTGTCTGAGTCCTTTTTCTTCACCTTCTTCTTCGTGTGTTATGGTGGTTTCCTAATTGGCTGTAAATATGTAAATAGGTAAGAGATAATAAATATTCCAAGGCTGACCTCGAGCTTGGCATTTCCCGTGTCTTTATCCCGACCTTGGTAAAGGAGGAAAAGGAGCCCAAACCTTCACAGTGCCCCACCCAGAGCCTGGAATTCCACATTGCCACAGGAAACTCACCCCACACACCAGCCACATTGAGCCAACGCTTACAACTTGATAGTGGAATAACAAAATCGATACAACTGGAAAAAATACTTTAAAAATTGTGACACCCTGTTTCAGCTCCCATCCCCACCCAAAGTTCTGCTGGCTGCATGAGTAATTTACAGAATTCCCAGGGCTGGTTTGAGCTGTGGCTGGTTTTGGTCGCAGTGTGAGCAGCCTGTGCTCGAGCTCCTGTTCTGCTCTTGCTGCATCCTCCCAGCTCCTGCTCATCCAAACTCACTCACGTTTGTCCGTCTGTTGACAAGAGTCCCAAAAGGGTTGGAACCGTACCAAGAACTTAAAAATAATCTCTCAGCAAATGAAAAATTATTCTTTAAAGTTAAGCTTTCGTGATTCACTTTCACTGTGTAGCATTTGATCTTCCTCAGGTAGAGACCATCTGTCCCAGGCAGGATATATTTGAATCTGGAATGTTTTTACAGGTATTTCTGTTGCTCTGTGAAAGGACAGATTTAGAAATGCTTCAGAAATACAAGGAATCGAGCTGAGAAATATCTTCATTTCTGTCTTTTAGACTTACATGGAATACAATAAGGTCTTCTGACTTGAAATCTAAGGTAATTTGGACACAAATTTTAAACTTGGACCCAGATTAATTTTTATTTTTAGTCAACTTCTAAAGACTTTGTCTGGCCAATTTTAGGACCTGTCAGTTCCAGAGGGCACAGAAATTATTTCCCACGTGGGGTTTGTCCCCTCTGCTCTTTGAGAAAAGGGATCCCTTTGTGTCTGGCACTTGCATTAATAGATGCCAGTGTACATTATGGCAGTATTTAATGCACTGTTGAGTCTTTGAAGAGCAGCACAGAAACAATGTGTGCAGCAAAAGGCAGCTGAGGGGCCTCTACAGAGAATTCCAGACTGGAAAAAGCCTTTTTGTCATATTCTGTCACAGATGCACTCCTCTGTAAAAGTGTTTAATAGGGTTTTTTAACTTATTTTACCTTATTTTTTATTTAACTATTTCAACTGTATAGATCTTCCATGACAGCAGTACAACACTCACTTGATATTTTTGGAAAGGTACAAACCTCTGCCCATCACATAATTATACGCTGTGTTTTTAAAATGTCAATTATATAAACACAAAAATAAATACCAGGCAATTTTACAATTAGGACTTTCATTAAAGACACAGTATGACAACATAATCAGCTTTTCATGTAATGGTTTTAAAACCCATCATAGCCTAATTAATATGCTGCAATAATAACCAGCCTGCTTGCATTCCTTCTCTTCCCCTGTGCTTCCCAATCTTTTTTTCAGCTGGTGATCTCGAGCACTGCCATGTGCAGATTCCTGCCTGTGACAGGATTTGGCATGTGCCATGAATCAAATGCCAGCTCTGTGGGATTATTTAACTCTTCCCAGTGAATTCCAGTGAAGCTCTAAAGGTGGTTTGGGAGCACCTGGATTGAAGCCAGAGAGCTGCATGGTGATTTATCCTAAAGTTTTGCCCTGGGATGTGCAGTGTTCAGCCTGTCCTGCCAGACAACCATGCACTGCCTGGTTTACTCTCCAGGTCCTGAAAAAGCAGAATAGACTGGAGTAGGTGGGGCTTTCTTCATGTGGTTAAAGTTCAGCTGGGAAAGAGTAATTAAAACAGCTGAAAAGTGTTTTAATGATGATCTAAGTCCAGAAGGGAAACTTGATATCCCTCCATTTTAGCAATGAATTCAAGCATTTAATGATTCCTGCAGCGGGAAACACACCTGAAACAAAAGAATTGACTCTCCTTAAATACCTGTGCAGAGCCATGTGTGCTGTGTCTGAGCTGGACAGAGCAGGGGCCTGCAGCCCACCTGGGCAGCTCACCTGCCAGGTGAGATCAAATATTGAACCCCTCAGAGCTGTTGGCAAAGATGCTCTTGACTTGCTGAGAAGTGATGGAAATATTTCTGTTCTTTCCCCCATCCTCTTTGATTCTTTAGTGTGAGATCATTTCACTATAAATGAATAAATTGTCCTTTATGAAACTCAATATTTTAGAAAGTCGAGTGGTAAACAGCATCACCGGAAAGAATTTTGTTCCTGATTTATGAGGGCAAGAGAGTTTTCAGTTGGCAAGAAGCTAATGCTGTAGAGATTAAATCAATCTTCATTACAGTTGCAAGGAGAAATGTTATAACAATAATAAATCTGAATGTCCATGAGAGATATTTACTATGTAAATGTTTGCTAAATCAAGATGGAGATAAACCCCAAAAGGTGGAGGCTGGCTCCAGTGGAGGCTGATGTTTTATACAAGTCATTACTGGTCATTACTGTGTCAATACCTTACAGGGTTATTTCCTGGGTGAAAATGGGAAAACAAAAGATTTTCCTGCAGAAGCCCTGTTGAATATTCTGACAAAGGATCCCTGAATATTTGGTCAGTGGGGAGAGTTTCTGCATAGATATTTAGTGAGATTCAGTTCCCTGAGCTTTGTAGGAGCTAATCACTCAGAGAGGGCAGGACAGGGCACGGCGGAAGGACTGGATTGTCCATCAGCATTTTCCAAAGTGCTAAGAGGCCTCTGGAGAGACGACATTTGGCTCCTTAAAATGCAGTTCATGTGTTATCACCAATCTGGTGACATACATGCCCCTAGAAAGATTAACAAGGTTTGCCAGACACGCTGCAAGGTACAAATGCACTGTCAGAACTCAGCCGGGCTCGGAATGATGTCAGGGGCAGAGGTGCTCTTGAAGGAGCCTTCTTGAAAATCAGTCACAGTTAATTTGATGTTCTTAACTTGTTTCTGATATCTGTGCTGAGAGGCATGTCACCATTCCACCCTGCAGCATTTTCAAGGTGATTTGGACTGTTAAAAAGATGAAGCATAAGAGAGGTGCTTAATTATAGGTAAGTGTGTGAAGGAAGTGTGATATAAAGTAATGGAGTTAATAAAAGGATGGTGACTAACACAATAATAATAGCAATATGAGTTTGTGATCCATATCCAGTAGACTTCAGATATGGTTGATAAAGATCCTAAATTAGATTTCTAATTAATTGTTTGGAAACAAAATATTTTCATTTCACTTTCCCTACTACTTTTGCTTGATTGCCATACTTTCATTTCAATTCCATGTTTCCACTTTTCTGCTCTAATTCGTCTTTGCAATAATTGCTTCTGCTGCTTTTCATTTTGCTTCTCTTCTGTAATTCCCCATTGCAGCTGGTCCTCAGCACCACACACAGTGTAGCCCCTTACATAAAAATTGCCACCAGTCCCTAATGCTGTCAGTCATTAGGCAGTGTTTTTCACTGGATATCAACTTCTCAAATTATTCTCACACCATCTGCTTGTTGAATATTCTTCATAGTTCATGTTTTTGGTTCTGTTCAGTTATCCTTTAAACTGAGACATTCTGCAAAAGTGATATTATCCTCTTGCTGTGATATTACAAGAGTTTTTTCCCCACCTGTTAGTTCAGTTTCTTAAGTAGTCCACAGCACTGATGCTGTGATTGTTGGTCTAGCAAAGCAGGCTCTGTCTGCTGTGTCGTTTCAGGAGACAAAATTCATTTGTTTTACATGGAAGGGCCAAACATTTTTTTGCAGGTCTAAAAATGTACAGTGTTTGCATTGTATCTATTCTGCAGATTTTAACAAAATTACCCAGGTGATGTGGGGGTGTCGCTGTGTTTCCTGAACTTACACTGTCCCTTGTCTTGTTACTGGTAATTCTGAGGTGCAAAAATGAGTTTTTCCTCGTTTCTCCATCCCTTTAAGATCACGTCACCTCTGTAACCAACCCCCTGCGTTGTCCCTTCCCCACATTCTCTCAGGGTGCACAGAGGATTTGAGGAGGAAGCCCAGGGTGACTCCCAGCCCCTGTACTGCCCTAAACCCTGGTGTTTTTACCACAAAACCCATCCACAGGTGGGCAGGAGTGGGCTGGAGGGTCACACAGCCACTGCAGCTCTTTGCAGGTCTCACTGGTACTGGCGTGGTGCTGAGAAGTTGTCACTTTGTTTTCCATAAATCACCAACCACAGGATCATTGAGGCTGGATCATTGATCCAAGCCATTAATTTTGCAGAGCTGAAGAATAATGGCTTGTTGCTTATTAGCAGCACTTTGTATTAATTTCAGTTATTTCTATATAAAGATGGTTTCCTGTTCTGAATTATCATCACTGTGTGCATCTCTGTTTTCTCCATGTTATCCTCAGAACATAAATGTCTACAAACGTTTTCAGCCTTTGGAATACTTTTCCCCTATACAAAGAAGCGAGCTAAAAGAGCACCAACACTTTTAGGGGTGATAACTTTTCCCAAGTGTTCTGCCTGGCTGATAGCTCCCTATCTGATGGTGAAATTCAATCAATAGTCCTTCGTTTTAGGAAGATGGTTTTGTTAAGGATTTACAAAACTGAGGCTTCAGTTTCTTTTTTTTAATGAAAATATTTGAAGAAGCCTTTCAGGAGCCCAGGGCCAGGAATTCATTCCCAGTGCCCTGGGCTGTGCCTCTGCCACAGCTCACCTCCTCCTGCTGGGCTCAGATGAGCTGCACAGCCCTTGCACCACGGCTTAGAGCAACGTGCAGGCTCCAAAACAAATGTACCAAAGTTTTAGATGCAATCTCACTTTCCCAGGGAAAGACTTTAATACCTCACAGTAACAAACATGGCTAATCTCCTGATTGCATAAACTTTGCTTGAACTGAGGGTCCAAGCTCCTTGAAGAGGGGTGGTGCACTGAGATCAGGCCATGAGGAGCCTCCTTAGCTGGATGTGCAGTCAGAAGTCACTGAACAGGTTAATTGCCTGTACTTATCTTTTAAAGCAAAGATATAATGGTTAGGAAAAACACTTTTATACCACTTAATTCCTGACAAAGGTGATAGAGCTTTTAGTTTCCAAATGTACTCGGGTCATGAAACTTTATGGCCTAACAAAATTAAAGTGTCACATCTAGTAATTGTCTTGTTTATTTTTATCTCTGAGAACTGTAAAACATTTGAAATCTATGTAAATTAGAAAATATTATAAAACCAAGAGCTTTAACTTCTTCTTACACATAGAGATACTCCAAACTCTAAGAACTCATTCGTCATTTCAAAATAAAAATAGGCTTGGTAGCAATTGCCATTTCACTTGATATGTTGCCAAAATTGATAAAAGATTGAAGGTTGCTATTATTGCATTGTTCTTTCCTTGAAAGGTGTATTCCTGACCTAAAGTGTGTTCTGTTATGAAGTAATCCTTATGATAGGCATCCAATTTTCCTTTTGAAAAGTGATTTGAAGCAGAGGTGATCTGGTGCTCGTCCCTGGCTGTTGTGGTGTAACCCCAGCTGGCCACAGCCCTCACTCACTTCCCACTGCTGGGTGAGTGAGAGAACTGGAGGGTAAAGAGGGAACTCATTTGTTGAGATGAAGAGTTTAATGAGTAAAGCCAAAGCCACACCAGCAAAGCAACCCCAAAATTCATTCCCCATTCCCCAGGGCAGGCAGGGCTCAGCATCCCCAGGACAGCAGGAATAACAGTGACCTGGGCAGACAAACACCTTCCTCCTCCTCCTGCTGCAGCTGTGCTGCTGAGCGTGCTGCCACATGGCCTGGGACATCCCTGCCACCAGCTGTCCTGGCTGTGTCCCCTGAGAGCCCCTCCTTCATCCCCACCCTCCTCACAGCCAGGTGAGGACACAGGAGCCCTGGCTCGGTGTCAGCAACAGAGCCCCTCTTATCAACAGTGTGCACCTCTGGGTTATCAACAGTGCTCACACCTGGATTACCAACAGTGCTCACCTCTGGGTTATCAACAGTGCTCACACCTGAGTTACCAACACAGCTCACACCTGAGTTACCAACAGTGCTCACACCTGAGTTACCAACACAGCTCACACCTGAGTTATCAACACAGCTCAGCTCTGAGTTACCAACAGTGCTCACACCTGGGTTACCAACAGTGCTCAGCTCTGAGTTACCAACACAGCTCACACCTGAGTTACCAGCAGTGTTCACCTCTGGGTTACCAACACATGTTCCATGAGAACCCCAAACCACAGCCCGTGGCAGCTGCTGTGAATCCAAACCCAGCACTCCTGTGAAAAACAGTGGCTGTAGTGCTGGAGTTTGGAAAGACAGCAAGGAGCTGAAATGTTGACCAGTCATTATTTTCTCAGCGTAATTCTCTGTTGTTAATATGCTTAAGGAACTAAAATGTGGGATAACGTAGTTGATTATGTTTTCTAACATCAATTATTTGCTAACTTGCAGGGTGGTTTTCCCATAGGTTGCTCAATATTGCTGTGCTAATTCATCTGCCAAGCCAAGGGTTAAATACCAGTGTACTTCTAATGAAATTAGATAAATTAACTTAGCAACTAAATGGCTGCATGCTGGAAAGAGCAAGCTGAGGTATCCTTCCCTTTCTTTAGTGAAGAACATGAGAAAATCGGGTGTTTCAAGCAAGCTGTTGGGTATAAAAGGATGAGCCTCAAACACTGGCAACCTACATTTTCTTCAAAGCATCATTTGCATGGAGACAATGTAAATTCTCAGTTTATCCCCCAGTTTTGATCTGGTGGCACAGAAGTGTCTTGTCTACAGCAGTTCCGGCCTTTTAAGTGCCTGTATTTGGCAATGCTGTTTGTATCAGGTGCACATGTAACAATATCCTGAAGGCTTTCAACTTATTTTAACTTTTAATTCATTCTAAAAGCCCTTTTATAACTTTTTTTTAGATATTTGGCATAACCAGTTTTCTTTGAATTATCATAGAACAAACAGTTAGTGGCAGGTAAATTATTCAGAAGAAATTAAGTAGTACCAGAGAATTCAAAAAGACCTTTTGGCTTTCTTTGTTGCAAATTTGCAAAAGTAGGATTAGAAATGAAATTTGAATAGTAATACATTATTTACTCTTCTGCTGTCTGATGAAACTTTTTCTTTGTGTCTCTTCCTAAGACTTTCTCACAGCCAATTAGTTCATTCAAAAACAAGTAGAGTTTTTTTCAGTTTTTAAAAAAACAAGAGAGAGAGAGAAATGAGATAAAATATTTAAATCAAAAAGGTGTGAAGTCAAGAACTGATTTTGGCTTACAATTTCATTTTTCATTGAATATATTTTCTTTCATTCTTTCACTGCATTGTAGTGTAAATCATTCTCCATACTTCTGTGCCTAGAAAGTATATTAATAATTACTATTTACTTGAGCAGACAGTTTGCCTTGTGCTGCACATCCACAGAATTCAGCTCCTAACAGTGCTGGATTTTCTAAAAGGAAGTTGTGTCTGTGTGGGGGCACGTGCGTGCACATGAGGAAATGTACACTTTTCCTTTTCCTTCCCCCAGAACTCCCTGATAACTGTGCTTGGGATATTTGCCTGTCTGCTTGACAAAGAAAGGTGTACTCTTGTCTATCACTGTTCTCATTCTCACTGTTGTTATTATTACCATGCAAGGGTAAGAACATTCAGAAGAAGTCAGAGTACTGACTGAAAAGGTGAAACTGTCCAGCCATTCCCCGTCCCTCCCACAAAAACAGGTCTTCCAGACGTTCCAAATTATTTACTTTTGCCAAACCCAGATTTTTCAGCACCACCAGTCCCTCTGCTCTCCTCTCACCCCGTTCTGGACTCAGCATGAGCCTTCACAAAGCTGATGATCAGCTCCTGACCCTGTGAGTCTCCCCACAGCCTCCCCTGGACCCAAAACAGGTCAGGCAGGTCAGGCTTTGCCTCCTTCTTGAAGAACACTTCAGGAGCACTTCAGGACGCTCATTCTGGGCTGCAGGAGCCACAGGCAAGGCCAGGCTGAGCAGAGCCCAGCTTTGCAGGCTCTGTGCTGGTGTCCCTGCTCACGTGGGGGGGTTTTGGAGGCAGCCAGGTGTCCCCATGCAGGTGCCCAGGTGTCGCAGCCACAGCGGGTTTGGCTGAGTCGGTGCTGCTGCAAAGCACCAGTGACACTTTAAAGGCACAGCAGAAAGTCAGAGTGTGCTGCCCGTGGCCCACAGCCCTGTCAGGGAGCTCACACCTCCCAGCAGCTCAGCAGGAAAGGAAAACGCTGCCAAAAGTTTCTGCTGCAGGTACAAAAATGGAATTGAGAGTTGTGAATGTGTAAGTGAGGAGTAGATGACTTTCATGAAACAGAGAAGGGGTTTCAGTTGATAAGGGACTCTTTAATGGCTAGAGTGTGAGCACTTTGCTGCAGTTAGACCTTAGTCTGCCCTGATACAGCCAGGGGAGTTGCCAACTCCCTGCCTGCAATTAGTGCCCAGTTGCCTTTGCAGCTGTGGCCAGAGGTTCCTCACTGCACAAGCCAAACCTCCCTGGCTCCAAGGCAGGTGGGTCTCACAGCTGAGCTGAAAGGCAAGAGCTGTCAGTAAATAGCTCCATCATCAGCCCAGGAAGAGCAGGAAGCACAGAATGATGTAGAAGGTGTGGTTCTCCTGAATGCTCCTTCACAGGGTGATCAAGAGCCTTTCCTGCAGTGAATACATTTGCTCACTCAGTTTTGGAGGGTCGCCCTTCATTTATTCCTTCCCTTTGGAAGTACTTTCGAGTGCAAATTACTGCTATCAGAAGCCTTGAACTGAGAGGCTATTATTCTCCATGCTCAGATTAAATTAATTTTGAACAGTTTAATGCAGCATGTCCGAGCTGCAAGTCCAAGTGGTGTCAAATCTATTTCTCTGCTTTTTTAAGCTGCACCTTCAAGGGCAGTATGATTCATGGTAAATGTGTTCTTCTAATGTCTTTTGCTAGGCATTATTATTTTCTTTCATTTGCAAGTCATGAGGAAAAAATGTTAACTATTTTCTTCCTCAAATTATATGAAGAGTGCACAATTTTATTCCGGCCTTTTTTTCCCCCCAAGATTATTATATTTGCTTCCTGTCCCTGAAATAAAGGAAAGATAGTCACAATGAAACCAAGAAATTCTTTTTTAAAGTGTCTAAAGGAGAGAAAGGAGACACTACAGGCTCCTGCATTAGCAAGGAATTATCTTTCTCAAGGTCTCTGTAATAAAATTGAGGAGTTTTTAACGATTGGCTCCATAACTCTATTTTTGTTTTTGCCAAGGTGCAAAAACAAAGCCTGACACAAACCTGCTTTACTTTTCAAGCTGAAGCACTCAGCTCCCTGCCCTGCTTCCCATTGCCAAGGTGTCATTGAAGGGAGGTAATGAGGATTTCCCACAGGTTTCTGGAGCCTAAATAGCCAAAGTGGCAATCAGGTTTGCACTGTGTGGGATCTGTGATGCTGAGAGATCCTGTCTGTGAAAGGGGCCCTGATGGCCAAAAACATCCACAAATCCACATTTTCAGGGCCATTCTCTGGCTCAGCAGCTGCCATTTCTCATTTTGCCCTCTGGGATGTTGTTGTATTCTGATGTTTAGGTAGTTCCAGTCCTGCCTGATGTACTGAGTATCACACTGACATACAGTGTCCCTATTTTAACTGCATCTTGTATGTCAAGTAATTGTTGTTACTTTCATGTTCATATGTATCTTGAAACTGGTGTCACATCACTATAAAGTTTATTTGCATGTTCATAAATAGCTTTTGTGGCTCTTGTGTGTCCTCCCTACAAACTGGGGAATATACACAGTTAAATTATAAGCATAAGGGCAGTGAATGCATCTGACAACTAAAGTCACCTATGTGAAAAAGAACAAGCCATGCTGATATCTCCTTCAGTAACTGAAAAAAAGGGAGTCTGTAATTCTGCCTGTAAAAAAAAAAAAAAAGCACTTTTTTGGAGAGTGCCAGGGATGGATTTCTTCTGAAAAATCCTGTTGAATTTTTATGGGCTGGAAGATAACAACTTTCATGTTGAGTAATTGAGGACTGAAATGTAAGACAGAAAAAAATCTGTTCTGTAAATGATACAATATAAATTGCCAAGATCTTGTCCTACATTAATTGCTTAAGAACTAGTTATTTACTTGTTATGAGCAATTAAATATATTTATTTCAGCAGATTACATCACCAGTAATGGGATGCATATATTATTCTGTTATTTTTGGGATGTTTATTGAGTGTCTCCAGTACCTTAGCCTATCAAAAACCTCTGTACAGAGGTTTTTCTGTTGTTTTCATAAAGTTTCACTGCAGTAAGTTGGGTTTTGTCTGTTAAATAGCTGGGTTACACAGTCCTGTGTATATTTTCACCTAGAGCTTGGACATTTGCAGAGCTGTAGAAAAGATAAACCATGTAACAGGTGAGCATGCCCATCATCACCAGTCAGGTATTTTAGCCACCACATATTTTGCGTGTGGATGAATAACGTTTCCCAAACGTACACCAGAACATCTGTGACATCACTTTGTTCTTCTTTCAGCTCTTTGCTGGGGTGTTTCATTGATCTCAGACTGTTCTTGGGGCAGGAGCACACCAGACAATCCCCTTTGCAAAGTGGAGTTCCCGGATGATTTGGCAGTGCCATGGGACATTCATTGCTGAGAGCAGGGAAGCCCTGAGGGCACCTGTAGATTTTCGGTCTGTGCACCGATGGTAATATAAAGTTGGAGACAGAGTGCTCTCAGGACACGTGGTTTATTTGCAGGGACCAGCAGCTGCCAATCTCCAGCTGATCGTGGTCCTCCCAGAGAGAGTCCAGAGGGAGAGCAAGGGTGCAAGCAAGAGAGAGCCAGAGGGCAAGAGAGGGCAAGAGATCAAGAGATCCAGAGGGCAAGAGAGAGATTTTTCCCCTTACAGTCAGTTTTATCCCATCCTACGTTGAATATTCTAGTTTACAATAACCAATCCATTGTGAGACACAGTCCTTACAAGATTTACATACAGCCTATGGGAGCAACAAGATCTACATAAGGCACTACCTCCTAAACATTCAGATGCTAATTTCTAAGATACCTTCTTCTTACCTTAACAGTGCCCTCCACCCATGGGTCTCTGGGCCTGTCTGAGGTATTGCTCAATCCTGCCTCGTGGTGAGGCCTATTCACATTTCAAAAACTGCCTTCATTTCCAATTCCCTTACAGGTTTTCTGTTTTCAGGACCTGTTGCTAGACAATCATATTTATAAGATTTCTCTGTGTCACCTTCCCCAACAGGCACCTTTGGTGGTGTGAGTGCAGAGAGGAGTGTGTGCATCACACCAGGGCCAGGGTTTGCTGGCTGTGCTCTGTGGGGTGTGTTGCTGTAGGAAGGTCGAGGCACAGCAGAGACAGAATGCCAGGCTGGGGAGACAATGAGAATAAAAACAAAGCACCAATATCCTGGTAGGATCCCTAATATTCATAATTTCAAAGAACAGCAGAAAAATAGAAGGAGGCCACAAGATGAAAAATTACACCAGTGCTTATCAGAGGGAGAGATGTCAGAGAAGCAGCAGAAACTGTGACATTGATGAAGCAAAATAAGATAATGGAAAATGAGCCTGGGTTTCATCCTTATTGGAGTTACTGTGAGTGATCTTCCTATTCCACCAGAAGTTTTGAAATTTACTTTTAAAAATTGTTCTATGCAGCTGGAAACCTTTTGCACGTTTAAAGGAATTTGGGCCATTTCTGAGCACGACTGAGCCACACTTACTGCTCTGAAGTTCTTCCCTGCAGTAACTCCATCATCTTCTTTTTCAGGCCTTGCCTGGAAGCACAAAAGCAGATGTGCCCATAGGCTGTGCCAGAAACCAGGCACTGGGATAAATTATGGGATTTACAGGGCTCACCTGTGTGGATTTCAGTGCAAAAGGGCACTCAGACACCACCTGCAACGGGTGCTTGCATTTCCATGGCACTGCATAATTCCTGTGCTGTTAATATGCTGTGAACCTGATTTATAGCAGCAATTTTCACAGGGCATTTGTGAGCCCTGTGCCATTTTTAAAGGTTTGGTCTCTGGGAACAGCATAATGAAATCACTAATATGATCAGAAAATCCCTAACAAGATAAACAGTATTCTCATTCCTCTTGCTGTCACTGGCAGTGCTGGAAATGCTCTCCTGTCTCACAGGGGCTGCCCTTGGCAGCTGCAGGAGCCTCGTGCCAAGGCTGAGAAGGCATTTTTCATTTTCCAGGTGTTGGTGAGTGTGTGTGAGAGCCCAGCCCCTGTTGTGTAAATGGGACGTGACCTGTGAGCAGCTCAGTCTCTGTGGCACACTCAGGAGCACAGTTGTGCACAAATCCCTGGCAAGATCAACTGGCAAGGCCATGTGAGAGCACTTAATCATGGAGAGAGAAATTGTTTCTGTGGCTAACACTCGAGCAGAAACATGCAACTCAGCCTTTACAGCCACCAGTGCCCCGTAAGTTAAAAATCCTTCCGGCTGGAAAAAAAAAATCAGTTGTTGCTTTGTTAAAATCTCCTGAGAGAGAGTAAACCCTCCTGTCAGTCTTTCCTCTGGGCTACCTGAATTTCTTAGGAAGTTGTGGCTGTTTTTAGGGGATGTCAAGAGGGGTGGTGGTGGGCCATGGCAGGGAGGTTTATTCCCAATTTGTGATATCCCTTCCTGTTCCAGTTTTTTTTTTTTCCTGTGCTGACAGGATGAATAGGGAATGGGAGACAAATTTGAAGGCAGGCCTGGCTGAACATGACATTCAGAAAAATGTACCTGGATGCTACAAGAATGAACCCAAATTGACTCTTGTCACTTTTTATCAGCCTTGAAAGGGAAAGTAAATGAGAAACTTACCTTGCTGGCTGTATTTTTAATATCTTCTTGAAAAAGGATCTGAGTCAACTTTGTCCCCCTTTCACAAACCTATTTTAGCTCCTAATTCTGCATTCAAAGATAAGAATAAAATACGTTGTTTAATAAGAAGAAAAAATATCTTCAAAGTACCAGTTATACAATAAAAGCAGAATCTTAAAGCTAAAAAAGCCCCCTGTGCATAGAGGTTTATTTTTAAAACACTATGAATTGTTGTCTCTCGTCAAGCAGCATTGAGAGAACATTGAACACCTACAAAAGATCAAAGAACTTCAATATTCTGTCGATTCTGCATTTCCAGCTTAACTACTACATCAAATAAATTATTCTTTGGCATTATTTGAATGTGAAGTACAGTAATCAGGGCTCTAAAGCTAATCTGATTAAGTGGTTTATTTCACAAAAGCTGTCCTGTCTCTTTTGCACTGAAGATTACCCAAAACCACAATGTTCCTTTTTCATAAATTTAAAATTCAAGACTATTATCTAATAATTTTATTACTGGCAGACTGTACCCTGCCCCTTTTTAAAAATACTCAATACAGCAAAAGCAAACAAATGGGTTTCTTCTGTTTGAAAGAAGCAGGCTGATGGGGCTGTTAAATTGCTGTAGAATTAGTAGAAGCCTAATCTTTTTCATGAGCAAATGTTGTAAAAAGCTGCAGGTAGAGTAATTTCCTTCCATATTATTTTGGGGGCTTATGCTGTGAGTATAAATGCTATGAAAATGCAAATGAATTGCTAGATTATTTAAAATATGCATACCATGCAGCTATTCTTTTCGAGGGAAATTTGCTTTCCTTTCTCATCACCCATCTGGTTTGTTGTCTTGTACATATATTTGTTTAGGATTTATATAAAACACCCTTTACATTTTGGGCATCACATTCATAAAATAAAAGTGCCTCCCGTTCTGAATCTTTTGAAATTCCTCTTGGAAAACAGGAATTTGCCTGTGCTCTTCCAATATTGGTAACATAACACCAGCTTGGCAGCACATTACAAAGAATCCTTCATTCTTTGGGCTCCAAATGGAGATAAATTTATTTTTATATCCCTTCCTTCTCCCCTTACCACGAGAAGTAGGAAGTCCAACCCCCTCACTTTGTTAAAAAATACTAATACAGTGCAGTAATGCTACATTATATGTCATGAGATATGGTTTTATTTTCCTCAGTATCATTTAGTACTTGTATTTTTCAACTTGCTGTAAATTAGGCCTCTTGGTTATGTAATCAGGCCTTTTTTAAGTCTATTAATTTGTTCTGAATGTGGGTTTTCAGATTTTTCTTTTTCAGTTTTATAGCTAGAAAGATATTTTTAAATCAGTATTATTTCTTTTATGTTCAGCTGTCATGTCCCAGGAGTTAATGTGGAAAACACTCAGCAAAATCCTGTGGCGTGTTTTCTGCAAATCCAGCAGATGATTGTAATGATCCCTTTGGCCAGGAAAACTTTTGAATGCACTGCCTGGCCAGCCTGAATGAGGAACTGCTCTGTCCAAATCTGAGCACGTGGGCTCAGCTGATGTCCTCTTTTGTAGCAGCTCCTTTGATTGCATTATGGACATTAATAGTATTTCCTGCTCTGAACCAGGTCCCAGCTTGTGTTTCCAGATGCAGACAGAAGCTGTTTGTCACAGAATTCACAGAGTTTTCTCCTTTCCTGGCCCACCAGTGCTTTGGCAAGGGGGAAGGATCCTCTCTCCCCTCTGGGTTTGCTGGTGTTGTGTCCCGAGGTGCTGCTGAGGTGCCCAGCCCTGCAGTCTGATTCCATTGTTTACACGTTTTCTTTTCTGGTTCCCGTGGCACAAACCCCTTGTTACTGCAGGTGCACTTGTTTCTCACCCTCAGAACAGACTGGTGTGTTCAAGGAACTTCTCACTCTCAAAGCAGCTTCAGTGGGAACTCACAGATTGTTTCTTGGCTGCACTGAGGGGAAATGCCAGGCCAGCTTTTCACCCTGTTCCTGCACATTTATTTTTGTCCTTGCCCATGCAGGGGATGGAGGAACAACCTCCCAGGCAATGCAGGACAGAGATATTTGTAAGCAGAGTGGCTGCTCAGCTACCTGGGCACCTTTTCTTGGGCAGAAGACTTGCATGTGCTGCCTCAGAAAATAATTTGTTCCAAACCTCATCTGGAAACAAGTCGATGCCCTGAAGTTCATCATTTTTGTAACACGTGTCCTTTGAAATGTTGCATTTGCTTTTCCCACTTACAGTTTCAGAGTGGTGCATCTCTGTAAATTGTCTTTGCTCTGAATACTCTGAATACTCTGAATACTCTGAGTTCTCAGAGTGGTTGGGGTCTTAGAAGTGATTGTTTCCTACAAGGGAGGGCAAGCTTTTACACTGAGTGTTTCTCTTTTGTGCCCATTCCACTCAAGATGGGGAAGTTTTTCTTTATACTGACACATTTCTGAAGTGTGGAAGGCCTAAGACATTCCATGGTAGAAAATCCTTTAGGCAGTTATGCCATTTATTTAGAGAAGTACACTTTTACTTTCAAAGAATTTGCAGTTTTATTTTATTTCATATTTTTCCAAAAATCCACATGGTTAAATAGAGCCTTAAAAGTCACTCAGTGGGTGAAATTACACATTAGCAAGGGGAGCAGGACCCGGAGCAAACCAGGAGAGTTGATTGCACCCAGCTGAGTTTAATGCAGGTGTACCTCAGGATTTGCCATCCCTTCATCTCTTGCTGCTGCTCAGGAGGGCTCAGAGCACCACAGTTTTACGTTGGGAGGGATAATTCTGTGCTCAGCAGTCCAGAGCTTGGCTTGTCAAAATATTTCCCAAATTATTCCTATTAAATAACCAGAATGTGTGGAAACAGCAGGGATTCCATGCTGCTGGAGCCGCAGCAGGGCAGATTTCACCAAAAGGAAAGTTTGGGAGGTCACAAGCATTTATTTGATCAGGTCGTCGTCAGTTTGCATTTGGAGCAAATTCTTACTCTTGGTATAAAACAGAAAAGAGATGTTTGAAAATGGGTGTGCTTACAGTGAATATTTGACTCTAACAGAAGTCAGCTTGGTTCCAGGTTGAGGTGTTGCTGTATTAGCCAGGCCAGTTTCTTCTGGACACCTACACCTGTTTTAAAACCTGTTGAGAAGTTTCAGTGTTAGTCCTAAGAGTCTCTTTCCTCCCTAGATTAAATATTGAGAAATAAAACAAAATATGTAAATATAGTGTACCCAAAAGCAAAAAAGTAATTTCCAACACAGATGGGTTTCAGGAGGTCTGCTGCCAAAGATTTTAAAATTCTTGTGCCAGGGGGTAATTTGCTTGCAAAAGAAGAAAGTGTGTCCAATTACCCTTATGAAATGATGAGTTCTGCTCCCAAATCAGCCATTTGATGGGGCATTTGAAATGAAGGTGCAGGCAGTGGCCATCTCATTCCTGAGGCTGTGATAGATTCCTGTCTCTTGTTTCTCTGTGCCCCTGAACATGAGGGGAATAACTGCTGAGGGTCATAACTCGAGCAACATTACACTGCGGGTAAAAATTAGTAATGCTTTGGGGTTTGGTTTTTTTTTTTCCTCTGTATGCTCTGCAGTCATTAAATTTAACCTTTAGCATGCCAGGGGGAATGTTTCACTCGGTGCCAGGGTGTTCTGGGCTGGCTGAGGTGGGGGCTGTGCAGCTGAACAGCACGGAGGGAGCAGAGGCCAAGCAGCAGCAGCAGTGTTTGTGTGGCTGAACTCACCTGGAGCAGTGCCTCCCCTTCCCCCGGGGACAGGAGCCCTGCTTGGCCTCCCCACTGCCCTGCTGTGCCAAATTCAGGGTATTTCCATGCAGGTGGGGCTTCTTGATGAGTTTATTCCAATCTATATTCTATTCTAGTCTAGTTTAGTCTATGATATTATATCACATCACGTCATATCACTACATGTATCGTTCCATATATCACTACATATCATATTATTTCATTACATACCATTACATACATCATTACGTATCATTACATACCCTATTATTTCATTACATACCCTATTATTTCATTACATACCCTATTATTTCATTACATATCATATGATTTCATTACATATATCATCACATATCATCACATACCATTTGTGCCCTTCACACAGTGAGTGTCTGTGCCTCCCTGAACTCAACATTCCCACTGTGGGTTTTGGTACTCTGGGCTTGGCACTGAAAATCCACGTTTCAAGAGCTGTAGTGACCTGTACCAGCCCCTGCAGTGAAAACACACAAATATGGGATGTGATCACACAGGGTAAGAGTGAACACAGGAATGTTTTCGTGTTGATTTTTTGGTAGAAATCATGGATTGCCCGCACTGAGAAAAGCCCAGAGCTCAGGTGGTTGGGAGGGGACGTTTGTCCAGGTGCCACCAGCCCTGCCAGGCACAGCTGGCACAGCTGGCACAGCTGGCACAGCCCCAGAGGCTGTTCTGGAACCAGCAGCAGTGCTGGGGGATGCTCATCTCCTGCCCAGCACCACCTCTGCTTCCCAGTCCTGCGGGGGCCCAATCAGACTAATTAGGCTTTCTCTCTTTAATTTTACCTGCCTATCAGGCACTGTCATCCAGCCTCATAGGAATTAATTGCCTGTTAATTAGCAAAAAACCCCGTGGAATCAGGGAGGACTCAGCAACAGTAAGGAGGGGAAGGGGAAAAAAAAAAAAAAAAAAAAAAGAAGAAGAACAGAACTGGGAGCAGTTTATAAACCAGCTCAGGAGAGAATTCAAGCACATGAGAGGTCCCAGAGTGGAAGGACAAGTGGAGGGCAGTGGTCAGTGGAATTCTGATAGAAGTTGAATGGGAGATTAGAAGGAATTTGTTTCACAAGATATACATAGGTATGTATTTCTTTTATTGGGTAAAAATGAGGGAAGAGATGGTGTTTATATTTCAAATATATTAAAGTGTGGGAATAGTTTTGTATTCCTCTTTGTCAGTTTTCAACAATAAGGTTACTTTGCCTAATTTTGCTGTGTTGATCTTTTTGAAATACTCTGCCCACTCTAAAATAATAGCAGAAAATTTGATTTTTAAGTCATCAAAATATAATATGCTTAAAAGATTCCCATTGCATAATGTTTCATACAGGTAGACCCCATGTACCTCCCATAAATGGGAAATTATTTGTGTAGTTCTTTAAACCAAGAATTATTTATTCTGGAATTTTATATGTTCTCTCCTCTCTCGTTCCTCCTGGTCTGATAGAATTCCATTAAAAAAGAAACTTTTACATTCTTAGTGGTGATTAATTGGAAATAAAACCATGGTGGAGAGTTAAAATGGCTGGTGAGTGTCAGAGCTCTGGCAGTCTCAGACAAGCATTAAAAGGTTGAGAGGGAAATTCTGGGTTTTGTTAAACTCTCGTGGGAGATTCCGAGTTTGCATTGGGACCATTCAAGTCTGCAGAAATACTGAGGAGACCGATGGGAGCTGGTTCTTCAATACTCAGCTTAAAGAATGATTTCTTGTGTGTTTCTTTATGGTTCCATTTGTCATTTCATCGAGTCCACTGGCAATGTGATTTAAGAGTCTGACAGACACTTTAACCTCTTAATAACAACTTTCTCAAACTCCTTTTCCATCCTCTCTCTTTGGTAGGACCAGAACACGCAGTAAATCTTATTTCATTTTGAGGTCTTTGGAGTTACCCTCAAAACATGATTAATTTCTTTTTGTCTGAGCCTAATAGGGCAGATTCCATTGAAAGATGACTGGGGTGGTTATCTAAGAGGCAGAAAAACATTTAAAGTTCCACCTGCTTAGGCTCACTAGGCTTCTGCCCAGGTGATATAAACAAAATTTCCTTTCCTGAGCAGAAACAAAGTACTCTGAAATAAACATTAGACTGTCTGTAACATTTTTGAAAAGCTAAATTTGAAGGCCGTGAAATAGATTTGACTTAAATATTGTAAGAAAAACATATTAACTTGATTTTAAAAGCTCTCTCCTCTTCCATGAACCATCTCCCCACTCTTGATATGGATTTTACCAAATTGTAAGCAATTTATGAAATAGTTTGTAAAACTTTTATCTTCTCTGGAAAATACGAGTTGTGCAGGAAAAAAAGGTGTCTGATTTCCTGGGGGTAACCCTTTCTGTGGGTCCCTCACACAGAGCAGAATTCTGACAGTCTGTGGGTCTGCCCTCACCAGAGCAAAGTGCTCTGCAACCTCACGGCAGCGTGTGGGTGAAGGAGTTTCTGCTCCAGGAGCAAGTGGGCAGTGCCCAGAGCTCCTTTGGCTAATGGAATGGTTGTTGCCTCCTGAAAGAGTAAAGATTTATCCCTCTCACAAAACAGCTCTGTGCATTCCTACAAGGAACTTGTACTTGTCCTTCAGATGGTGACAGCAGTTTCACCCACATCCTTACCTGTAACTCCTCCTTCTTCTGCACCCAACTGTGACCACAATTTGGGGTAATGTTCTAACCCATGCATTGGAAAGCAGGTGTTGAGAACAGGAGGTGCTAGAAAAGCAGATGGCATCCCATCATTTCCTAAGCTTTCACCTGCTGATTGGCAAAGCTCTTCATTCAGGGTTTCCCTGCCCGCAGGAGGGTGGTTCTGCCCTGCAGCCAGCCCGTGCTCCCAGCCACATTTCCATGGATGCTGCTCCAAAGGTGCCACCCAGGAGCTCAGAGCCCCTTCACAGCCCTGGCTGTGTCTGAAACACCTCCCAAACATCCAGTGTTCAAACGTGCTGCAACCCACCCACGTGGGTGGTGTCAGAAGCAATTATTTAATGCCCACGAAGCAGAGAGAAAATGGAAAGTGCCACAGAGTGGTTGCTGCTAGAAATCTTTACAGTTTGACTTGGCAATTAGATCACGTTAGCACTGTATTCCCCTTTTTCTCAGTATTGCAACATTCAGGGAATACTCCAAATCCACGAAGGCAGCAGTGGCATTAATTACTTGCAAATGTAATTAAGAAAAACAATGCTGGTGATCTCTGATGATCGTGAAGTATCTATTTAGAGCAAATACAGTTCAGGACTGAAAATGTTGCATTTTAGAATATGATTTGATATGTCAATTATAAATGATGTTACAAGTTCCTGCTCTTCAGAGGCGCCTTGCTGTAGGTGGGAATGATTGGATTTTGGAATGCTCATTTAAAGCAGCACTCAAATACCCCTGGCTTCAGTCAAGTTTCATCCTCAGTCACTTGCCAAAAGCTGTAGAGGGAGTGGCTGTCACAGAAGAGAACTCAGGAGTATTCTGGTAAAGGCTGTGCAGAATATTTTTACTGCAAATCAGAGCTCTTTAAAATGTTCCAGCTCCCAAGCAAAGACCTGAAAGTGGATGGATTTTGAAATCCACATTGATAAAAAAGTCTGTGAGATCTTAAAAGATACTCACATTTTGATGAAAAAACTTTTGATCTCGCATTTTACCTTGGTTTTTTTCTTCAGCTATTTTGTTTCTTAGCCAAACTTGGAAGCCAGGAGTGAAAAAAAATCTTAGTGATTTTTCATACCATTCAATCTCTAGTTCATTTGTGCAATCCCTTGACCATGACTTCTTATTTCAAATGGGCTCGGAGCCCTGCATTTCAGTTCACAGTTGTTCTACGTGAATATTTACCTTAATCCTTACTGGTTTTTGGTTTTGCTCCACTGCCATCCAGTAGAAATCAGCCGGTCCAAGATAACTGTGTGTCACCTGTGCTTTGTGGTGTGATCCGGGGGTGGCACAGTGGGAGACAAATCTGTAGGATTCCTACTTACACTGCAAACAGGAGCCCCAGATTCTCATTCTGTTCAGTGACTGAGCTCTGGGATTGCTGATGCCACGACAGGCCCGTGAGCACAGAGCTGTTCACATCCCGTTGCCGTGTCCAGCTGGTGCCCTAAATGCTGAAATGCACACAGAGAGCAAATGCAGCAGCCAGGGTGGGTGCTGGGAGGGGCACTGAGCAGGAATCACTGCAGTATTTTTAGATGGCAGCACTCACAGTTATTTTTGCAGTGCTGAGAGACTTTGAAAGGCTTGGAGTGACTCTCCTGACATTGCACTGGGACTGCCAAGGACCAGGCACAGCTGCTTGGATGCTGTTAGCACTCCAACAATGCCGTTCCTCTCTCAGCATCTCCCTGCTCTGCACAATTCCTGTGCGTTATTTCATTGGGGGGGTGTTGCTTTGCATTGATCCAACTTCCAGCAGCTTCTAACAACTTATCACAGGCAGCATTAGGGCTTGTTGCTAAGACCCCAGCAGAGCCTGCAGAGCTCATTTGTGGCTGGAAACTCCCAGGATTTGTCTTGGAGAGCATCAGCTGGAGTGCAGGGGAGGGGAGGGAAGTGCTGCTGTGGTGTGTTGTGGGGAGCACGTAAGAGGTTTAATGATTTTTAATGATCTTTTTGATGTTTGCAGCAGTGGTGTGGGAGCCATCCATCCCAACACACCCAAATGTGCTTGTAATTACACTCACAGGAACCTGGAGTGTTACAGGAGTTAATTTAAACGTTGTAGTGACTGCTGTCTAACAACATCCACCTTCCCAGGGTGTTCAGAGTATTAAACTGCAGATGAGGATTCCTTGGAGAGACACAGGCTGCAAATCCTTGTGCTGCTCAGGGGGGGACAGAAGGGGGAGTGGAGGAGACACCACGGATGAGGTTGGGCAGAGCTTATATATGTTTTTAATTTTTAGCACAGCTCTTTTGTATAACCCACTGATTTTTAGGCATTTTTTAAATACCACACAGGCCCAATGGAAAGAAAATCCCCCTGTTCTGATGAGAAACCCTGGGACAGGGTTCTCTGCTCAATGTGCTGTGTGGCTGTAGCTCGAGTTCTCTGTGCTTGCTCAGGAATTGCTGTGGAATACTTCCCAGGACAAGCAGCAAGTTCATTTCAGTCTGTCTCCATTTAAAACCTAGTCAGAGGTCTGTGCAACTTAATGACACTTAACACAGATTGCTGGTGGCTGCTGCCAAAGGTGATTCTTTACTTTTTCACTAAATACTGCATGTAAAAAGCAGTCATGCTCTAGTGGCAGCAGTGCAAGCACAACTTTAGATTAAGCAAAACCATGAACAGGGGAGAACAGAAATGGTTTTGCATTCTGGGCTCAAATAGTCTTTGTTTAAACTGCCCCTGAAGGAGATACTCAATCAGAATAAATGAATAGGTATTTCTCAAGAAATAGTTGATGATTTTGACCTCTGAATTTTGGCTGCTGTGCCATCTCTGCCTGGGAACCTTTCATCCACACGACCATGTGCCAATTCCTTCCTGAAACCTTTTTAAAGCAGTTGAAGAATGAGCAGCAAGGACAGGATCTCTCCTGGCATAAGGGCAGGGTTTGCACAGACCTCTGAAATTGGTTGGTGGTTGCCTTAGAGTACTGCAAGCATTATTTCTAATTTCTGTGAGGCATATTCTGCAATCCTCTGCCACCAGACAGGCGAGCACATCTGGGGCACTCTGAATTTTTCTGGTGCTTCTTTCAAGTTCCTTATTTAACAAGAAGGGTTTGAACACATACCTGTAATTAATGCATGAGAAGTCTGATATTAATAGATGAACTCTCTGTGCACCTCTTGTGTATTTACCCACACACTTGGGTAGTCATGAAGAGACAAAAAACCAGACAGAAAATTATTCTCAGTATTGGATGGCTTTGTTATCTTCATCGTTATCTTTCAGCATTTTAGCCAAATTCTGAATGGTTACGCCAGGCATGTAAATCCCACCTGGTTTCTCTTTGCATTTACTCCATTTATTGCTCAAATGCAGCAGGAGGTGTGGAGACCCTGGGATCAGGGGCCACCAAAAGCTAAAAGTGGATAGAAAATAGAAGTTTCTGCTGTCAAATTTTTCTCTCTTCACAAGTATTGACATCCACCTGATAAACTCCTCTTACTGTGCAGCTGAGAGAGTCTTAAATTCAACCCAGCAAACAATTCATCTCCTCCTGAGCAACTCCAAGCAATTGTGTTCACCTTTTAACAGGTGCTGCATGTTTAAAAATTGCTGTCCAGCCAAGATGTATGTGCCACAAGATTTTCAAACCCTCATAAAGAAATGTGTGTACACTGTGCTCCTGTCAGGCAATGGGATCATGTGAGCTGAGAAATAGTTGTGTTAGACCAACCAGGGAGAGAGATGAGGATTTCTCACACTTTGTAACTGCAATTTTGGACTGGAAATATCTCCTTTTTTGCCTTTTTTAATTGTGGAAGTTCATTGGAAGTTCCCATTTATCTCATGCTGTAGTGTGTGTTGCCACTGGTAATTCCTGATGTCTGGTGGTGGAAGGTGTCCCAGATGTGCTGTTCAGTTGGGAATAATGAATATAGTTATTCTAGCAATAAAAGTCAGGTTTTGATCCTGGTAAGAGATACATATTGATTTGGAAGAACACCTGATGATAAAGAACAAAAACCCTCAATGAGATGAAAAAACTATTCAAGGTGAAACACAGATGCTTTTAATTTTAAATCTTTCTCTTTTTGTTCTCCTGTGGAGGTGTGCATAGAGGAACACAGGACATTAAAGGAGATAAGAACTGCATTAATAATTCCTAAACACATTATAAAGCATTTTTAATATGAGCTGTCTGTCCAGTATGTGACATAACATTTGTGAGGAGGACAGAGGAACGTGTGGGGCACAGAAAACACAATTGCAAAGTGCAGCCCCCATCCAGCTGCCCCAGTGTGGGGATGAGAAAGAGCCAGGCTGGTGTGAATGTTTTATATAAATACCTGACTTGCTGCAGGCATCACCCCTGGGGCTGTCTGCTCTGTAACTAACACCAGCATTTGCACGCCACAAATGTCTGTTTATGCATTATAAATAATCACTATTTCATCATCTGACTTTTTCATCACAAACATTAAAAAAACGGGCTTGTCTCTTTCAAGTAATCACAGTATTTTAATGTTTCAGGCAAGCACACTGGATGACATACCTCCAGACATGAGGCATTTATCTGACAGGAGGAACTGTGGAATCACACGCAGCCATTATTAGAAAATACTGCACTCAAGAGCATTTTGGCTCAAGGACTGTGTTGTTATTGAGTAAATCAATTTCCTCATCTGCTAGGCTTAACTCTTAAATGTTAGTGATAAAAAGAGGTAAAAAAATGAATTTAATTAGAAACACCCCCTGAAATTTGGCTACATGCTGCTTGCTTCCTTAGTAATCCCTTAATGGATGAAGAGAAATTGAAAAGGAAACTTGCTTTGTCATCTGCTCAGTCTTCCAAAACATTTGGGTAAGGTTTAAATTATTGCACTGTTTCACAGGTGCCTTAGAGGAAAAGAAACAGTCTTCAAATACCACAAAAGAAAAGTAATCTGGAGAGTACCCCTGGAGTATTCTGGAAATACAGAAAAACACTGAAATGGAAAAACAAAACAAAACAAAACAACAAAAATAGCAAAAGCAACCACAAAAACCTCCAAGTATTTTCAGAAGGTTTTAGTTTGGATGTAAGACAATGTTTGGAAAGACCTCAGCACAACACAGTAAAACCTGCACAAAATTGGGTTTTAAACTTGAGGTGTGCTCAGTCTTTGCCAGTTTTTGGTGGGGGGTATATCAAATATGGATATTTTGATTCAAGCAGAACCTTTCCTCCTAAATGCCCAACGTTTGCCTCCCCTGTGAGGTGCAGGGCTGGGATGAGATGCTCCTGTCAGGAATATCTCCAGACCTGAGAAAACCCTGCAGCCCATGGTTCCTTTGCTCCTGCCCTGAAATATTTGATCAAGGATTTAATGATCAAATTGGCATCTGCCACTCCTCTTTTGCAGACTGATTCTCCTCATCCAGTGTTTATTGTTCCTAATTAGCTGTTGGTTGATGTTAATTAGACACACATCTTGCTGTGTAATGTGTGTGTGCATGCAAATCCATTTCAGTTCCCCAGAAGTGGAAATAGATGAGTAAGCATTTGCTGTCCTGGTGCATTTATGGGGTAAACCATAGCTATGAACTGAAATAAATTGAAACATAGGAATGTTTGACACATAGCTTTTGTTGGTTCTGGATATATGTGTACTTAAAGCTGGGCTTCCCTTAATTAATGGGGTTATGGAAGCAGAGTAATGTGAGAAATGGAGTTGCAGAGGATTCTCAGAGCCTGGCTGAAAGGTCCCAGAGTCTTGTGTGCAAACTCTGAGATAAGGTGTGCTGACTTGGCTGTGGGATAGAGAAAACATTACTGAGAGACAAACTGAGCTGGAAACAAGTTTCAGACCATGTCCTTGCAAACAGAGCAGGTGTTTTGGAGAACTGGAGCTGTGCAAGGTGCACTGTAGTGAGAGCAGGTGGGGTAAAACAGGCAGTGCTTGGTGTTAGAAGTGTTAGCAGCATTGTGTGCAGAAGCTGATGGGCTGAAAAGCATTTACAAGGGATTGTAACAGAGAGATAATTTGGCTTCTGATAGAATGGAGCTGAGTTTTACATCTCCTGTGTCTCAGCCTTCTGTGAGATTGGTGATGGAATGGAATCTTTAAAAACCCCTCTCAGCTGCCCAGGGTTTGTCCAGCAGGTGAGAAGCAGATTGCATGCAGGGCCAGTTCCAGAGGTCACTGAGGGAGCAGGAGAGGGGAATTCAGCAGGGCAGGGCAGCAGAGCCCTGTGGGCCCTGCGTGGCAGCTGCAACACTGCCCTCCCTGCTGTGCATGCAGCTGCAACACTGCCCTCCCTGCTGTGCATGCAGCTGTAACACTGCCCTCCCTGCTGTGCATGGAGCTGCA